>OZ023268.1:39445919-40045919 GCA_964006375.1 Tillus elongatus
GCAGTTTGCTTAGATTATTTAGACATAGAACAACTGCATGACAAAGAAGTAGAATAGAGATCTTGTGAAGAGTAGAGATATCGTGGAAAACGCAGAAACGCCCGGTTGGATGTTGTGGACAACATGTGATTATTATTTTCACGTGTTAATACGATTTGGAAACAGGGCGGAAAATTCCAATGAATATCGAGTAAAAAAATTGAGCTGGGAAAATATGACGCCTGGCCAACTTTTTTTGACACAGAACAAGAAAAAATGTTCGTCCTATCACAAAATAAACAAAACAGATCTAGTAGCAGCATAATTTAAAATACTTTTTTCATCCAAAACAAACTTAGAAGATACAGTTTTTAAAAGTAGGCAATATTCTTTTATGGCAACATACACCGTAGCTTACACAACAACTCAATTACTGTGTTTCGATAATCTATAAAGTTATATAAATACAACAGCACACAAAAGAACTGAACCGTAGATCAATCTAAAAAATAAAGCAAATATGACGATATAGTACAGAAAACAGAAAAAAGTTTCATTTAATACACAGCATGTTTTAATACTGCAATTTACTGTAGGGTTGGAAAAACCTTTGATTTTATGATACATCAAAAATATAACCAAACAAAATAATTAACTAAATAAATTAAAGTTAACTGTCTGCTAGATAGAGCATTGCATACTCTATAGGTAATCCCCAAATAAAATAACCAATTCGTTGTAAATAAGATAAGAAAACATTCTGACAAACAAAAAATACAAAACAAAATTCACTTAATACACAGCATGTTTATATACTGCAACTCTTTTATGAGAGAAGTAGGAACTTTATTTTTATCAAATATCCATTTAAATAAATGACAATCATAAAATATATAGAACATGATCTAGTAGCAGCATAATTTAAAACACTGCATTTTATTTCGTGCCGGCAGAACAGAATTAGAAAACGTATTATTAAAGGTTGACTTCATAACGGCACATATAACATACCGTAACTGATACAGCATCTTAAAATACTGCATTTCCATTGTTTTGAGAAAAAAAAAACGTTATATGAACATTGTAAATAAATAAAATAAAAATTATAATGCACGTCTTTCTGTAAATCTTATTTTAACAAAATCATAATCACTGCATTTTAATTCGGTTATTTCTAAATTACGATATGGGCAAAAGTGTTTAAAAACAGATAAAATACGTTATGTGCAGTATTTACAAAATACCACCAATACACAACTGGATCATAAAGGAATGACAATAGAAATGAACTACAAGTCTCGAGCAAAATAGAGAAACGCAAAATGAACGTGCATTAGGATAATGTACTATAAAGACAACACTATTCTTAAGAAAAGTTGTTACATTAGGTTACACAGATTATTATTTTTATATTGTAAATTTACAAAATAAAATTGAATATTACCATATCAAGTGAAAAATGTTTGAGCTCAGAAATATGATGTTCGATCAACTGTAACAGAATATGGTTTTCACTTGTAAATTCGATTAGAAACCACAACTGAAACGTTTTCAAACTACGGAAGAGTAGATGGGATATAAAGTAAGCCAAATACATATAGACGGATGTTGGAAGCTAAGACCACTAGCTGGGAGTGAATGTATATTTAGAGGCCAAAGTCGCTGTACGTAACAGCGCACTGGTCCCAACTGTGCTACATTGGTGCAAAAGGTGGGGGTCAGACAGTTCATGTAAGAGAATCACATGGAGTTGGATTGAGCTACCTGGAACCAGTGATTGATAACACAAAAAGGGATAATGTTAGGACTACATGAGTTTTGAACAAATCTAATATGCAAAGTAAATTGAAAGTGAATATGAAAGCAGTTTGCTTAGATGATTTAGACATAGAACAAATGCATGACAAAGAAGTAGAATAGAGATCTTGTGAAGAGTAGAGATATCGTGGAAAACCCAGAAAAGCCCGGTTGGATGTTGCGGACATGTGTTTATTATTTTCACGTGTTAATGCGATTTGAAAACAGCGGAAAATTCTAATGAATATCGAGTAAAAAAATTGAAGCTGGGAAAATATGACGCCTAGCCAACTTTTTTTGACACACAGAACAAGAAAAACGTTCGTCCTATCACAAATAATCAAAACCAGATCTAGTAGCGGCATAATTTAAAATACTTTATTTCATCCAAAATAAACTTGGAAGATACAGTTTTTAAAAGTTGGCAATATTCTTTTATGGCAACATACACTGTAGCTTACACAGCAACTCAATTACTGTGTTTCGATAATCTATAAAGTTATATAAATACGATCAGCACACAAAAGAACTGAACCGTAGATCAATCTAAAAAATAAAGCAAATATGACGATATAGTACAGAAAACAGAAAAAGTTTCATTTAATACACAGCATGTTTTAATACTGCAATTTACTGTCGGGTTGGAAAAACCTTTGATTTTATGATACATCAAAAATATAACCAAACAAAATAATTAACTAAATAAATTAAAGTTAACTGTCTGCTAGATAGAGCATTGCATACTCTATAGGTAATCCCCAAATAAAATAGCCAATTCGTTATAAATAAGATGAAAGAAAACATTCTGACAAACAAAAAATACAAAACAAAATTCACTTAATACACAGCATGTTTATATACTGCAACTCTTTTATGAGAGAAGTAGGAACTTAATTTTTATCCAATTTCCTTCAACATGTAATCAAAAACAATATCTTGTGTAATATTCTCAGTAAATTCTCATATCCCTTTAAATAAATGACAATCATAAAATATATAGAACATGATCTAGTAGCAGCATAATTTAAAACACTGCATTTTATTTCGTGCCGGCAGACCTGAATTAGAAAACGTATTATTAAAGGTTGACTTCATAACGGCACATATAACATACTGTAACTGATACAGCATCTTAAAATACTGCATTTCCATTGTTTTGAAAAAAAAAACGTTATATGACCATTGTAAAGAAATACAATAAAAATTATAATGCACGCCTTTCTGTAAATCTTATTTTAACAAGATCATAATCACTGCATTTTAATTCGGTTATTTCTAAATTACGATATGAGCAAAGGTGTTTAAAAACAGATAAAATACATTGTATGCAGTATTTACAAAATACTACCAATACACAACTGGGTCATAAAGGAATAACAATAGAAATGAAATACAAGTCTGGAGCAAAATAGAGAAACCCAAAATGAACGCGCATTAGGATAATGTGCTACAAAGACATAACACTATTGTTAAGAAAAGTTGCAACATTACAGAGTATTATTTTTATATTGTAAATTTACAAAATAAAATTGAATATTACCATATCAAGTAAAAAATGTTTGAGCTCAGAAATATGATGATCAACTATAACAACAGAATATGGTTTTCACTTGTAAATTCGATTAGAAACCACAACTGAAACATTTCCAAACGACGGAAGAATATATGAGATATAAAGTAAGCCAAATACATATAGACGGATGCTGGAAGCTAAGGCCACTAGCTAGGAGTGAATATATATTTGGAGGTCAAAGTCGCTGTACGTAGCAGCGTACTGGTTCCAACTGTGCTACACGGGTGCAAAAGGTGGGTGTCAGACAATTCATGTAAAAAAATCACATGGAGTTGAATTGAGTTACCTGGAACCAGTGATTGATAAAATAAAAAGGGATAATGTTAGGACTAAATGAGCGTTGAACAAATCTAATATGAAAAGTATATTGAAAGTAAATATGAAAGCAGTTTGCTTAGATGGTTTAGACAGAACAAATGCATGACAAATCAGAAGTAGAATAGAGATCTTGTGAAGAGTAGAGATATCGTGGAAAACCCAGAAAAGCCCGGTTTGATGTTGTGGACAACATGTGATTATTATTTTCACGTGTTAATGCGATTTGAACACAGAGCGGAAAATTCCAATGAATATCGTGTAAAAAAATTGAAGCTGGGAAAATATGACGCCTGGCCAACTTTTTTTTGACACAGAACAAGAAAAAATGTTCGTCCTATCACAAAATAATCAAAACCTGATCTAGTAGCGGCATAATTTAAAATACTTTTTTTCGTCCAAAATAAACTTCGAACATAAAGTTTTTAAAAGTAGGCAATATTATTTTATGACTGCATACACCGTAGCTTACACAGCAACTTAATTACTGTGTTTCGATAATCTATAAAGTTATATAAGTACAATCAGCACACAAAAGAACTGAACCGAAGATGAATCTAAAAAATAAAGCAAAGATCAAATGATATAGTACAGAAAACAGACAAAGTTTCATTTAATACACAGCATGTTTTAATACTGCAAATTACTTTTAGGTAGGGAAAACCTTTGATTTTATGAGACATCAAAAATATAACCAAACAAAATAATTAACTAAATAAATAAAAGTTAACTGTCTGCTAGATAGAGCATTGCATACGGTATAGGTAATCCCCAAATAAAATAGCCAATTCTTTATAAATAAGATGCAAGAAAACATTCTGACAAACAAAAAAATACAAAACAAAATTCACTTAATACACAGCATGTTTATATACTGCAACTCTTTTATTAGAGAACTAGGAACTTCATTTTTATCAAATTTCCTTCAACATGTAATCAAAAACAATATCTTGTGTAAACTTCTCAGTCAATACTTCAAAGTACAGCACCTATAAAATACTGTAATTATGATATAATGAAAAACTATAAAGAAAACGCGGGAAACCAATAAGGGTTTTAGTAAGAGACACCTCTCATTTACGAAAACATGAATTATGACCATTACTGCAATCAGCTTCAAGAAGGAATTGCGGCAGAATAAATTTAATGACCACAGTAAAGAAAGCAGATTGTTGAAATGTATTATGCATCTACAGACTTTAAATAAAAAAGAACTTAAAAAGTCTTGCTTACCAATTAAATCGGGGGTTACGAGATAATTGAGTAAGATTTAAGAAAAGGTAAATTTTAGGCTAACGTTGTCGGCAAATAATATGAAGGGCCTATGAAATTAGTTGTAAAGATTGCACTCCTAAATATGTTGGACAAACTAGAAGATAGGATGGTAAAATAGATCAAGTCACGTGTGGCCCATTATATTTTAGATGAGACATACCACATAGATAGAAAAAATCGTAAGCAATTGAAAGCTCCACTTCAGTCACAAAACAAACAGACGATATAATTTTACAAAAATAACAAAGAAACCAAAGAATCTAGACAGCATAATTTAAAATACTGCATTTATATTTTATTACTCCTAAATTATAATCCAGGCTAGGTTGTTTTAAAAAGACGAAGTATATTGTCAGTGCACAGTATTCAACATATAACTTCACAAAATATATAGAACAAAATCAGCGTAATTTAAAATACTGCATTTTATTTTTTTACAGCAAAAACAAAAGTACAAGATAAAGTTGTCAAACGTTGACATTATTATTTTGACGACATCTGTAACATACCGTAACACACACAGTAACTTAAAATACTGTATTACCATTTGCTTATGCAAAAACAATGGCTCGTCATATCCATTTAAATTATTTTTTTTAATGTCATTCTTAATGGCTGCGGCATCTCAGGCGATTAGCACATTCATTCCCAATTCGCCATTGACTTTACCAATTTTCCAGATAAGGTCAACTTCTCGCTGGTCCACCCGGGAATCGAACCCGGGACCTCTCGCTTAGCAGGCCGACACCTAGCAACCTGCGCCACGTGGGTGTTCCATTTAAATAAATGACAATCATAAAATGTATAGAACATGATCTAGTAGCAACATAATTTAAAACACTGCATTTTATTTCTTGCGGGCAGAATAGAATTAGAAAACAAAAGTATTATTAAAGGTTGATTTCATAACTGCACACATAACATACCGCAACTTACACAGCATCTTAAAATACTGTATTTCCATTGTTTTGAAAAAAAAAACATTAAAATCAGGAATCAGGTGAATTTATGACCATTGTAAAGAAATAAAATAAAAATTGTAGTCCACGTCTTTCTGTAACCCACTTAAGACAATAAAAAAATGTTCAATTTAGAATACCTAATTATTAGCCAATCTTATTCTAACAACAAAACCATAATCATTGCATTTTTATTTCTAAATTACGATATTGGCAACAGTGTTTAAAAACAGATATAATACATTGTGTGCAGTATTTACAAAATACTAACACCCACCTGGGTCATAAAGGAATAGCAATAGAAATGAAATACAAAGTCTCGGGCAAAATAGAGAATCCCAGAATGAACGTCCATTAAGATAATATACTACAAAGACATAATACTACTGTTAAGAAAAGTTGTAACATTAGGTTACACAGTGTATTATTTTTATATTGTAAATTTACAAAATAAAATTGATTATTACCATAACTATCATGTGAACAATGTTTGAGGTCAGAAATATGATGCTTAATCAACTGTAACAACATAGAATATGATTTTCACGTGTAAATTCGTTTAGGAAACGAAACTGAAACGTCTCCAAACGACGGAAGAGTATATGCGATATGGGGAAATACATATAGAGGGGTGCTGGAAGCTATGACCACCAACTGTGAGTGAATGTATACTTAAGAGGCCAAAGTCGCTGTACGTAACAGCGTACTGGTCCCAACTGCGTTACATGGGTGCAAAAGCTAGGTATCAGGCAATGCACATGCTGTGGGATTGAGCTACCTGAGACCAGTGATTGGTAAAACAAGAAGAGTAATGTTAGGACTAAATGAGTTTTGAATCAATCTAATTTGAAAAGTATATTGAAAATAAATATGAAAGCAGCTTGCTTAGATGGTTTAGGGATAGAACAAGCACATGATAAATGAGAGAGTAGAATTCATAGAGATCATGTAGAGATGTCGTGGAGGATACAGGAAAGCCCGATTGGATGTTGTGGACAATATATAATTATTATTTTTACGTGTTAATTCCATTTGGAAACGGTATAAACTTCCAAGCAATATCGAGTAAAAATTCGGGCTAGAAAAACAAGACGCCTGGCCAAGTTTTTTCCACAAACATAGCAAGAACATATCTTCGTCCTATCACAACATAAACAAAACCTGATCTAGTAGCAGCATAATTTAAAATACCGCATTTTATTTTTTCATCCGAAACATACTTAGAAGATAAAATTGTTAAAAGTGTGCAATATTCTTTTATTACGGCATACACCGTAGCTTACACAGCAACTTAAATAACTCCGTTTCGATAATCTATAAAGTTATATAAATACAAAATCACCTCACAAAAGAACTTAACTGTAAATCAATCGACAAAAATAAAGCAAATATGGCATGATATAATACAGAAAACAAACAAAAACTTTCATTCAATACACAGCATGTTTAAATACTGCATTTTACTGCCAGGTAAGGACAACCTTTTGATATAATACTTAAAATATCACAGCAGGTTTCAATACTACAATTTACAGTCCGGTAGAGAGAACCTTTAATTTTATGATACTTCAGATATAACCAAACACAATGAAGAATTATATAAATTAAAATACAATAAATAATTATATAAATTAAAATATACTTTCTGCACAGCAGAATTAAATACAGCATTGCATACTGTATGGGTAATATCCACCTCAAATAGCAAATTCTTCATCGATATGAAAAAAAAAATCAGACCAACAATGCAAACAAAATTACATAAGTAGCTACTGCATTTTTATTCAATTTCATTCAGGATGTAACCAAAAATAATAACTTGTGAAAAACTATTAGTCAATACTTTAAAGTTCAGCACCAAAAAATACTGCAATTATAATATGAAGAACTATGAAGAAAACGCGGGAAATCAGGAAAAACTTGAGTAAAAGGACAACTCACATTCTAGAAAACACGAACTATGACCATTACTGCGATATCAGCTTTAAGAAGGAATTGCGGCAGAATAAACTTAATGGCGGCAGTTTAAAAAGCGATTGTTCAAATGTATTATCTATCTACGAACTTTAGAAAAGAAACAACCGACAAAAGCATCGCCTACCATTTTTATTTAAATCGCGGGCTAAGAGATGTAAGTAACATTAAAAGGTATACCTTCGAAATTTTGAAATTTGATGGTAGGTGGTGTGACATCTTTTTAAAGCTAATCCAATTCTCTATTCAGCAACACCATTTTTTGCAGGAATAACAAAGTGAGTAATAACAATATATATGAGTAACTCACAAAACAAACTAAAAAACGTACCAAATATGGATATATAGACTTTTTCTCTGGAAGGGTTTAACAAAATTAGGGCAATAATTTAAAGCACTGCTGCTTTTTTAATTGAACCAAAACACAAAGATAAAATGTTTAAAGGTAGAAGTACACATAAAAATAAGTTTACATACACAAAAAAATAAAATATAAAAATACAACCATTTAGTTTCGATTTTGACGAAACAATTACCGCTAAAAAGAACATCTCATTTACACAGCATTATTTTAAATACTGTATTTTCATTTAATTCTAGATAAAGATATAACAATTTCATTTCACAAAAGTCATTCGTTTTGACTGCCTATGAAAAGTGTTTGGAAACATGTAAAGTTACAAATATAAAGTTGGCATTTATTTCTGAACTTGTGGAAGCTTTAAATAGTTTTTCTAAAATTATTAGTTCTACCGAAACGAGTGCCGTCTTTCTTATTTTATACAAACACCTATACAAAGTGTTTGGAAAACATGTAAAGTTACAAATATAAAGTTGACATTTATTTCTGAACTTGTGGAAGCTTTAAATAGTTTTTCTAAAATTATTAGTTCTACCGAAACGAGTGCCGTCTTTCTTATTTCATACAAACACCTAAACATTATGTCTTTCGGTATCCTCCAGAGTTAAGATTCCTGACTCCTGGACAAAAGTTTTACAGGCAAGAAATTTGCAGCTGTAGCTCGGGACAAAGACCTTTTTTTTCAAAATTGCAACGAGTGCCGAAACGTGGATGTCCCCCAACTAAACAAAAAGTCAAGTCAGTGGCTGCACAAAGGATCTCCATCAACCAAAAAATAAAGACGCGAGCAACTGCAGGAATGCTGGTGGCTGAAATTTTTTTGGAATCATGGGCACTCTTTGGATTTCGATTTCGCAGAAAGGGTCTACAACTACCGCAAATCTCTACCAAGAAATAATTAAAATTGTAAAAGTTGCTGTACACCAAGGGGCCCCATAATTTTGCCCAAAAATTACTGGTGAGTGACAACTGCAGAGATCATAAGTTAAGAAAGAAATCAACAGCTGAGGGTTTGTTGAGTTACGAGACCACCTTTAGCACATACAAGTCATCCGCAAAGTTATAAGTTTCTAGCTACTACTCAGTTCAAATTCCCGTCCAGCATAAACAAAAGGTGTTGTACCAGATTTCATGGGACGCCTACCAGAAGATTATTTACTTTTTTTAACTGTGCATAGGAAGCATTTCCAAATCTTTCTAGAAAAGGGGTCTGATGTGTGTGGTAATAATTGGGGAATGAACACCAATATGATCTTAGACATACTCGTGTGGTAACACTTATCATAGCGATCGAAAATACAACAGATGGTGACGCGCAACAGGGGACTTTGAGGACTACCCCAGGGATAATATTGAACATCTTTTTGGACCTATTTCCACTGCACATATTCATACAAGGGTAGATTTGCTCAGTGGTACGTAGGTTAATAGTGTCAAACACCAATTAACCAGCAGCATGGGGTAGTTTCAGAAGCTATATGAGGAATTTAAGACAGAAACTATATAAAAATTTGAGGGCTGAAACTATAAGAATTTGAAGGCAGAACCGATCATGAGCATGTCCATTGACAATATGGTCTTAAGTATAGCTTACAGAATTTTTAATGTAGTACCAGGGAGAGAAAGATGGATAAATGGCCCTCCGGTGACAGCGCAAATAGCCTGGTACACCGACAAGCCTAAGGCGGAAACAGGTGGGGGATCAATGCTTTTCAGAATAAGGTCAACAGTCAAAATTTCAGTTTTCTATTCTAATTGGGACGGACTAAGTATCAGCTCTTCCACTGCGACCTCATAACCTAATATTTCAGTAATTCCAGAAAAACGCAATATTCCAAGCCCCTCAATACGTTGCGCGAAACAGAATATCGAGCAAGAAACGATGACCAGTCAATTAACATATCATCGGATAGCCTTGTGGCGCGCAAGGCGCTAGGTTCCAAGCAAATCAAAGTAAAATTAGTATAGAACTATCTGACAACCCTAATAGAGCTAGAATATCGAAACAAAGTTACACTAGGATAGGTTGTAGCACATGAGAATAACCAAGGTAACTAACAATAAGGCAGACAAACGGGTCAAGGAAGACGTGTCCAGGCTCCTATCAGGAGTTTGGACGAACCTTTTCTGGAGCCTAGCCAGACCCAACATTAGAGCAATTAATGAATGGACCAAAATACTGGAGTGGGAAAGAAATGCCAGCGTTGATTCAAATAATAGTGGGTCTATTAGTGGATCACGTGGCCAAGTAACCTGTAGAATTCGGACTATGGGGTAGCAGGTTCGACTTCCATATTTAGAAGTCTTTTTTTTTACCCGAATATGGAACAATCGGCTTCTGATCAGTTATTGGAGGTGTTCGTTCTTAATAGGTGTGTGTATGTGTATTCTTACAGCGGTGCTGGGCTCTTATAAGTGAGTCAAAAGTACAGCTTCCTGAGCCTCAATATAACACAGATCTGGTACTTTTTTTACGACGTTCGCTGTTCCGAACAGTCATTATTATATTGACAGGGTAATGCAGACTCAATAAGCACAATACCTAAACAAGTATGGAAAGATAGAAGTATTGTATAGACTTGTCCAAGAAGACAAAACCTCACTCCATGTGCTGTGCCAATATGAAGGGCTAACAAGGTTGTTGTTCCAATCACTCAGAGAAGAAAACATGCTGAGAGGCTGTGTGACCTAATAAATGAAATAAGGCTGTGAAATGATTACATAATAGATCTCAAAGGTCATGTAACAAAAGCTGAATGGCCACGTCCTGATCGTGTTATCTTAATTTTATTAGATTACCAGAAACGTTTTATCACTCAAATAAAAAACAAACTCAATAATCTGGCTCTAATGGTTTGGAATGTAAAGAATCATCATTGGGCACGAATGATGGTTGAAGATACTAAAAAACAGTGAAACTACTGTACTGATATTTTCTCTTTTGTAGTGTTATATATTTTTACTGTACAGGTGTCTAATTTTGCTTGCGATTGATGGGCAGCTGGGTTATTAGCTCCTTTTTTTTTTTTTTGTGAAACGAAAGATGCCGCAAAAAAAAAAGTGATAGCCTTCTTAGATTCAGAGCCATAGGGCCATATAAAATATTGCATTTTCAGGTACCTCTTGTGCCCTTGTATTTCAGTTGTCTGACAACTTGTCAAAAAGGTAAAAACAAATCATTTTAGAACTTTTTACGTGGAATCAAGTTTTTCTCTAAATATTACTGTTTTTAAAATATTGACCTATCAAGGAGGCTGTGGTGGTTCTCTTGCCTAAACCCGGCGGGGATCTTAGCGACTCTTATAGGCCTATTACATTACTACCATGTATGCTAAAAACATTTGAAAAAATTATAAAACAACGACTTCAATGGTACCTTGAGCAAAATTGCTTATTACCAGCTCAACAGTTTGGCTTTAGAAAAAATAAAAGTACCACTCAATGTATTGCCACCTTAGTAAATGATATTCACATAAGCCTTTCTGAAAATAAATATATGGCAGCTATGTTTTTGGATCTGCAGGCGGCCTACGATAACGTAGATTTACACGTGCTTATAAAAAAAATGAGCCAGGTTGGCATACCTGAAAACATGGCAGCTAATATCGTTAAGATCTTTGCTGGCAGAATAGTGTATATAAAAGCGAATGGGGCATATACTGAACCACGAACGTGTTATTCGGGTCTACCGCAAGGATCTGTTTTAAGCCCCTTGTTATTTAATATATATACACATGACTTCCACAGCCTTTTTGATGGCGCTGCAGAGATAATC
Organism: Tillus elongatus; assembly: GCA_964006375.1. NCBI lineage: Eukaryota > Metazoa > Arthropoda > Insecta > Coleoptera > Cleridae > Tillus > Tillus elongatus. The sequence continues at coordinate 39,457,928 of OZ023268.1, forward strand.
CAATACGCAGATGACTTCTGCATATATACTAAACAAAACTCTTATAGTCTATGTATTAAACAGTTAAATTACATCATGTATAAAATCAAGGCATACTTGTTCCAAAACAACTTTACTATGTCTGTCAATAAATCTTCAGTCGTTTTTTATACAAGACATAGAATACCGTATACCCCTCAACTTACGATTGCCGAAGAAAATATGCCATGTCACAAAAGCTACAAATACTTAGGTGTAATAATCGATCAAAAACTTTTGTGGAAGGAACATGTTGATTATTGTATAAGCAAGGGTGAAAAAAGTCTGAATATTTTGAAATATACATGTAAAAAGAAATATGGTGCAGATCCCAGAACAGCGATGAAATTTTATAGGTCATACACTAGGTCGATCATAGACTACGGCTCAATTTTCTATGGGTCTGCTGCGGAAACACACTTAAGAAAAATTGACAGAATACAATATAAAGCTTTAAGATTAGTCCACGGGCTAATAAAATCAACCCCCACAGAATCAATCTTGGCCTTGGCCAATGAGCCAACTCTCAAATTAAGACGGGAATATCTTTCTAGCAAATTCCTGATAAAGCAACCATTGCAAGGAAAAATCAGCATCCAAACTAACACCATCTTGTCGCATACCCAAAATAACACATACTGGCGGCATAAAAACTCACCACCATTGACAAAAGCTTTATCTTACACATCCACAATAGTAACACCAACCATATTGTACGAGTCAGAAGTGTTTACGTTGTCATATGATATTTTACTATGGAATCCAATTGTTGTTTTACCAGATTGCCATAGTGAAGACATAGATGTTCAAAGCTATTACCGTGAAAATATCCAGAAGTTTCCAGGATCTGCCCTAATATTTACCGATGGATCCAAAACATCAGATTCCGTAGGGTGTAGTATATACTGCGAATCGACGACATCCAGTTTCGTTTTTAAGCTACACAAAGAAACCAGCATATATACAGCAGAAACAGTAGCAGTTATCAAAGCTCTTGAAATGGCCATGGGAATAGAATCCCATTCCAAATTTATAATAATAACCGACAGCAAGTCGTTACTATTGGCTCTGAAGAAGCCCTCTAAGGTATTCAAGGACCCACTTATAGGCATTATTAGATCCAATTACCTGAACTTAGTGAGGGCTGGAAAAACAGCTATATTTATGTGGATAAAAGCACATGCACATATCAAGGGCAATGAAGAAGCAGATAAACTGGCAAAAAATGCAACAATAATAGGAGAGAGGTGCAATATACTCTTAACGAGAGATCTTCTCCCTACCTATAAACGACACATGAGGAAAGAATGGTCAGACCAATGGAGCAAGCAACAAGCCATAGTAAAAAGTAAATTTCACCAAATATTTCCCACCTTGCCTTCTAAATCGATCTCAGAAATAGCCCCAACTAACAGAGTAATATACATAACACTTGCTAGAATCATCGTAGGGCATGGTGCTACCAAAAAGCAACTATTTAAAATGGGGTTGGCAGACAATCCACTGTGTAGTTGTGATGGAACAAGTGTGTGTGATATTAATCATATCTTTTTTAATTGTAAGAAACACATCCATGCATGTAACAATCTAATTAAAAAATGTCTTGATCAAGGAATTCCACTACCATTAAATATATCATATTTGTTGCATGTAGCGTTCTATGTTGAAAGAGAGATGATGCATATACTTTTGAACTTCATTAAATGTAATAAATTACATGAGGTAATTTAGCTCAACGTAAAAAGATATAAAATTTTGTTCTGTTTTTTATAGTAATTTTGTGGAAGAAATTGACATTATAGTTAATAGGCATATAATTATAGATTCCTTTTGTCTGTCCCTGTGTCTAACCCATCTTTACCGTGGTCCAGTCTAGTTTGTCTCAAATAAAGTCGCCTTGGTGGACCCCTAGGCGTGAAGTTTGTGATCCCATGTCTTTTTTCCTTATTTTTAATCCTAGTTTATAAGACTTAAATACATACACCTTACCCACAAAAACAAAATGTAAAGTATGATGGGCATAGTCTATCTTCGTAAATTATTATTGGTTTACATGAAGTAAGGGAAATTTAGGTGTTTGTTTGCTGAGCTTGGTAGACGATAGCATAGAGAATCCTTTTTGTTTTTTATTATAATGTAAAACATCATATTATAATAGGGCGCTGTAGCACTAGTTGTTGACCTGGAGTGACCGTGGCTAAAAGAGCTTTGCTCGAGGCCAAAACAAGTATAAAAAAAAAAAAAAAAAAATATTGACCGATGTTTGGTTTTTTATGGGACACTATATTTGTCAAGAAATTAATTTGCATTCTGACAGGCTTCTCAGAAATGTATAACATTATGGGTCTATATCATTAAACAAGGACGAGGCTCCTACACACAATTCTCAATTGGCGAGGTTATCTCAGGATCAAATCAATGGATCCGAACCAACGAGCCTATAAGGTGGCCCCCTAGGTCTCCAGACTTGTCTATATTGGACTTATTTCTATAAGGATCTCTCTAGAATAAAATTTAGAAAGTTCATTCTGAAAATATTCAGGATTGAGGAAACGCAATAAGAAAAAGTGTTTGCTAATTACAAAATCATCATGTTGTTTTGTTTAATTCGTTCAAAGGTATCGAAAAGTATGTTGAGCGTGCATACAAGAAAATGGAAGTCATTGTGAACAGTTCTTTTAATTTACTAGATTACGTAACTGCTTATGTTACGATTTTCAAAGTTAGTCTTTGCTGACAGGCTTATTGGATAATAATTATTTATTAATGTTATTCCCCTTCGTTACATAAATCTAGATAGGTAGCACTGTTTTGTGGAAAATTAGCAATAGATATATTGATAAATAGCTGTTATATAATTCTCTCGATTTATTGTTAGCATATAGAAATAAATAAACAGTTTCCATGGCCTACTGCAAAATTTTGAATGCGAATTACGAAAATTGGGATTTTTTGTTTATTAAAATAGACCCATAATGTTATATATCTTTAAGAAGCTTGTGAACATGCAAATTAATTTCGCGACAATTATTAACAAATTGAAAACAAACATTGGTCAATATTTCAAAAACAGTAATATTTAAAAAAGCTAACTACGCGACTAGATTGCGCGTAAAAAGTATATATAATTATATAATATAATATATATTATAAATAAGTATATAATTCTCTAGATTTATTGTTAGCATATAGAAATAAATAAACAGCTTCCATGGCCAACTGCCAAATTTTGAATGCGAATTACGAAAATTAGGATTTTTTGTTTATTAAAATAGACCCATAATGTTATATATCTTTGAGAAGCTTGTGAAAATGCAAATTAATTTCCCGACAATTATTAAACATTTAAAAACAAACATTGGTCAATATTTCAAAAACAGCAATATTTAAAAAAGTTAACTACACAACTATATTGCACGTGAAAAGTTCTAGAAAGAATCGTTTTTACAGTTGTAACAAGTTGTCAGACAACTGAAATACAAGGGGTACCTGGAAATTCCATATTTTCAATATCTCCTTGTAGCTCCGAAACTAAGAGGGCTATGACAATTTTGTTTGCGGCATATTTCGTTTCACAAAAAAGTAGCTTAGGTTCGCGAAAACCACATGGTTTTATATTACCAAAAACCAAGATACCCAGCAATTGCAGCCAAAAGGGGACACCTGTACATTTTCATTACTATAAAATATATTACTATTATTGTTACCTTAACAAACATAATTATCATAATAGCACCACAGGAAGGCAATATTTGGATCAAAGATATATTTAGATACCCTAACTTTGAAGCAGAACCTAAAACAATTATAATACTTATAGTGTTCTATTTAAAATAACCAAGACAGCAACTCACTCGAGTTAGAACAAATTGTACATTCTTCAAATCTGCAAAATATTTTAGCAGAGTAAAAATATGCAAAAACTTATAAATGTCAATTTATAGCCATGTAACCTCACCGATTTTCTGTAAACTTTCAATAGGCAGCCACCATAAATAACCCCATATACAGTGTGTTCCAATGCTGCGAGGACTGAAGATGCTGCCTCCTGTGTAACAGATGGAGAAAAAAATTAAGATGAATGTCATTCCTAGGCCAGCTCTGCCCAACCTAAAAATAAATACTCATACAGGTGTTCGAAACTAGGTAAACACTTCCTCTGTTATTTTAGACTGAACAGCCTTCATATTATCATATTCTCCAACTCTACACCGAAATCTAATGACATTTTGTAATCATAAAACTTGACAGATCAAGTGCTTTACGCAAATGGGCATAAAGATGTTCCTTTAGATGGGGGGAGTTTTAGAAACACGTCGTAGTGGTTGCTTCTTTGAGCTTTGATCATTATCAATGAGACGACAGTTTTTCTGAGCTCATGGTGCAGCATAATAAGATAAGGGCGATACTTGTGATTCAGTCAGATATTTACACTGTCTTTGCATACTGCTACATCATAAGCTATTTACCTGGTGCTAATGTGGGCATTTCTGCACAGGGAGTAACATTAACTGGTTATCTTCATTAGGTCGGCTTTGGTCCAGACAATATGACCCAATTCCTTGTTGTTTCTAATATATCCCGTAGACGGTTAAGCACTTCTACTCTAGGTTGTCTTGCATCTGGAGATCTTTGCCTGTATATCTCAAATAACAGGTCCACTATTTCCTTACCATCTCTAGAAAATATACACTGGTCTCTTCTTTCTGCATTAAGATGAGGATAGCTTTGATCCCAACATACAGTATTGTCGATTAAATATCCCGTTATTAGTAAATTTGGTTTTACATTTTTTTAGAGGCGATAACTATTCTGTTTAAAAATCAAACGGGCCTTTTTTTGAAACCCTGCACTGGTTCGCCAATTCTCTGGTAGATGTACTTAGTTTATAATTAAAGAATGACAAAAGTCTTTCTTCGTCTTCCTCTTTAAATTTTAACGTCTCATTTGGTGGTTTGTTGAATGAACCGCAAACCTTAAGATTGAGTTACAGTTTCATAAAAAAAAAATATCGGGCTGCCTTCTTTCCATGTCTTGTTGGAAATACATTTCATTAGCTTCATTGACATTTCTGTTACTGGCATAATAACAGCGAATCATGTCACATATCTCTTCATTCGTATACATTATAACTTATTGTTTGAACAAAAAATATGTTGGAGAACTTACGTAAGTTCAAAACTATGACACAAGCTTGTACAACGATAGTTTGTTGGTTGTTACATCGGATTGGATGTATTCACCGCCTGCTTGGTAGGTACATAATTTTGCATATAATTTATAATAAACACTTTTGTTGAATAAATCTCAAACTAATGGAAATAACCATATCAAACCTTATACCATTGGAATCAGAAAAATATAAGCTTTTGAAAGACGTCACAGCCAAGTAAGATTGTCATTTAAAAAAAACCACGCAACTTTCTGTTCTCTTTCGAACCAAGCATGTCATGCATATTTTTTCTGACATTATTCTATTCTATGAAAAAATACCTACAACATGAGGTCTATACCTCTTGTGTACCATTAAGAGCGAATGAAAAAATCAATCATTTTCAGTTTGTTCAAAATATGCCAGAGAGTAGGCAATGGATTAGAATTTTGTTCATGTCATCAAACTGTTCTTGAAATTCAGCCCAACTTTGCTAATTTAACCGAAGCTGTACCTTCAAAAATAACATTACCCATTATACAGAGGTAGATAATGTTTACATCCACCAACATGAAAGAGGAATATAAAACAATAGCGCTAGTCATGAAACGAATTAAGTATGAAGAACATCCGTGGAAGATTTATGTTAATCCAAAAATGGTTAACTTGCTCCTTGGGCAGCAAAGTGGATATAAAAATATCCTTGTTTTTTTTTCTATGTCTTTGGGAGAGCAGAGCTAAGAATCAACACTGAGTTAACAGAAATTGGCCTTTAAGAAATGTCATATTCAAGGAAAATATAACCTAATGAATGAATTTTTGCTCAAAGAGAGAAGATCTTACTGCTACCCTTGCATATTAGATTGGGGATTATGAAGAAATTTATAAAAGCTTTAAAACGAGATGGACTTTGTTTTGGTTACTTGACACATAAATTTCCTCGGATTAGTACAGAGAAACTAAAAGCCAGCATATTTGATGGTCCTCAAAAAGGCAAAAACGCAACTTATCAAAGATCCAAAATTTGCCACATCAATGAACGAAATTGAATCTAACAATTGGTGTTCATTTGTCCAAGTAGTACAAAATTTTCTTGGAAATCATAAGGCAGAGAATTACATAGTTAGTGGAGACTATGCTTTCAAACTTTAATGTTCTCGGTTGTACAATGAGCATAAGAGTTCACTACCTCCACAACCACCTAGATTGCTTTCCAAAAAAGCTAGGCGACTGTAGTGAAGGAGAGGGAGAAAGATCCCATCAGGACATTAAAACTATGGAATATCGATATCAAGGGAGATGGGACAGCCACATGGTGGCAGACTTGGAGTCTTCAGTCTCCATGGTAGTCATATAATTAAAAAAAATTAAATAAGTAATGAATGTATGTATAACTACTTTTCGCAATAAATACTCAACTCTATATCTGATGTTTTTTTTTTAAACTGGCAGTCGGAGCCACTATAGTAATAACATGAAAGGTACAGAAGTTAAAAAAGAAAATGATAAATATAGCCTATATCAAAAACTAGATATAATAGACGTAATCTATTGGCTGTTTTGGATTCTTCACCCAAAGTTACCAAGCAACTGTTGAAAAATTGTTGGCCAGTGTAATGATGAAAGCTCAAAGCAGCAACCACTGCAACTTAGATACTGTTTCTCAAATTGCCTCATCCAAAGCTTCTTCTTTATGCCGTTCTGCACAAAGCACTGCATCTGTCAAACTTCATCAAAAATTGACATAACATAACTTAAAAATTATGACATATCAAAATTAGCTTCGTTACAAAATGTTATTAGATTTCAAAGTAGAACTGAAAATTGTAATAATACATAAGGTGTTCAGTTGAAACAACACAGCGAGGCAGTGTTTACGTACTGTCAAACTGTAAGACACTAATTTTAGGTTGTAAACACTGGCCTAAGAATGACATCCATCTTGAATTTTTTCTCAACCTGTCACACAGAAAGTAGCATCTTTCATCGTCGCAGAGTTGGAACACTGTACATAACACACAACAAATATAACAAAAGAAAACAAATATAATAAAAATTACAGATATAAAAATATTGTTATAAACAGCATATGTATACTGCATTTGATTTTCTCTTACATATTACAGTAAAAACAAACTATATGAAACAAATATAATAACTCCATTTAATCCTGTAAGTGTCTTGAGAATAACAACTAAGAAAATAAAACACAAAAAATGTTAAGAATACACCCTTGTAATTTTTAAATATTTTATTAATAAAACACATGTGATACATACAACACCGACATGTTTAAAATGTAACATCTTAAAATTTATAATCAGTTTCACGAACCCCAGTTATTTTCACTGGGGCAGTTAAAGTTAATTAAACAGTTCAAACAAAATCAGTTTCAAAAGACGACTATTAAAAAAACTGATATGAAGTTTATTCAGTATTTGAGAAACCGATTTCAATGGCATAAAATTAGGTCACCACAATTTAAATGAATGTTGTATGTCAAATTAGTTAAACAGATATTATAATCCATGGACAAATTAATCGATCCAGTCTTTAATTTTAAAACTAGATATGGCGTACTCTGGTTAAAACGTACTGCCTTGTGGTCAACGATTCAAAATAATTATACAGAAATATATCTGCAGTTGCTACCAATTACATACCATATGCGACTGTTGTGGACAGATCCAATTCAGCAGAACACGTACAGTGACCATGTTAAATAGCCTTTCTCTAGCTATTCGTTCAATGGCAATTTAAAATCTTCTAAAATACAGACGTCATTATCGTGAGGATGTCCTATGTTATATTAAATCCAATGTAAGTGGGCTATTCCAGTCACTCCACCATGACCCTAGATTTTTGTGACTCACGTCTAATTGCTTATCCATCAAATCCAGCTCCCTGTGGAAGTTGATCTTTTTTGAGGGCGAAAGTTTGACAAGTGCACTTCCATCTGAGTGAGGCCGCTTGCCCGTTTCAAGGCTCAAAGAGAAATAACCTCTCTCCAAGTTCATCTGGATCAGACACACCTCAGTATTTGACTCGGCATGTGCCAGCTCAGCTAATGCCGGGTAAAGTAAAAAAAAATATAGGGGGCAAAATGTTTTGTCAATCCCATTGTAATCTTTATTATCAACGTGGTTATGTAAGCAAACTTATTACGAACCTCCCCAATTACTATAAAGGGCTGGGCGGTATTTTGTCCATCATGTACAGGCTTCTGTGACTGACGACGCAACATGGGGATTTGTATGAAAATGTTTATATGCTCAAATATTGGCTCCTTGGTTATTTCAGAGCAAAATTGTATTAGACTTTTCTAAAAGCATCGTGTTAGAAGTTTATTACACCATTTTGTTACTTACATCCTATGTTTGAAAAAATCATCAAATCATGTAAATGAAATCAGGAGTTCTATTCAGAAAATCTAGTACTCTAGACAGAGAAAGCTTCGAGTGCCAACACTTTTAATAGCTACAAGTGTCACATCAAAGATTTGTCATTTTCATGATTTGTTAATATCACAAACCTTCTTACAATTAATTACACAATCAAAGAGAAAGTTCAAATTATAAAATTATACTATTCAGGTAATAGTTTGCAAAATGTACGTGATTTGTTCAGTATTAAATATCCAGATAGACCAATACCATATATATCGACAGTCAACGACATGGCGAAGCTTGAAACCAAGGGTACACTTGCAAGAAAAAAAAAATTATAATAAAATATTTTGTGACAGATCATTTATATGAAAATTCACTACCATAATGCACTTGCTGCGTCCAGGCTTTCTTAATGTACATCAAACGGGGGGCATAAGGATTCCCTCGTTATGTGTGTTTTTTCATTGTTTTCACGTTTCATTTTTAAAAAAAATGTATTACTAAATGACTTTTCCTTCTTGCAATGTCAAAATGTACGACATGAAGATGGTTTTATATGTCAAATGTCAACATCAACTTAGGATCGATTATCGATGAAAAGAAGGGAAATCTACAGACACGTAGACAGTGTAGGGTGTGCACTAACTATATGAAAATAAATATAATAGAGGAATACACCCTTTTTTAGCTTGATATAAAACTAACGATCTACGGAAATGTGTAAAATACGACAAAAACATGTCACAAGAGAATGTGAGGACAACTTATGTTTTCCTTAGTAGAAAATCCAAATAAATCCAAAAGATTGCTTATGGCTTTACTTTTGTTGTGATTTTCATCATCTACACCCTAAAACACGCCTGGATACAAAATTTCATAAAAACAGAACACATGTGCGGAGAGTAAACATTTACCTTTGAATGCATATCGAAGAAAATAAAAATCTAAGTTAGACAACTTTCCAACGAAACTAGTGAGGATTCTTCAGCAATTTTTAAAACACCGAAAAAGCATTATTATTATTATTATAAGTCCTTCAAATTCAACTGCCATTAAGAATTAAGAGATGATGATAGAGAGCGAATAGTCCACTTTAGTTATCAAATTATCACCGCACCATCAGCCGCTCTGGAGGCCCTCCTTAATATTCCACCTCTTCACATATGGTTGGAAAGGGTGGCGAGGTGGACAACATATAGACTAAAACAAACGGCCGACAGTATGCTGAAGGAAATCAGTCTGTGAGGGTTCGGACTCCTTGATGACATTGAGGGTCACGGGATTCTGGGAATGATCTCAGACTTGATGCCTACAAAGATCAGAAGAGGTCTGTCTTTCAAGACTGTCCTCCCGGAAAGGGACCTTAAAGACCTGGACAGAAAGAATGACAATCCAGTACTGGCAAAATCTTCCAGGATTAGCTCACTCTAAGGCCTTCATAAATGGCCTGTCTGAGTCAAGGGCTAAAAAACTTCTAGAGTTAAACAGACAACAACTGAGTACTCTAGTCGGCCTGTATACAGGACACTGCCGCTTGCGTCACCGCATGCACCGTATTGGAGTCGGTCAGGAGACCGAGTGCCGGCTGTGTATGGAGAGTGACGAGACAGCAGAGCACATACTGTGTTCCTGTCCGGCAGCGGACAGGACTAGATACCTGCTCTTTGGCAAGATAAAGCTTGCTCCGGAGGATCTGGATCAACTTTCGCCCACAAAGATGATCGACCTCTGCAGGAGGCTGGCTTTGTTGGGCGAAATATAGACTATTAGGCATGAGCCACAATAGACCTTATGGTCGCAGTGAAGGGACCGGTATGGCCCACTCACAATTAAACCTAACCTAACCTAACCTAAACTAACTATAATTTCACGCTTCTACCTTTCTGTTTTGATTTGTAAATAAACTTCCAGGCTAAGTACTTGTTCTTGTTCGATTTGTTTTTTTTTTAAATATTTATGTTAAATATCAACCCAAATAGTGCAATAGACTTCTAATGTAATGCTTTTAAAAAAGTCTAATACAATTTTGCCCTAAAATAACCAGGGAAGAGAATATTTTAGCATGTATGCATGCAGATCCCTAAGTTGCGTCATCAGCAGAAGAACCATGTGTAGTACTTTTGTGATGTGGTGACCTATTTTTTTTGTAACAGTGAAGAAAAGTAATCTACTGAAAAAAATTAAATTTATTGTATAGATTTTGTATCCACTTTTTTATTTTTTATTTCAACAACACACTACGAGGGCTTACAGCCTAAATACTATCGTACCGTGGGTGTCGACAAGGAGGAAAGAGGCAACTTGTTAAGACCTTTGAATAAAGTGTAAGATGGTGTCTGAAATATATACAGAAATGTTGGTGAATGGTATGGCCTGTTTTTGGCATCTGCAATTGTAAGAAAATTGAAGTGACAGTTGGAAAACATTTTGTATTACTATCTAGACCTGTTTTTGATGTTAAATTGTGTCTCCTACAACCAAAAGCTAAGCTTTTTTGCAACGCGTTGTATAATTTTTGTGCTGAGTATAGTATATTATTATATGACTAGTTTAGGTTAAAATCCAGCAGACAAATTATAAAAACATACCAGCAAAGAATAGATGCAATATGAAAAAGAAACAGGATGTACAAAAGCTAAAAGAGGCATAAAGCCAGGAACGTTTAAGGCAACGAATAATGTAAAAACCAGTTGTGGAATATCTTTATAGACAGACTAAGAAGCTTGTTATGGGCAGCTGCGGAAAAATACTCGGCACGAAGAAACAATAATCAGGAAAACCATGGACTGCCTCAGAAATATCAAAGTGGATACAAAAATGTAAGAGAATAAAGGTAAGTAACGAAGAAGCATACAGGAGATATAATCAAAACAAAAGCACTATGTATGCAAAAAAACTGGTGAAGAAATCGAACCTTACATGAAGAGGACACTACAATATAAACCAGGGACCAAAAGGTAAAGTCAACAATAGAACAGTATTACTACGAACGGAGCAGCCTATCAAAAAGAGAAAATTAAAATGGATTGTTTTAAAAGGATAGTAATTGGGAAGGAATTATGGAATAGTAAAAATGTTTTGCAGAAGAAACAGTCTGGACCGGGCTTCAAGAGATCTTTTCTGTTATCACTTAAAGAGCCACCAGCAAATTTTAAGCCATGGCATTTGAGAGATTTGGTAGAGAATGACGGCCAACTCAGGAACGTATTTGGTAGCTCTAACAGAAACACAGATAAGGAAATTTGAGAAACTGTGGCCAAAGACCGAGGACAACACAACCACACAAAATAAAATGATAGTAACTCTGTCAGGTCCACCGATCTATAAAGATGCTAAAGCAGCTCTAGCCAAAGGCAATAATTTTACAGTAACACCATACCTGTTGAAGAAATAGTGACTGGAAGAGACGACAATCCGAAATCGACCATCCATCCAAGCCGAAGATGTACAGTCCAAGGCATGTAGAATAATACCCCAGGTGAAACCTCCCAAACAAAACATCAGTGCCAGAGAAAGAACAGCTTTGAAGAAACTCAAATCAAACCAAGTCGTTGTATTATCAGTCAATAAAGAAAATTATGAACAGAGAGTACAATGGGGAAATAATAGAATTACTCTCACCTGACATATACACTGGAAAAAAAAAAACGTCACCCCAGCATCAACTATTAAATGAAAACAACTCTGTTTATTAAATGCACCAACTGTAATGAGAAAGCAAAGAAATTAATTCGATAACCCACTAAATCAGTTCGATCAAGCAATACTGGCTATGAAAGTCTACATATCATCTGTAAATAAAACAGGAACAGAACTGAAGTATGGTTTTATCTAGTAATATTCGCAGTGGGCAATTTGGTAGGTCTCAGCAAGGTTCATCCTATTTAAGATATACAAAAGTAGCCACATATTTTAGTGGGCAGCAGAGTAAATTAGTTAGAGCCCTTAAAAATCTCAACCGTTAATATGAAAAATATACAGTGAACAAGTAAGAACAGCCGATCGACAAGGCGAAGTAAATCGTAAGGCTAACAAATTTGTAGTCGGCTCAGAGTCTGTATTTGAACTGGTTAAAACGATTTCTAGGCAAGGTTACCCGAGTCATCTCAGTGTCATTCCAACAAAACACCCAAAGAACTTAAAGCATATCTGCAGAAATCTGCCCCCACATAACATTTACCTGCAAATTGCCAAAACAAGACGATTGCCAATTTTCTTTTAAGATAGGGTTCCCGATCGATCAGATATATTATGAGACAATAACTTTCAGACATTATTTGAAGAACACGTAACCACAGAAAGGTAAGTAACTGTGCAACCAAAACAAAGTAAACTTCAGAAAATATATAATGCTGGTGCTTTGAGGAATTAAGTTTTTAGATTTGGGCAATACTATTTTTAACTAGGTTACCAGAGTCATCTCAGTGTCATTCCAACAAAACACTCAAAGAACTTAAAGCATATTTGCAGAGATCTGCCCCACATAACATTTATTTGCAAATTGCTAAAACAAGACGATTACCAATTTTCTTTTAAGATAGGGTTCCCGATCAATCGGATATATTATGAGACAATAAATTTCAGACATTATTTGAAGAACACGTAACCACAGAAAGGTAAGTAACTGTGCAACCAAAACAAAGTAAACTTCAGAAAATATATAATGCTGGTGATTTGAGGAATTAAGTTTTTAGATTTGGGCAATACTATTTTAACCAGTGTTAATTGGCGTTACTTTTCTTCACTGTCATCAAAAATTCGATTATGACCATTGTTTATGATTGTTAGCTTTTCAATACAATAAAATTATGGTACCTGCATCTTAAGCCATTATTTTTTTATGTGTGTAGCTGATAGCTGTTTAACGATTAAATGTTCCAACAAAAAGCAACAAAATATTATCAAGCAATTTATTCATTTCATTTTTGTATGGTGAAACACATACTTTTTCACTCACTATTTTGAACTTAAAAGTTATTTTGGCAAGAAAATATTGATAAACTTAACATAAAACTTTTTTCTATTTCATTAATCGTTTTACCACCAAGATATTAGCGTAATCGATGATTGAACAGTAGGAGATGAAACAAAATTTCAATTTAGTTCTCAAATAGGACAAATTTATATTGCTCTACCTGAGATGCAAATGCACATCAGAACAAACATAAAAGTAGGGTGTATCGAAAAAACTTTTTTTTTTCAAAATCCGGTTAATGCAAGTCCAGATTTTCGGCCAAATGGCAATAATAAGACGTATAAAAAATCCCAGCTCAATCATACAACTCCTGGTGCAGAGTAGAAATGAAATGTTAAAAAAATCACCAAAAAATCACTTTTTATTGATATCTTCAAAAACTCATTTGATATTTTTTTTATAGTTTTGGTGCTTTAAGTCATTATATAGCAGGGAAAACACTCATAAATACGTAAAACACGTTTAGTACGGCCCGTTCTGTGCACCACAAACCTAAGAATATAGTGAATATTTTTATAATAAATATAAAAAAGCAATCATCTTCCTGACTGACAAACATTACAAAATATGAGCGTTGTAAGTACTTTATCCTATTTCAGTACCTTGGATTTCTGATTTGCAGCTGGAAGAAAACAGCAGTCTGCAGTTGATCAATTGAGCAACAGTATTTTTTCGTTATTTGCAAGGCGATATCTTCAGGAGATTGTCCTGAAGGTTTAGCAGACAGAAGTCTGGGAAAACTACGTCAAGCAAGGTGGTTGACCCTTGCAAATAGAAACTTGCGTCTTTATATATCAACCAGTAAACCATCCGACAATCTTGTGTGCCCAGTTGTCTACATCATGAAAGTCTACGCATTCATTTGGTTTTCGATTAAGATCGTACCATCTATTGTGGAAGGACCACTATGTAAGTTGATGTCGTTTTCTCGCTGTCTGGACGAAGTTACGAAAACTATTATTGACAGCGTCATGAAGAGAAATACCTGGTTTAGTCATCACAAGAATCTGCTATTGTCAGTGATTTCGGATCCTGATGCTGACAAAAGGCAATTAGGTTGGAGAAGAAGACTCAAAGCTAGAATAATATTACATCGAACCAATGCTGTTCAAGAATTTTATGTTCCTCTGGAAATTCGACTTGATGCCCCATCATATGTAGAAGGCAACGATTGGTCAAACTGTAAATAAACGAAGCCACAAAGCATATCAGCACTGAAGTTCTGTATGAGAATATTAGAAGTTGCATATGAGGACCTAAAAGACTTTCCTTGTCACACACAATGTGCTGAACGAATGGTCAAAGTAGACACTAAGGCAGCATCGGCTTTTTGCTGACCTGAACAACTGCACAAATTGGTCTTTGCTTCTCTGAAGTCACGGAAGCAAATACTAAAATCTGACACAAGAAAAGCACCTAAACAAAACTCATGCGGGCAGGCTGGACTAGACCTGCAGCCGCCTCCACCTTGTGAGTCCTGGCTTATTTCCTACACTTGTTCTCAGCAAGTGGAAATAAACCAGGAGCTGCAGAATTTCTTTTAGTCGCATACTAAAACCTTATCCAAACGAACCCGAAGTGGGCTGTGATCTTACGGGTAAGATCCTACTGGGGGTTTGATCTCTAGGGGTAAGATCCTGCTGGAGGTTTGAGAGGTCCCTGGATGTTACTCTAGAGGTGACATGCCCCTCTAAGTTAGATCTCTAGGGTTACATGCCCCTGGAGGTTAGATCTCTTGGGGGTGATATGCCCCTGGAGGTTGAAGCCGCCAATTTGTGTTTCAAAACGGTAAGATCCTACTGGAGGTTTGATCCTGCTGGAGGTTTGATTTCTAGGGGTAAGATACCTCTGGTGGTTTGATCTCTGGGGTGAGACGTCCCTGGATGTTACTCTAGAGGTGACATGCCCCTCTAAGTTAGATCTCTAGGGTTACATGCCCCTTGAGGTTAGATCTCTTGGGGTGATATGCTCCTGGAGGTTGAAGCCGCCACTTTGTGCTTCAAACCGGACAAAGAACCTCGCTTGTGTGATGCACACGGGCGGGACTCCGTCAAATAGTGTCTCGAGTCGAGCACTAGTGGATGTCAGGTCTTCTGGGCGAAGCGAGCTGAGATCTCTAGGGATACACCAGGAATTTGAGACCTCCACTGGGAGCTTCAAAACGGGCAAAAGACATCGCTTGGAGCTGCTCTGGAGCAGGACTCCATGGGATACTGCCTCGCCTCATACACTGACTGATGTCAGGTCCAGAAAAACTCAGAGAGAGGCTATCTCTCTGCGGGTTCCAAAACAGGCAGGGTGTTCACTCAGATGGCAGTACCTTAACTGAGGGGGAAAAAAAGGCCCTTAAAAGACCCTGCCAAACCAACTTTCGCCCTCAAAAATATCGACTCTTGCTGGATTTGATGGGTGACTTTAAACATAGGTATGAGCCTCAATAGTCACGGTGGAAGGGGTGCAATAGCCCACCACATTGAAAATCTAATCTCACTTTGTCATCCCAGCAATGTTACTTCCAGACTAGCAAATCAGAGCTAAGGGACACATATATATCTAACCTTATGCCCAGAATGCGATGCGATTGGCTGTTTGGAAATAGAACAGTGCATAACCAAAATGTGGACAGCTTGAATATGACAATCTGGTACAATCTCTTTTAGACATTCGTCTGGTATTTAAAAAATTATTATTAACCTTTAAAAACAACTTTCATAGGCGAGTCATGATCCGTTTGAGCGTTCGATCTAGCTTAAGACAATATATGCTTAACTAGCCCATCAAGCGAGGTTACAAAGTATGTGCTCCTACTGATGAGGAATAATAATTTATACAGGTAAAACTAATACCATTGAGAAGTACCTTAGCAAAAGAGTAATTCTCGATCTTGCCCAATCACTTATAGGCAAGAATTATTTCGTATACTGTAATACCTACTTGATATCACTTTCCTTACCACGAAAACTTCAAAAGTTGTAGGCAAAAATTACTTAATGTACTGTGATCCGTACTTGCTTTCACTTTCCTTGCCCCAAAACTTCAAAATTACAAACGATCATCAAATGACCTGAAAACTGATTTCAAACGAGGTAATTATGAATGAAAAATAACAGAAGAACGTATTGCATTATGAAGTGAGTTTACGAACGTGCAGTTTTTTTTGCAAACGATTTTCACAATCCTTTTGAAATAATACAAATTGTAAATTGTAAATGAAGCGATGTAAATAGGGGGATTGTTCCTTGTCCTGGGAACATTAAGGATTCAAATGAGAACATGGGTTTTGTCGGTCAAGCCGACATGCTGAAAAGTGTGTCAAGCCGACATGCTGAAAAGTGTTTATGAATTGTATTTAAAAAACAAAAAGATCATCTTACAGTACTTTGTTAACTTTCAATTGTCAATTCTTACATCATATATAATAAAAGTTGTGACAGCTGTACGGATCTCAAAACCTTTAGAATATCAGTTGCAAGAAGACTAATTGGTACATCAACTGAACTTCCTAAGTGCTGAGCAAGTGACAAACAGCCGTAAACAAATTCAAAGTAGTTGGTCATGTTCAACAGGTGGTGTGGGTCTGCGTCTTGGTGACAAAAAAGAAAAACTGTTGTTAATGGCCATTTCAAACACTACTGGATACGTTCGTGTTTATGTCCACAAAAAGCATGAAAATAAAAATATCAATTTGAGACTTTGCGGTATCATGGTGAAACTTAAATTTTTTTCTTAATCAAAATTAATATTTTTTGTGCAATAGATTAGATATGCATTAGACACATCTTTACCACCATTGTAGTGTATTGTTTGGAAAAAAAAAGTATCTCAAAAGTGTCAAATACAGTACAAACCCTGGATGGGTCTTCTTTTCCCTATACCTGAAGCGAAGAGATTATTGAAAGGGCATTTTGCAATCATAGAAGAGATAAAAGATAACATCGGTGAGGAAACTGAAGACTATGCACCAAAAAAATGCATCTTATGCTTGTTTTTCTGATTGGAAACAACATTGATGATTACTAAAATTGTTTCAATTTTTCAAGGACAAAAAGGATCTGTTCTGAACAAACTGATAGATTAAATTGGAGGATAGTTGCACACGTTGGGCTTACCTTCCTCTAAAATCATGGTCTGAAGTCGGGCTTGTTTCCAGAAGGATGGGAGCATTCCCAACTTTGGGGCGTTTGAAGAGAGGTAACACAATTGTGATCAGTTTGAGGACACACATTTTAAGAATTACTGCCCAGGAGCTGAGGTCTTGTTAATGTCTAAACGATGTCTAGATGTCCAATATTGTGGGTGTGTAAATATATTAACTAGGATGGCTGTAAGGGGTCGTTCGAGTCCTACATCGAAATTTACTAACAGAACCAACACTTGATACAACAAGTGATAGTTTTTAATCTGAGGTTTAAACTATTAACAAAGGCTTTGACACAACTTTGGAAAGTTTCAGGTAAGAATCTATTTTTTACCTTAGTTTACATGGGGTTGTCAATCTGCAATGTCCCATAATGTTCAACACCTATCCCTCTAATGGGGAAAGCTGTCACAGGGGTTCATCAAATAAAAGTAACAATTCTGCTTGAAGCAAAAAGTTGATTTTTACAAGCTGACATTACTGGGCAAGTTAAAATTCAGAACCAGTTGTCAGCAATAATAAATACAGTAAAAGAAAGCATATTAACAGAGATGTTGCTAGGGTTTTATCAACTCTGTTTTTATTTAAATCTGTAATCGTTGCTTGGTTAGAACATTTAATGGCTAAGGCCTGTATTATTAAAGTACTTCTAAATAATTTAGCAAAATTAATTTACCTTTAATAATGATCTGTCTTACCCTTCCATCAATAATTTACAAAGAGTGCATCTTGCATGTCACCGCTTTGCTATGTGCAACCACCTCCTGAGCCGATTATCTTTCATTTCACTGCTTTGTGTGCAACAACCACCTTAGATGATCATCTTTCGTATCACTGCTTTGCTCTGTGTAACAACCTCCAGAGGTGATCTTCAAGTTGAAAAATGTAACTTATTTTCATGACAACACCTGAAAATCATAAAAACCATTACATCAAAATCTCTTGATTTCTATAAATTAATGAACTTGTGAATTTTTCAAAATTATCGACACAAAATAAGCTGGAAAATTGAGCAAAAAGAGGAGTTCTTAGTTAACGTGAATTGGTTGAACATGTTTACAGAATCATAGTAAAACCTGATTTAAATTGAAGAAATTTAAAAAACCGTGTCGCAACCGCCACACACAGTGTTAATTGATGACTTTAACGTAAAGATTAGTTGATATGATTTTTCTCGGGATACTAGAGTAAATCATTGCAAAACCATATATTGAAATGTAAGAGCAGTTATGGGGGATCAATTACATTATGTAAAATCTGATTTAAAAAATTGCTTGTATAAACTAGCAAAATTGAAATGATGTAACGAGACTGAATGACTACATGGTTGCTCAGGATAAGAACCAGTCTCCTTAAATTTTAAATATTTAACGAGCCTCTCTGTACAGATTTAATGGATCCTATGTGTACATCATAATGTGGGTCCCAAATCGGTGATGCATAGCTTAGCCTGAATGTAACAAAACCATTGTAAAGCACAGAGTACATTTGAATTAGCGAACAATTGCTGCAGTTATTAACAATAAACCCAAGGGTACTATTGCAATGATTTAAAAACACTATCATGGTGAATATTGAAAGATAAATTTGCATCAAAACAAGGTTTCACACATTCCACTCGGGATAGTTGCTGTGCATTTATTTTAAAACACACTATTGAAAGTTGTTCGAAAGGTTATAACTTTACACATAACCTTCAACTATGTTCCAGTTTATTCAACAAACGTCTTTCGGGGTTTTCGAGGTCATTCTAAAGTGCAAGGCTATCAATCAATGCTAATCGTATCATGTGGCAAGTGATACATAAAAAGTATCAATGTGAATACTTACCACCTGAAATCCAAATCATTTATAAATAATAAAAACAAAAGTTGTTTTAAGTTGGAACCCTGAAGCACCGCAGCACTAGTATAAAATCAGATTATGTGAAGCTATTACAGCTGTCTAACTGTCTCAGGAATGAGGTAGCTCTTTAACAACTATATCTACATCTGCTTGCCCACCAGGAACAATAATATACAGTGCTTTCATTAATTCCCGAACCCCACGTGACCGCTTAAGTTAGGCAACCCAGCATACACGGTTGTACAACCTGAATTAATGAAATCCCTAAGATGCTAGTGTTGTCTCATTTTTCCTTTGGGGTTTTATAAAAATTATAATAAGGTGAAACAGTAAATGTCTTAAATGTATTTATTATTTAATATTTTTAACAGCAAGTCTGTTCATGTATGGTTTACTGTTATTGATTGTTAAAAAAATACATTAAAAACAATAAAATATTACTTTTATTTTGTAAAGATATCAAAATTTTGTGATGTACGTAAACAAATTGAGGTCCGATTATTTAAACTTCTAATTTACGGTTTTATGAATGTGTATTGTGTAACATTGAACAAATATGTACCTGTTTTGGGCATATTTGGTAGTGCTTCGTTCCATGTGATGTTGAATATCGTCAACAACATAACCTTAACATACCTACACTTTTAACTTACGTAAAAACGCAATGAAAATGCTAAGTTTTGATAAAAACTGTTTATTTTTATTGTCCAACAGATAGAAAATTATTTGAAGAAGGTAAACACTGTTCAAACTTGGAAAATGGACAATATACATACAAAATAACTGTCAAAAGGAATTGAGCGCCAATGGACTGAACTGTCAATTGATTTAGTAACTTTAGGGTCCCTAGTCTAGTGGTTTTTTTGGTTACTTTTTGGACTGCCAACTCATCATATTCCACTAAGAGAGAGACAGAATCCGGGCACGTGGGGTTCGGGAATTAATGAAAGCCCTGTAAGCAGGTCAACTAAATGCCAGACAAAAGAGATAAAACCCAGACAGAGAAGTTATATTCAAAGATGAATATTACTTGATGCAATAAAATTGTGATGAGGTATGAAAGTTTAGAATTAATTAAAGTGACCCTAGAAAACTTATTCTAACTGCACAAAGAAATCTTGGTAAATTTGCGGTATACCTCCCGGGGGCTTGTTAAAAAAATCGAAAAGTGGCTTAGAAACCCCCTAGGATGCCCAAACCACAAGAAATTTTTTTTAGAAACAACCCCCAAGAAAGTTAGAGAACCAGGAGTGCATATGGGTGCTGGGCGGGAAGATAAGAAAGAAGGATGAGCGGAAAATGCAGGAAAAAAAAAACAGCTTACTCGGAACCCCAAAAGCTGCCTTTTTCACATTTTGGAGCCATACCTTCTTTAAATACAGTCTACCCCGCATTCGCCCCAGGTCCGAAGACTCTCTTAGGGGTTGTTCCGAAGACATTTTTATGATGTTTATATATCAAGGGTGGTTGTAGACATGCAGAAGCTAACCCCCATGGCGAAGTAGTGGTGCACCCCCCACACCCCAGTCAAAAAGACGACAAGAGTGTAATCTGAGAAATAGATGATGGTACGTAACTGCTAAAGAAGGTGTGTGTACTGTGACGAGGCATGTAATATAGCAAGTGAAAAAATTATAATTACCTCCCTCACCCGGCCAGGAAATAAGTTTAAATGTAAATAATTCAGCAAGGACAAGGAAGCAAAAACTAAAAATAGTGTCAACGGGCATGTAATATGCCAGACTTTATCTATCATCACTTGATTTATCTAAAACTGTCAAAGAGGTAAACTGCAAATTCACCAAAATCTTCACCTGACTTTAATGTAAACAATGGGTTGAGGTGAATTTGAGAGACAGAGACAACATAGTATAATAGAAGTCGATGCTAACATGCCTAGACCTAGACCTAAGAGGGTTTCTACCAATGTGGGCCCGATTTAACACAAGAACCTGGTTCATAAGAGCAGACGCTCTTCTAAATATAATAAAAATTATTGGTATGTAATACAGAGAATATTTAATGGGATTAAAAACAAAAAACGTGAGAGTTCATAAGGTCACCACTCCAATAATATGAAACCAATTCCATTCCAGCAACAGTCTTCATACAGATTCAATTTTGGTGTGTGTCCTCACAGTTGCCACTTATCAGAAATACTTTTGATCCCATAATTTAAGTTTAAACCACAAAACTTGTACAAAACCGTAAATAAAAGATTAAAGCAAAAACACAAGTTGGAGTTCATGTGTCTTGTGTAACAGCAGAAATGACTGTTTCGGCACAGTGCAAAATATCTTTAATTATTTTTCCCGATCAATTGAACATTGGCAAGCTTTATCAAAATTAAAATTTGCTTTGAAGGGTCATTCTGGTACAAAATGGTCATAAAAATATATCTAATTCAATTAACATATTACATACTCGACTACCACAAAAAAAATGAAAAGGTTACATACCATTGCACAAGGAACTGATGGAAAAAGGACATACACAGCTGAGTCTGTATCTTAAGCTAAAATCATTTTAAAACTGATTAAGTATTTCGAATTTATTTGTTAATGGGTCGTATGGGATCATCCTCTTGGAAGTATAGAAAATATGAATCGGATTTGACAGGAAAAAACAGTTGCCATCGAGGTTGCATTAAAAGACTTGGGGCACCTTGTGGATATTTTAAATAATTTCCTAAAAAACAAATAAGAGTTGTTGCAAAAAATCTAGCAAATGAGCTATCGACAGAACCTGAATTGTCTGAAAAGATAAAAAGCTTAAACAATGTACGGGGGCCAAGGACGATGCAGCCACAACGACTCTACCTTAAAAGTAAAAAAAAGGCACACTCGTTCAGAAAATGGGATGGAGATTTCAAAGTTTGGGGACGGTCGACTTTACCGCAACTGGAATCTAGAAAGACGGCGCACACCACAAGAAAGAGTAGATTTATAATCCGGAAAAAAAATTACGGAAAAACCAGAAATAACAGAATAACTGAGAAATGAAATTCCAAAAAATGCACGAATTTCACGTTTCGAACTGTCAATTTTCAGCAGCGTTGCCACATTGAATGAGAGCACTGCCAGACAGTGCTTACTGCTCTATTGGTCTGCTTGACTGACCTGACATTCCCCCAGTATCAAATAAATAGCTTCGAAACTGACAACAACGCCTATCATGTCAACGAAACAACAGTCATAACCTCAGCTACAAAAATATACGTTGGTATTGCAAATCGAAACGTTTTAATTGTGTTTATCATTGAAAGGTTATTAAAAACGAAATATACCACATTGTTTAACTTTATTAAGGTATGTACAACTGTTTTTTGACCATATTCTATTATAATCACGTTGAAATGTAGTTGCGGTAAAGTCGACCGTCACCCAAAGTTTAGCTGCTGTAGCTTCTAAATCAACAGGATTTTCGTTACACAAACCCTCCAAAGAACTAAAGAATATGCAGCTGATCTCGCATTAGAATACATAGATGAATTAAATACCGAGTTGTGTTTGGAGATTTTCAGCTACAAACACCAAACCAAATCATTACCACTTGATTTAAACAATGCAGATTACATTGCATTTCTTAATTGCCATGAAGAATATGGCTCAGTGGTTATCCCAATACAGGGAATGCACTTCACCTAGAATTGACACTACCTGTGACTTTTTCCAGCTGTGAAAAATCTTCGGCAAATTAAATTTAATAAAAAATTATTGTCGATCTTCGAACGTTCGAGTAATCTCACTCTACTGTCGATTGAGTCTGACATTGCAAACATAATTAATGTAGACCATATTATTGACAAACTGACCTCAGAACAAGCCAAAAGAATAAACTTTTAAGAGTTTTTATAATGCCTAAATGAAGGAACTCCTATTGTACCTATTGTTTCCCTTCCTACATAATAGTAAGAACTAGGGTGGATTGCCCAGAGAATGAACAGCAACCAGTAAATGAACAAATCGGCAGTTGTTAGCTTATAATAAGAATCTAGCCAATTGCAGATTACTCTAGAACGTTTCAATTATTTACAGAGATTGTGCAGTAGGCTGTTCATTCATAGGTAAAACTTTAGCCCAAATCAGTGGGTCTCAATCTACCGTGATGTTAAGTGTTGGTATGTAACAAGAACAGTAGCAGCCATTTTGTTTAAGGTAAGGTGACGACATGCCTTCTTAAAATTAAGCTATATATCCCTTAAAACAAATATAATTATATAATTTCGGAAACTATTAAGAAGTCAAGATATTGGGTATAATGATTTTCAATATCAATATCGTTTATATTAAATATTTAACAGTATTTTCACGTGTTCAGTTACTGGATATGAAAGTAATGCTAAACCTAGTAAATGAACAAGGTATTCATTCACTGGGTTTTACGAATTTATTTCAAAATCGAGCAAAAATGAACCCTAAGGTATACTGGTTGTTCTGTCACTTAAAGTCGTATTATTTTGTAGACTAGGTTAGTCGTAGCCAGTAAATGAACACGCTTTTTGTTTTGTGTTCAACAAATGGATTATGGTGTTCATTTACTGGAACATGAATTAATATCACATAGATTGAAGTACCTATTTTCATTTAGGTAGGTGATTATGTAATACCTAATTGGGTATCATGACTCACATAATAAATAAAGATCTAATACAGGTATATTCTTACAGAAATCAATATTTTTTAAAATGAGTGATCAAAAAGTTTCCGATAAGCTACAGTACAGCAGGTTTAAATATTCAGAAGATACTCTAGTTCAAGCTCTACAGGACATAACAAATGGAATCGAAACTTTGAACGGAGCTTCGAAAAAGTACAATATCCCCAAATCTACTCTGCATAATAAAATTAATGGGAAGGTACCTAATGTTAGAAGAATGGGTCCACAGCCTGTTCTGAATGAAGCTGAAGAAATCCGCTTAGAGCATTGGATCATCGCTAAAGCCAAACTAGGATTCCCTATGCACCCAACAGAAGTAAAAGACGCAGTACAAAAGGTTTTGACTCAATCTGGCCGACCAAATCCCTTCAAAGACAACAGACCAGGTGACAAATGGGTGAAATTATTTTTGCAGAGGCATCCCACTATCACAAAAAGAAATACAGAAATAATCTCCAAGGCCCGGGCTGCAGTGACTAAAGAGGCAATTAGAGATTGGTTTTTGGACCTAAAAAATTATTTAAGTGAAGAAAAGCTATTGAGCAGCATGATGGAAGATCCGTCCAGGATATACAACGCCGAAAAAACGGGTGTAAGAACATGCGTTAAATCTGGATTAGTTTTGGGACCAGTGAACAAAAATTTTAAAAATCTTAATAAAATTTCATCTGGCAAGGAAAAACAGTCAATTACCGTTCTATGTAACTACAGTGCAAACGGTGTTGCTGTAGCGCCAATGGTGGTGTTCCCTTACCAGAGGATCCCGAAAGAGTTGGCACCATCAGTTCCAAAAGGCTGGGGAATCGGACGATCTGATACCGGCTGGATGACAGGATCTACATTCTATGAATATGTGGCGAATATATTCCATCCATGGCTGATTAAGAAGCGAATCGAGTTTCCAATTATTCTATTTATCGACGGCCACAAATCTCATTATAGCATTGAATTATATGAATTTTGCGTGAAGGAACAAATAATACTGTCTTGTCTGTACCCTAACTCTACACATATTATTCAACCGTGCGATGTGACTATATTTCGACCTTTGAAGGTCGAGTGGAAGAAAATGTGTCAGCTTCACAAGCAAAGAACTTCCGCATCGATAACAAAGTACAACTTTTGTCCTTTATTTAAGGAAGCCTTTGATCAAGCATCACAGGTCAGTACAATAGTCAATGGATTTAAGACATGTGGAATTTTTCCCTTCAATTCAAACGCAGTAGATTTTTCCAAATGTATATCATCCAGGAGAAACGATGTCTTCCCGAAACTTGCAAATGTTCAACATAAAGATGAAATAACTTCTGAAGATTACAAATCATGCTTAAAAGTTATACACCAGTTTTTAGGGAATGAAAAAATAATTGAATTTGAGGAAAAGTATGAAAATCAAGCTGCATCTAACGAAGACTTTTATTCGCTATGGAAACACTGTAGAATTGGAACATATACTGAAAATTCCACCACTAGGCAAGACAACAATAACGATCAGGCTTACATAACAGATTTTACAGAAGATTTCTTAGATACTTTACCGCTACAAATAGATGGCGTTTTATATCAGACCAATAATGATACATTTGATAGCAGTAATATTGTAAACGAAACAATGAATCAGCTGATACTTCTATGTGAAGATATTATTGAATTAATACTGGACTATGTCTACAAAATTGTAGAAAACCCAAGTGCGAGAAATGTGACTTTTGCCGAGCAGGCCGAAACTGACTGTTTGGAGATTAATAAAATAAACATATTATCAAATATTATTATATGAGGAAGTAAAGAAAATGAAATGAATAATTCACTTTGGCAAGAACATTTACACTGGCCACAGCAACTAAAGAAGAACCAAAAACGTAAAACTGCCGAAAAAAATGCCATTTGCTGTTACTTCGGATAAATGGTTGAAATATTATCAAAAACAAGAGAATGAGAAAAAACAAAAAGAAGAAAACATAAAAAAGAGAAAATTAGAAATAGAGCAGAAAAAACTACAGCTCTAGCGAAAAGAAACGCCAATCAATTAAAAAAATCTCAGACTAAACAAAAACGCAAAGCTGATGACACTGAGCTTTTTAGTAGTGGAAATAATCAAGAGACTAATAGCAGCACCGACGGCGATATGCAATACCTCAGGCATCATCTGATAATACAATTGATCCTAAAAATAAAATACTTACAAAAAAACGCAAGGAGCAGGACACATAAACTAATTTGACTGAAACTTCAACAAACATTTTAAAAGGAGGAGACTATGTGATTGTATTATATGATAGTAAACAGTACCCAGGAATAATAAAAAATATTGAAGATCAAGAATATGAAGTCAGTGTAATGAAACAAACTTCAAACAAGATGTGGAAAACGCCGAAGCGTCCCGACCAGATCTGGTATAAAAAATCTCACATAATAAAAACCATTTGTGAACCAAAAATTTCTTCTCGTGGCGATTTTAATGTTGAAATGTAAATACCTATACCTAAGCCTTTCAAGATCTGTTGTTTCTTTAACTAGATGCACCTAGTACCTGTAGTAGGTAGTAGGATATTTTTGTAACTAATGTTTAATTAAATAAATGACTGTTCATTTACTGGTTGTTTTCGGTTTCATTTACTAGATTTTTCTGTTCATTCACTAGATTTTATGGCATTTTTTAATAAGTATTTATTCCAACACAGAAATAATAAAACAATAATGTTTAAGTTATTCCTAAAACTTTATTATATATTGTGGGCCACCTTTGCCAATTAATTTATTGGCATATATTGAAAACCTATAGCGCAATAGCGGCCTAAAGTCAGTACACTACTTATTTGTTCATTTACTGGCTGATCCACCCTAATTATAAATCTAAATGTATACATAACATATATTACACTTTATAAGGGCGACCCTCAAGTAGACGGGTCCCGTCATTTCATGCATTGCGAGAGCTTATTGCTCTAGGGGCCTGCCTGAACTGACCTTCCTGACCTACAGGGCAGGTCAGGCAGCAAATTATTGTGTTTTATCTCTTCCTAGAAAATAAGTATTCAGTATAGTATATTAACTTTTCCCACAGTTTTGACAATAAGTTTAAAAAAATAGCATTGGAGCAGATTGTAAAAGTAAACGCGTTTTTTTAAGGTGTAATTTAATGGTAAACGATGTTTTTGTTTATTTTGACAGCTTGGTTCTGGCTAAAGGTGGACAACTACTTACCAGATGTTTGCAGAATTTCAGCTAAATCTTGGTATGTAGGTACACTAAAACCAAAATTTCCTGAATGAATTCAGCTAATGCTAAAGAATGTTAATCTACATTCAAAAAAACACAATAGCTATTTATAAAACAGTTGTAGTTGTTGTGTGGAGTGTTGTCTGGGTGTGGCCCAGTTAGTCATGACCTCCAACAACCTTTCCTTTCTGAGAATTAGTACAAAAGTGAAGGTAGCACTTGCCAATTACAATCTAAAAATCTGTATTTTAAACCCGTACGTAGTCGTTTTCCGCCTCGAAGTATGAAATTATGTAAATGAAAAAAAGCCGTACCTAGTAACAGTAACTACTTGCGCTACGTGTCACAATTAGCGTACTGCGTATGCGTACTGCGCAAAGCGTAAGATGCCAGCGAGGATATGTATACCGAATGTAAAAAAGCAAGCTTCCGTAATCTCTATTCGAAATTTTTTTAAGAAACTCTTAATTCTTAGTTAACATTCATCTTTTCAATACACAAAGCCTAAAGACTTTAACAGAAACGGAACCTTTAAATTTAAAATGTTGCGTCAAAATAGTCTGAAATCGCCATTTTGTTCAGTTAAAAGCGACGCTACAAGGAAAATTTAATACAAAAACTGTTTGGTTCAAAATCATACACATACACCTTATCGGTAACCATAATTTCAAAAAAAAAACATTATCTACTTACGTTAAACAGCATTAACAAAATATTAAATCTTCACTTCTTTTATAATTCTTCATCGATAACGGACACGTCGAGAGGTTCAGCTTCCAGCAGAAGTAGAGGAGTAAAGAAAGAGTAGAGTCAGAGTCCAGAACAGTGATAGTGGCAGTACACAAAAAGGAGTAGGAGGTGGAATAGAAAGTAGTCGTCATCAGGTTTTTTACATTTGACCTCGATTCAGTCACTCATGATGCAATGCATATGCAGTGCGGAGTTGTCAGGTCTGGTAAAATTTCACCACATGTGAAAATACTGTATGTTGATGAGAATTATTATTATTACTACCCGGTGTGCCTTCGGGAGGTTGTCTGCAAATTTGCCAAAAATTCACTAATCAGAAGATCGCACCATTTGAATGTAAAAAAAAAAACATTATTATATACGAAAATAACAAAGCTATAGTAACCAACTTTGGTATTAGCGAATTTTTTTTAAAATTCGTTAATGAGGAGATCTGTGTTTATATATATATATATATATATATATATATATATATATATATATATATATATATATATATATATATATATATATATATATATATATATATATATATATATATAAACTATATAAACTCAATAAATTGTGGGAAAGCCGTCAGTTGCAAAATAAAACTCTTTATTAATAAGCCGAGCTTTCGGAAAAATATATTCCATTCTCAAGGCTACAACATGGAAAGAAAATAGTTTATACTTATACTTATACTTCACACAAATTACACAATACGTCTATACAGTAAGTCCATTTTGACTTGTATTGTATACCTATAGTGACATAATTTAAACTGTTTATTCTGAAAATACTTGACACTGCATTATCCAAATATGACATACTTCGAATTTTGACACACCATTTTAAATAAACCTTTTATACCATTTTTTCTACCATCTTACATTTCCAATCACTGCCTTCATTTACTACTATTCTTTACACATCCATCATTACTTTCCCATCATCATTCTTCATTTACTTTCCATGTTTATACGAAATACCTATATATAATTTTATACAAAACCGAACCGCTTCATTCTGACAATTAAATGTATTATTTATTTATTTATTTTACAATTTACATAGGAAAATATAAAAGTTTAAAATACTTACATATAACGTGAGTTTTACTAAACTAATTATTCAATTACAAACATGAAAAAAACCTTTTTATAAATTTGAGTGAAGTCGAAGAGTGCCAAACTGACATATAAAGCTAACTATTGTCTAATTGAATTTGTTTTTTGTTTTTGTCAAGGAAATATAAAAAATACAAAAAACAAATTCAATTAGACAATAGTTAGCTTTATATGTCAGTTTGGCACTTTTCGACTTCACTCAAATTTATAAAAAGGTTTTTTTTTTCATATTTGTTATTGAATAATTAGTTTAGTAAAACTCACGTTATATGTAAGTATTTTAAACTTTTATATTTTTCCTATGTAAATTGTAAACTTTTTTCTTTCCATGTTGTAGCCTGAGAAGGAATAATTTTTTCCGAAAGCTCGACTTATTAATAAAGAGTTTTATTTTGCAACTGACGGCTTTCACACAATTTTTTGAGTTAATAACACAATTACCTATATATATATATATATATATATATATATATATATATATATATATATATATATATATATATATATATATATATATATATATATATATATATATCCGACCGATAACTCAAAAAATAATGGACCGATCTTGATCAAATTTGGGGAGTGCCTTCCTTTTGCAGGTGACTTGGATCAGTTCGTTAGCCAGGAAAATCGGACCAGATTTTCCCGGAAAATTTTGTTTTCTTTCTAAAAAAATTTATATCTCCGGAAATAACAAAGTAAAGGCAACCAAAATCAAATTTGGTACGCTGGTTTGTATTATAAAGAGCGAACTCTGTACCAAAATTTACGTCTCTAGCTTTAAAGACAAAGAAGTCATGGGCAGTTTAAGAAACAAATTTTGGAGTTTTCCTCAAAATGTCAAACTCGCAATTGAAACGTCAGTAGGTAATGCGCCACTTGGGACAGACAGGAAGTGACGTCACTGGCGCCGGCGCCTAGCCACGCCCTGGCGCCACGCCCTGCCCCGGCGCCGGCGCCACGCCCTGGCGCCAGCCCCGGCGCCGGCGCCTAGCCACGCCCTGGCGCCTGCCCCGGCGCCTGCCCTGGCGCCAGCCACGCCCTGGGGCCCAGACAGTCACATTTAGCCGTGTTATTCTGCATTCTAAGGTCATTGACCTGTCTAGGAAACTTTGGCCAGACAGTGACGTCACACGACTTGTGCCAGACAATCACATAAGTGTCTAACCTATTACTTCAAATTATTTTGAAAAAAACCATTTGGTGCAGGTGAGTTTCGAACCCGGGGCATTCAGATGGGAGGCAACGATGTTACCCGTTAAGCTAAGCAGACGCTTGTTAATTTATTGTTTTAGGTTGGTATATATATATATATATATATATATATATATATATATATATATATATATATATATATATATATATATATATATATATATATACGACTTTTAATTACAAAACAAACCATACATGTAACATAATTAAAGTTTATTATTAGACAAATGGATGATTTACAAAATAATGTTTAATATTAGAGGCGGAACCAAAACGGAAGAACCAAAATGGCGGAATGAAAGATGGAAGCCTGTGATACCTTAAGCTGACATTATAAAAAATGGCGGCTTTCGTTCTTAAAGATGGTGCCTTTCGCTGATAAAGATGGTTGAAGACTTATTTAAAAATAACACACAGAGGTCGTTGGCAAACAAAAGAAGGAAGTTCAGAAACATACTGTAGGGGCCCCTTGATGGGTAAATGGTATTCGTGTTTGAGCTTGTCTAGAATACAGCCGTTAGAAGTATGACATCATCCACAAACCTGTTCCACAAACCTGTTTGAGTTTTGTCTGTACGGTCGTTATCTAGTGTAATTTCCGTTGAATGACATCACCCCATTATTTGTGTTTGAACTTGTCTGTGTATCTGTTTAATATACGCAAGAGAGAGGCCCGCTTAGGGTAAATAACGTGTCAGTTGATGACCTTGGTGAATGTTATCTTGTGTTATATCTGTTCAATCACCCCCCCCCCCCCCATTACTCGTGTTTGAGCTTGTCTAGTACAAACCGAAAGGATGACATCATCCATGTAAATTGTTCACTACACACTGTTAAACTCATTCAAAATTTAGTTATCGTAGAGGTAAGACGTGCTTCAGTTAACTCTAACGTATCCAAGTGCTCAGTAGTGTGTTTAAAATGGCTACATTAAATGATGTGTGCTACCAGCAAATTAAAGACAACTTCTGGTATGGTTTATTTGGAGACTTTCAATTAATTATTGATAAAAACACTGGTTATTTTAATGCGACTAAGCTGTGTAAAGATGGTGAGAAAAGATTCAGACATTGGTTGGAAAATAAGAAAACTAAAGAGTTGATTACCTATTACAACGGTCAGGCGAAGAAACATTTAGGTAGCCAGAATACCGATTACCTAAATATTTCAACCGAAGGTGTCCACTTAGAGTCACATTTAGGGGGCCGGAATTCCGGCCCCCTAGATGTGCTGGAAGCAACATCTCAACTAACACCTACAACCGCTACATACTTGGTGGACTTTGGTGGAACACAGACTGAAAACAACTTGATATCTGGTACATATGTCTGTAAAGATTTGATATTAAATTTGGCTTGTTGGATATCCAATAGTTTCTATGAAAAGTGCAACCAAATTATTTTTGATTTTTTCGTAAGTGAATTTAATCAAAAATACAAGGATAACCTCAAAGAAATTGAAGTGAAATTAATGGAGATAGATGATGAAGTGCAGCGTATGCGAGAAACAAATGCTAAAATCACAGAACATTTAGAAGATATATCTCCAAAACCAAGCAACCCTGGAAAACTTTGTGTTTTTGGTTTGCTTTCAAGAAATGAGAAGGATACTACCTATCCATATCATGCTGTAAGGACTCAGAAGAAAAGTTTTAAAAGAGCTGTCAAGAACTTTAAAAATAAACACCCTGATTCCGAAGTAGTTTTAAACATGTTGTATGATCCAAATTCTGTAAATCTCTTTAACAGAATAAAGACCGAAGTCGAATACCTCAAGGCGAAGAGAAACGATCTACAGATAGCAGATGTACCTCAGGAGAAGTTTATTCAGGATATTATTGATTTACGATATAAATTGTAATTGTTCACTTAGCTTAATTGTATGTAACCAGATGAAAAAATAAAATAACATTATTTTAATAAAGACTTTTATTTTATTCTAAGTACATTAATACATTAAATATATAAGCTTATTTAACATCATCTGAATTTATCCAAGAATTCTGAGATTTATCAAAACCCAGCCATTTTACATAGAGCTGCTTGCCTTTCTTCCTCAAGATGCGTTCAACCAGATAGATGTCTGTTTGTTTAGTCGTTTGTAGTTCTTCCTCTCAACAGTTTTGCGTCTCATGGCGATGTTGGATTTAAAAGTATCCACTTATCATGTAAATCTTTTAGTTTACCGTCTATTTCTCCCAGCTTATTCTTTAGCTTATTGTTCTTTAACACATCAACATCTTTTAAAACTTGAGCAGTTATGTTCTTAGCTAAAATTTTCAATTTATTTTCAAATTCGTTTTTTAAATCTTCCAACTCAGGTTTGTGTACAGCTTCAAGTAGTATGGCAATGATTCTTTGTGTTACCTCATCTTTGTTCTTCTGATAGTCGTCTATCCATACATCAACAAATTTTTTATTTACACCATCTGTTGCATCGACTGGATCAGCTATGTTACACAATCTATGGCTTTGCAAATCAAAATCACCACTAGTAGTTCTTGGGAAAATCTCTCTTTCAATAATTTTAAACTTAGAACCTTTATTGGATTGGGAACGTCCGAACTTATCGATAGACATTTTTATACTAAGCACTAAGGTAGGTATATCTTTGATATATGTAGGTATACTAGGCGATAACACCAACCTCCTTCAGTTCTTCAATGATTGACTGAATTTCATTGTTATGAGCATTATTACCAGCAGCCTGGGAAGCTACTAAAAGTCTAAGTCTATCAACCAGCTCATTTATGTCATCCCAATAGACATATTCTATTTGTTTGTTATTTTGTAGCATATAGTTGTTAGTGTTGCTGCTTACATTCTGAGCTCTAGGTTCAGTTTTTTGTTCTGCGTTATGATGTGTGTCGTAACCAAAACCTTGAGGAGTTGAGGATCTACGACCTCGTGGATTTATCACCGGTTTTATTAGAGTCAGATACTTTTCAGAGGAACAACTCTTGGTTCGTGCGTTAGGATCATAGTTCATTTTATGCACACTAGTTGCTTCTAGAATATCTCTATAGTGTTGAAGATCGTCATAGGTATACCCTCTAGGTGTTTTCATAAATATCAATTCTAGCAGACCTTGTGTTTGCGGATATCTCCGTTGACCTAGTCGAATGTCATTATCAGTAAAATCCAAGTGTTTATTGCCAAGACTCCAGCTACCGGTATCTTTAGCGTAGCGAGCACCATACGTTTGATCAATGGTAGCGAGCCTTGGTGGTTCAGTAAAATACTTGTCTACATAATATCGAACTCGTTCAGGATATTGCTCCAAAAATTCTTGATATGCAGGGTTGGATGTGACAGTTTGTAGGTCTGCCTCAAGCTCTTCAAATGTTGGGATATCCTCATCGGAACTTGTCTCCTCAGCCTCTTCCCTAGGTTCAGCTTCAAAAACTTCATGGTCTTTAAGGAACTGTACTTGAGGTTTCGTTTCTGGTACCGCTTCTTCTTTGATTTGTTCAGCCTTTGGTTGTTGCTGGGGCTGCTGCTGCTGCTGTGCTGCTGTGTTTTTAGATATTTCACTTAGGGGCTCAACAAGTGGTTTATATAAACGTTGCAGAGCAGCATCATTCTCGGCTCTGTTAAGTTTAAGCATTAAATGTTTTTTTCGAATATTGTCAGCAAGTTGTAAAATCCTTTTCTTAACTTTTCGCTCTTCCTTACCCAGTACTTCCATTGTGCTACAACTGATCGGTATTACCAGCTGGTCTAATAATTTGTTTGAGCGATACAGGTTGTGTGGTGGTTTAACATATACTGACTCCTTCATGGTACATGCCTTCTTATTTATCACGATGTCTGGCTGTCTTGTTAGACAGCTGTGTTAGACAGCTGTGTTAGACAGCGGTGTTAGACAGCTGTGTTAGACAGCTGTGTTAGACAGCTGTGTTAGACAGCTGTATGACAGCTGTATGACAGCTGTATGACAGCTGTATGACAGCTGTATGACAGCTGTGTTAGACACCTGTATGACATCTGTGTTAGACACCTGTGTTAGACAGCTGACTGTCCTGTCTATCATCGTTTGTTAGAATAATATATATCTATCGAATCCTTTTCTATATCGACCTTTGTGTACATCGTTTTCCTTCACAATCACCAACACACCATACTTATTATCTTTCCAGCATTGGTGGCAGATAGTTTTAAATTGTTTAAAGTCCATATCGGTGGTCACATGATCGTCGTACACATGTTTTAAATTGGTTTCATCTTGCTTGAATAACACAATAACATTGGTGTTGTCACGTACCAGATGTTTGGGTATTCGTGTATATGTTTGACAGAGATAGAATGAATCAATATTCTTATGTCTGCCCATACTGAAGTATGCTCTTATTTTATCTTGTTTGTCACAAGCTACATCATCAAATATAAACACAGAGTTGTCCTTGGCATCTGCCGGATCTAATATTTCATCGTTTTCTCTATAAGGATAGTAACCAACACCTTTTGTTGCATTCATCACCTCCTTTAACATCTTGTATTTCGGTTGATACAGAGACTTTGAATACACATACACGTTATCAAATTTTAAACCGTTTGCTTCAAACAACAAACTCAGCATGACATTAGTTTTACCACACCCACTGGGACCACATATGATACAGCGAACGGTGTTTGGAAAGAGAGGACCATGCCTCAGTTGTTGTTGAGCTGTGTCCGTAACAACATCGTCTATATTTGTAATGGGTAAGGCAGAAGCGTGTTTGCTGGTACGCATCTTAACTTAAACTAAACTATATTTTATTTGGGTGTGTATATATATGAATGCAAGTGAGACACCCAGTCAGTATGCATGTTGGTGTCACAGAGTGAGGGCTGTTATTAACAAAGACAGATACAGGTTTTGCTGAAACGTTGCGGGGCGTTACAAACACCATGAAAGTTAACAGAAAACTTGATGAGGGGTTTTATGTAATCAACTCGAAGCCAAAGAAGAAGGTTCCCTTTAAAAACATACTAAGTCTGATTGAGGAAGTTATAAAAGATAGAAATCTTATTCCAACAGCGAACGCCGTATTTGATATAGCTCATACAATCGTTA
The DNA here is from genome assembly GCA_964006375.1 of Tillus elongatus. NCBI lineage: Eukaryota > Metazoa > Arthropoda > Insecta > Coleoptera > Cleridae > Tillus > Tillus elongatus. Next base: position 39,493,461 of record OZ023268.1, read on the forward strand.
GAAACATTGGTGGACGTAAGAATGTGCAGAAACCTCGAGTTATTCCAATACCTAAAAGTGGAGGCTTCCTTCCGCTGTTGCCTCTGATATTTGGTGGGCTGTCAGCACTAGGAGCTCTGGGTGGTGGTGCTGCAGGTATTGCCAAAGCCGTGAACGATGCCAAGTCTGCGAAACAGAAACTAGAGGAGGAAGAACGGCACAACAAAACAATGGAAGCCATCGCGATGGGTAGGAGAGGGAGTGGCTTGAAATTTAAGCCAAAATGCAAGAGACTGGGCAAAGGCATGTATCTCAAGAAACAGCGCTCCGGTTATGGGTTGTATCTGCAGAAACCAAAAAACGAGTAAGATGTTTACCAGCAAGACCTCTAACAAATGAAGACCTTATGAAATTTGCTGGTAAAATGAAAATTCCATATTTTAGAGGTGTATACATGCGAGATACTTTGCCATCGAATGGGCCACGCAAGAATGAATCACTTATCATGAATTTGCAAACAAACAAGGAACCTGGCAGTCATTGGGTTGCAGTTAAGAAACGTGGTGACACAGCCGTGTACTTTGACTCATATGGAAACTTGAAGCCACCAGTTGAGCTGCAGCGTTACCTTAAAGACTCTACTCTAATGTACAATCATGATGTGTATCAGAAATATATTACTTATAATTGTGGTCACTTATGTTTAAAATTTTTAAATAAAAGCCTTAAACAGTAGCCTGTGTGTATCAGTCATGGCGCACACCTTTGTGTTGAAAGACCGCAGCTCCCATCTGTCGTCAGACTACCATCCACCAATTGTTTTGGATGGTAATTATGCTGTTGCCTTGATAGGCTTTCACACCTACAACAACATACCCAACATCTATGAAGGTAAAAACAAATTTCATGTAAAAGAAGGAACCGGTTGGCGAACCATCACGATACCCACCGGTGCTTATGAAATAACACACTTGGAAGAGTTACTTCAAAATGAACTTGTTGGTGCTACAGCAACACACGAACAAAAGCAACAGGCTCTGATTCTGAGACCTAATCCGAACACCATCAAATGTAGACTAAAGTGTTATACAAATGTCAGTTTTGAATTTGATGGTTCGATTGGGCGAATGTTGGGCTTTTCAAAACAAGTTCTTCAGCCGGACACCTTTTATGAATCTGATTTACCTGTTGATATAGTGGATGTTAGACAGATTCGCATCGAAACCAATATTGTGTCTGGTTCCTATTATAACGGACAACCCTCACATACGCTGTATGAGTTTGCTCCGATGGTTGATCCTGGCTACGCAATCGACATAGAACCTAAAAATTTAATTTACTTGCCGGTGAACAAGCAAGAGATTTCCAATATAAGCATCGACATCGTCGACCAAGATTCAGTTCCTGTCAACTTTCAAGGTGAAGAGGTGTCTGTTCGCTTAAAACTTATAAAAGTTGCTTAGTATGTTGGTCTTCAAGGATATAAAATCAAGTGCATCTACCACATCAAATTCAGTTGAGTCAGACACGTCAAAGGGTACGCTTCGTCCCGATAATATTGAGTTCCTGCAAAGCCTGGGTTATCATGTCGTCAAAACTAGAAATATTCAAAGAACCCGTGTTTGATGATGGCATCGATCGAGAAGAGCTGCGTTCTTACTATTCACCAACTAAATCGTTTGGTAACAGCGATGAAATTGAAATAGCCATCAACCAACAAGATGCGTTCGTATGTCTGGCCGAGTCAGCTCTAATAATCGAAGGTGCTCTGGAACCTGTAGCAATCCAAAATGCCACTGGTGCTTGTTATCTGTCAAATAATGGAGGAGCAGCTCTGTTTGAATCAATGACCTATGAGTTAAATAACAAGGAAGTGGAACGAGTGCGAGACCCATACACCACAACCATCATCAAAAGTCTGCTATCGTTCAGTAAGAATGAAGCCCAATCTCTTAGCAACGCCGGTCTGAATGTGTCGTCGGAGCACATCACCTTAAATGATAACAAGTTTCACATGCTCATACCTGTCTGGTTCCTCTTCAGTTTCTTTCATCATTTCAAAGGAGTTCTCTGTGGCAAACATACTTTCCGCTTTACAAGAAGTCGAAACGATTCCAACGGCTATTACAGCACAGGTACGGCACGAGCAAAAATTACCGTAACCAATATGTTTTTAAAGGTAAAACATGTATTTCCCAATGATAAAATGAAATTGGAACTGATGGATAAAATAGCCAAAGACACCTCTATATTTCTCGCATACCGCAAATGGGACATATATGAGTTACCAGCACTCAGAGATATCAACAGAGATGTGTGGGCTGTTAAAACTGCAACCAACTTGGAAAGACCTCGATATGTGATTATAGCATTTCAAACAGATCGTAAGGATAACGTGAAGAAGAGGTCAGACTATTTCGATAACATTGGTATGTTGGACCTCAGAGTGTTTCTAAATTCAGAATGCTACCCTTATGAATCTATGAATATGGATTTTGAGAAATCGAAATATGCAGAAGCCTATAACATGTATACAGATTTTCAAAAAAACTTCTGTTATAAAAACATGTCGGAGCCTATCTTGAATTATGACGAGTTTAAAGACAGAGCTCTATTTGTGAATGACTGTCAGCACCAGAACGAGTCAATCAAGTCTTCAACGGTGGACATTAAGGTGGAGTTCATGAGTCACGCCAACTTCCCAAAAAATACTCGTGTTTATTGTTTGGTTATTCATGACAGTGTAATGGAATATAAACCTCTAACGGGTATCGTTAGAGCCATTATGTAATAATAGTATGTCATTTATGTATGTCATTTATGTATCAATATGTACAACTTAATTAATCCTAATAAATTTTTATTGTATGTAAATCAGTTGTTTTATTTTTATTTTGTTGCATTTTTATTAACCCCTTTCTGTAAGGTTAACAACTGTAAAAAACGTTGTTTATCCTTTGTAAGACCCCCTCTCTCTTACATCAGTTTGTTTCCTCAATACAAGAGAGAGAGACACTTGTTCAGTATGTGTTAAGTCGTGAAACAAGGATGACGTGTCTTGCTGTATGTAAGTACACTCTTCTTATTATGTCTGTTTGTATTCAAATAACAAATACAAACATAACCTTACTAACAATTGGATGGCAGGGTAATCAGCCTGTACAAGAGAGTGTGTGTTGGTTTTAGGTGTTAATACAGCTTGTTCTAACTTACTTAAATATTATATTTCTTCTGTTCAACAAGACGATTATTTTAATGTGTCACACATGTATGTAGCTCTAAGAATAGCTATACCGGAAGTGTCTACCGGAAGTAACATTTTTATTGAATATGCTTATAGAGTTTGCTTTGCTGAACACCGTGCATGTATTGGTTCTATCGTACATCTCACGGATCTTCCGCGATAAGGGTTTGAAGTTTTTTATCTCAGTTTCTTGTAGAGCTTGTTACGAAACATACATTTTTGAAGTCGGTTCCTTTCTATCACTTTCCATTGAAAAGATATAACGATTTAAAGTTTAGATCGGAAGTGGCCATTTTATTGTATATTCCAATTTGGTTTGGCCTCCTTAACACCTTGCATGTGTTGGTTCTATCGTACATCTCACGGATCTTCCGCGATAAGGGTTTAAAGTTTTTTATCTCATTTTTCTTGTAGACCTTGTTACGAAACATACATTTTTAAAGTCAGTTCATTTCTATCACTTTCCGTTGAAAAGATATAACAATTCAAAGTTTAGACCGGAAGTGGCCATTTTATTGTATATTCCAATTTGATTTGGCCTCCTTAACACCGTGCATGTGTTGGTTCTATCGTACATCTCACGGATCTTCCGCGATAAGGGTTTAAAGTTTTTTATCTCATTTTCTTGTAGACCTTGTTACGAAACATACATTTTTGAAGTCGTTTCATTTCTATCACTTTCCGTTGAAAAGATACAAGGATTTAAAGTTTAGACCGGAAGTGGCCATTTTATTGTATATTCCAATTTGGTTTGGCCTCCTTAACACCGTGCATGTGTTGGTTCTATCGTACATCTCACGGATCTTCCGCGATAAGGGTTTAAAGTTTTTTATCTCATTTTCTTGTAGACCTTGTTACGAAACGATATATTTTTGAAGTCGGTTCCTTTCTATCACTTTCCGTTGAAAAGATATAACGATTTAAAGTTTAGACCGGAAGTGGCCATTTTATTGTATATTTCAATTTGATTTGGCCTCCTTAACACCGTGCATGTATTGGTTCTCTCGTACATCTCACGGATCTTCCGCGATAAGGGTTTGAAGTTTTTTATCTTAGTTTCTTGTAGACCTTGTTATGAAACATACATTTTTTTGAAGATAGTTCATTTCTATCACTTTCCGTTGAAAAGATATAACGATTTAAAGTTTAGACCGGAAGTTGCCATTTTATTGTATATTCCAATTTGATTTGGCCTCCTTAACACCGTGCATGTATTGGTTCTATCGTACGTCTCACGGATCTTCCGCGATAAGGGTTTTAAGTTTTTTATCTTATTTTAGTCGCCATTTTTTAATTCTGCTTACTTAGACGAGTAACATGACACTAAACACGTGGAGAAAGGAATTGAACCTGTAACCAACCATTGTTTCTAAGCTTAAGAGTTGAACCTGTTGTCCATTTTGTTTCTGAGCTTCTTTTGTTTTGCCAGCGACCTCTATTGTCTCTACGATATTTGGTTATGTCTAATAACAAAAGCTTTATGAATGGTTTGTTTTAATGGGGGGCGTAACTTTCAATCATGGAGGCTTCGACCAATACCATTATTCTCGCTTATCAACCTCACTCTCATTTGTCGGCTCTAAAGGTTGGGGTGACGTAACTTTAAATAATGGAGTCTTCAACCATCTTTATCAGCAAAAGGCACCATCTTTAAGAACGAAAGCCGCCATTCTTTATCAGCGAAAGCCGCCATTTTTATAATGTCAGGGATGTCAGCTTAAGGTATCACAGGCTTCCATCTTTCATTCCGCCATTTTCCGCCATTTTGGTTCCTCCGTTTTGGTTCCGCCTCTAATATTAAACATTATTTTGTAAATCATCCATTTGTCTAATAATAACAAAAACTTTAATTATGTTACATGTATGGTTTGTTTGTAATTAAAAGTCGTATATATATATACCAACCTAAAACAATAAATTAACAAGCGTCTGCTTAGCTTAACGGGTAGCATCGTTGCCTCCCATCTGAATGCCCCGGGTTCGAAACTCACCTGCTCCAAATGGTTTTTTTCAAAATATAATAATTTGAAGTAATAGGTTAGACACTTTGGAATGTTTGCATGTGACTGTCTGGCCCAAGTCGTGTGACGTCACAGTTTCCTAGACAGGTCAATGACCTTAGAATGCAGAATAACACGGCTAAATGTAAATGTGACTGTCTGGGCCCCAGGGCGTGGCTGGCGCCGGGGCGTGGCTAGGCGCCGGCGCCGGGGCTGGCGCCGGGGCTGGCGCCGGGGCGTGGCTAGGCGCCGGCGCCGGGGCAGGCGCCAGGGCGTGGCGCTGGCGCCAGGCCAGGCGCCGGCGCCGGGGCGTGGCGCCAGGGCGTGGCGTGGCGCCAGGGCGTGGCTAGGCGCCGGCGCCAGTGACGTCACTTCCTGTCTGTCCCAAGTGGCGCATTACCTACTAACGTCAAAATTGGCAATGCTTAGGCAAAGAAGGTGAAACAAATACGGATTGTGAAAAGAAAATGTTGCAAGAAGAGTGTTCTGCGAACCCTTGAGTTTCAGTTTCAAGCGTCATTGCCCTTCATTTTCGTAAAATATTTACAGAAAAATCATTTTAAATAGACCCTTTCTCTGGTGCTTTGACTGTCGGTTTAGTTTAGTTGATGCTTTCGCTGTGGGTTTAGTGAAGTTTATGGTTTAACGGTCTATGATATTTAGCTAATTTTTGTAGGACAAATTCGTTAATGCATTTTTGCATTTTTTTATCGAAATATGATGCGTTTGTAAGAAAAAAATCTGGACGCCGTAAGTGCGTTTTGGTAGCGAGTTTTCGGTAAATTTGCAGATTACCTCCCGAACGCTTTTCGAAATCTGGTTTCAGAAACCTGCCTAGGAGCGCCCCTGGATCCACAAACCCCAAGAAAAATTTCTTCTTTACACCTCCCACGGAAGATACGGGACCGGGGTGAATTGGAGTGCTGGGCGGGGTAGGTAGTAAAAAGGAAATATGAGCAGAAAATGCGAAGGAAACGGCTTGTAAGCTGTCTTTTTCACATCTTGAAGCCATGTCCACCTGAAACCCTGCCTACCCCGCACAGCACACCTATTCGCCCCAGGCCTCGTAACTTCCTTGGGCGGTATAAACAACAAATTTTTTTGTGGTTTAGTCAACGAGGGTGGTTGTATGCACGCGAGAGGGGAAGGAAAATCCCCACGACGAAAAAATTTCTTAATCATACATCCCAAGGAAGTTACGGGACCTGGGGCGAATAGGGGTGCTGTACGGGATAATAGACAGCTTTCAAGCAGTTTTTTTCGCATTTTATGCCGATATTTGCTTTTTACTATCTACCCCGCCCAGCACCCCTATTCACTCCCAGTGCCGTAACTTCCTTGGGGGTGTGAACCAGAAATTTTTCTTGTGATTTGTGCATCCAGGTAGGGTCCTAGTAATATTTCTGAAAACAATTTTTTGAAAAGCGTTCGGGAGCTAATCTGCAAATTTACCTAATTTTCATTAAATCCTTCAAATTTCAATAACTCAATTTGCTATTCGCGTAAGCTTTGTTGGTTAGGAAACCAACATTTAAGTTTATTTTCGGAAAATTTTTGTATATTTTCGAATCATAATTAATCACTCCTAGTCCCGTAACTTTCTTGGGGGGGTGTGAACAAGAAATCTTTCTTGTGGTTTGTGCACCTAAGGGGGGTCCTAGTAATGTTTTTGAAAACAATTTTTTGAAAAGCGTTCGGGGGGTAATCTGCAAATTTACCAAAATTCCAAATGAGCGCGAACTAGGACCCCTAAGTGTATTTTTTTACTTTTCACATAAATTTGAATCAGTGGAAGTAAATAAAAAAAGTCTGGACGCAGCAAGTGCGTTATGACAGTGAATTTTCATAGAAATGATCTGGCACCTAGCAATTTTTATCGAAATATAATGCATGTTTGTAAGAAAAAAATCTGGACGCAGTAAGTGCGATTTGGTAGCGAATTTTCATGAAATCCTTCAAATTTCAATTACTCAATTTTAAAGTTTTGTTGGTTAGGAAACCAACTTGTAACTTTACTTTCGGAAATTTTTTGTATGGATGCAGCAAGGGCTTTTGGTAGAGAATTTTTATTAAATGTTTCAAATTTTTATAACTCAATTTGCTATTAACCTAAGGTTCATTGGCTAGGAGACCAGTTTTCTCGGAAACATTTAAGTTTATTTTCGGAAAATTGATGTACATTTTCAAATAATTATTTTGATAAAAATGGTACATTGTTCCTTCTAGATAGGTAGGCTATACCGGTAACCAAATTGATGCCTGATCGCATTAGAGCGATATATTTGTAATTAATTTTTTTTAAATGAAAATTCACTTCAATAACGCACTTGCTGCGTCCAGACTTTTGTTATTTTCGAAGACAAAAAAAAAATCCGGAAGAGAACCCAAAATTTTCCCGGAAAGCCTGGTCCGATTTTCCTGACTGACGAACCTATTTAAGCCATTTACAAAAGGAAGGTACCTCCCAAATTTCATCAAACTCCATTATTTTATTTTAATATTTTTCTTAAAAAATTCGCTAAATAATCATGTAATCTGATCGAATTATGGTATGCGATTGTAAATGTAAATATTTCCAAAACTAGAGTCTGTAGGTCTAGGGAGTCTTATACAAAACTTGAAGCAGATGGAATGCCCTTCACTTCTGAAACACAAAATACAGGCTGTTCCATTTGTGAAAAGTGAGTTACGGCAGTTAAAATTTTTTGAGAGCGCGCTGTATACGGCAGCTCGATGTTTTCGACGAATAATATTGACGAGTACCTCTCTGAATGCATCGCTTGCATTCGACTGTGATGTATATTGGCAAAAACGTCGTATGATAATTTTTAATATGTGCCAAAAATGTGAAAAGTTGAAATAACTCGAAAACGATGAAATATTTTTCTCTACAGACATGCATTATAATTCGATGAAAAATGCAAAAATGCAATAATATAAAGGGTGTTCGAAAAAAGAATAAAAAGCTGCATCACCAACAACCTGTGGTGGGCCAACCTGTGATTTGTAAAAATAATTTTATAAGATGCAGTTCAAGACACCAATTAATGCATACAACTTTTCTCGTATCTTATATAATAACGGATATATTCAGCTTCACCGTAGAATTGCGTCACCCTGCGTATTGTAAACAGATAAAAAGTGAGACCAACCGCAGATATGGGTTCTAGGGTCCTAGTTCGCGCTCATTTGAAGAAATCTATTCAAAATTCAAAGGTCGTGGTCTCCTACCCAGCGAATTTTTTCTACGAAAATTCGCTTAACATTATAGACCAACTCTATAACTAAAACCAGTGCTAAAACATCAGAGAAAGGGTCTTTTTGAAATGAATTCTCTGAAAATATTCTAGTGAAATGAAGTACAATGGCAGTTGAAGCTGAAACTTAAGGATTTGTAAAACATTCTTCTTGCGACATTTTCTCTACATAACCCGTATCATTTCAGGTTCTTTGTCCAAATGTTGCCAATTTTGACGATTCAAATCGCGACTTTGACGTAAAAGGAAAACTCGCAAATTTGTTTTCTTCAAATTTATAACGTTTTCCCTTTTTAAGTTACAGATCTAAATTATGGTACGTAGTTTACTTTTTATGATATAAACCCGCGTACCAAATTTGGTTGCCCTACCTTTGTTATTGCCGGAAATATAGAAATTTTCAGAAAGAAACCACAAAATTATCCAGAAAAAAATTAAAAAAATTCCGGGAAAAACTCGACCGATCTTCCTCGCCACATGCAAAAGGAAGATACTCACCAAATTTGATCAAAATCGGCACTTCTTTTTGAGTTATTGGTATTGACACATAAACACACACACACACACACACACAAAAGTATATATATATCAATGTATCACACCGAAGACTAAAAAAATAATAGGCCGATTTTGATAAAATTTGGTGAGTGCGTTGCTTTGGGTTTTCGTTCGGAAAGTTTTTATATATCCGGGAACAACAGAGCTATCGTAACCAAATTTGGTACACAGATTTATATTATAAAAGGTATCTCACGTCCCAAAATTTAGATCTTTAGGGTTAAAAAAAATGTGTATGCTACTGATGAGAGCAGAGAAATGCAAACAACAAAAATATTTTGTGTCGATAACCATAATCTATTGTATATTACAGACAAAGATTAAGTTTTTGGCGCAAAAAGTTCAAGAAGTACCAGAAAAATTACTTGGAAGAATTCATGGTTTTTCTTCTTATAACGTCAAAGTCGCGATTTGAAACGTCAAAATTAGTAACATTTAGGCAAATAATCTGAAATGAATAAGTGTTATGTAGAGAACATGTCGCAAGAAGCGTGTTTTACAAAGCCGGTTTCACCTTCCACCGTCTTCTGCTTCATTTTATTGAAATGTTTGAAGAAAATTTAGTTTAAATAGACCCACTTTGGCAGTAGTTTTAATTATAGAGTTAATGGTTTAATAGTCTATAATTATTTAGCGAATTTTCGTAGAAAAAATTCGCTAATAGGAGACCGCGACTTTTGAATTATTAAACGATTTCTTTAAATAGGCGCGAACAAGGTCGCCTAGAACCCATGGCAAGGGTTTCTGATTTTATCTGTTAACATATCTACTAGTTGACGCATTTTTAAAGCGTAATATTTTCGTTATTATACAAGATAAGAGAAAACATTTTATACCTTAATTATAGTGCGTTTTGAGCTGCAACTTATAAAATTATTTTGATAACCACAGGCTGGTCCGTAAGTCGATGGTGGTACAAATATTTTTTTAATCGCATGCATGTTTGTAGGGAAAAAATGTTGATAGCGTTTATCTTTTTCCAGTTATTTATATTCTTTTGCGACATCAAAAATTATGATACGGCGTTCTTACCAATAGATAGCAAAGTCCAATGAAAATGACGCATCCAGAGAGGTTTTCGTTTATATTATTCGTTAATTGTTGTATTTTTTCAAACAATAAAGTTATTTTGATGAAACGTGGTACATTATTTCTACTATATAGGTTACTATACTGGTAATCAAATGCTTTCACTAAAAAAAGACATATTAGTTACTAAGAACATTTTTATGAAAACTCTCTACCATAACGTACTTGCTGCGTCCAGACATTTTTTAATTCGTTAATTGCTTAAATTATTCTATAACGAACAGCGTTCATCATCAGAATAAGCCGTATATATATATATATATATATATATATATATATATATATATATATATATATATATATATATATATATATATATATATATATATATAACATTTACTTTTTTACAGCGTTTTGATCAACAGTGACCAAAATATGGATATTGTTTCAACTTTAATCACTTGCCATACCTTTAGGTTAGGTTTATTGTGAGTGGGCTATTCCAGTCCCTCCACCGCGACCTTAGGTCTATTGTGGCTCACGTCTAATTATTTAGATTTCACCCATCAATTCCAGCTCCCTGCGGGAGTCGATCTTTTCTTAAGGGTGAAAGTGTATTTGGCAGGCGTACTGCCATCTGAGTGAAGTCGCTTGCCCGTTTCGAAGTTTAAAGAGAGATAACCTCTCTCCGAGTTCGTTTGGACCCGATATCCGTCAGTGTTTGCCTCGAGGCAGTGTCATGAAGTCCCGCTCTCGAGCAGCATCCAATCTCCAGTTGTAATCCACCCTAAAGGTATCAGCCACCCCCCCCCCCCCCGCTCCCCGGCTCGTCTAAACCTGACCCAACTGTAAGACTCAAGGAAACATCCCATCGAGGCCCGCTCCCGAGCATCACCCAAGCAAAGCCGTCCGTCTGTTTCGTAGCACACAGTGGGACCCCCAAACTCCGGGTGTATACCACTCATCAGTGATCACAGCTCCCTCCCGGTCGTCTGGACAAACGACACACGCCAGCGCTCAACCCAGGGCGGTATCATCTGGAATCTCGCTACCGAGTAGCAACAAAGCGAGGCCAATTGTCCATTTCTAAGCCCACAGTGGGGGCGTCAAAATCCGGGTGCATATCACTCCCCAGAGATATCCGCCTCACTTGTCCCAGACCCCCGCCAGTGTTTCGTTGACTCGAGGCGGTATCATGAAGTCCCGCCCTCGAGTAGCATCCAAGCGGGGTCGTTAGCCTGTTTAGAGGCTCACGGAGTAGGCCTAAGTCTCCAGGTGTAATCCACCCCTAGAGATCTTAGCCTCACTACGGGTTCGTCTAGACCCGATACCAGCGTTTGCTTAAATTTCACCCAACAAATCGAGCTTCCGTCAGGAGACGTGGAGGTGAAACTTTGTTTGGCTGATGTACTGCCATCTAAGCGAAGTCAGTGTTTGACTCGAGGCAGTATCATGAAGTCCCGCATCCGAGCAGCATCCAAGTGAGGTCGTTTGCCCGTTTTCAAGCTCACAGAAGAGGCCTCAATCTCTAGTTGTAATCCACCCCTAAAGCTCTCAGCTCTTCTCCGTGTTCATCTAGACTCGACACCCACCAGTGCTAGACTCAAGGCGACATCCCATCGAGTCCCGCTCCCGAGCATCGCCCAAGAGAGGCCGGCCGTCCGTTTCGAAGTACACAGTGGGGGCCTCAAACTCCGGGTTTATACCACTCATCAGAGATCTCAACATCCTCCGGGTCGTCTGGATACACGACACCCGCTAGCACTCAACCCAAGGCGGTATCCCCTGGAACCCGGCTCCCGAGTAACAACCATGCGAGGTCAATTGTCCATTTCTAAGTCCAGAATGGAGGCCTCAAAATCCGGGTGCGCATCACTCCCCAGAAATATCCGCCTCCCTCCAAGCTCATCTGGACAAGACCCCCGCCAGTGTTTGGCTCCGATTAGTCGCCTCTTACGACAGGCAGGGGTTACCTTGAACCTATCATTTTAGTTAGTTCCCGGACCCACAGGGGATTGCCATACCTTTACTATATAGTTTAGACCTAATAAACCTAATATCAAAATCACAGCATAGCAAAATATTTTGTTTTTGTGCATTTTCTTGGTTATCAGTGGCACGCAATTTTTTATTTTATTTAAATGCCTATAATTTTTTTCTTGTAACTTACAGATCTAGATTTTGGTACGTAGTTGACCTTTTATTGTAAAAACATACATACAAATTCTGGTTACCCTAACTTTGTTATTTCCGGAGATATAAAAATGTTCCGAAAGAAAACACAATATTTTACGCGAAAAACTTTTCAGATGTTCCCAGCTAACGAACTTGTCCAAGCCATTAGCAAAGGGAAGGTACTCACCAAATCGGCCCATTATTTTTTGAGTTATCGATGTGATATACACACACATAAATAAATAAATATATATATATATATATATATATATATATATATATATATATATATATATATATATATATATATATATATATATATATATATATATATATATATATATATATATATATATAGATAAATCGAAACTAATCCCGGAATGGGTTCTAGGGATCCTAGTTTACGTTCATTTGAAGACTTTTTTCAAAATTTAAAAGCCGCGATCGCCTCATTAGTGATTTTTTTAAAGAAAATTCATTACAAGTGAACTATGTACAAAAATTTTAATCTGTAAGTTGAAAGATAAAAAAGCTATAGGCATTTAAAGAAAAAAATTGTGGGATTTTCCTCTTAAAACGTCAGAGTCGCGATTTTAAACGTCAAAGTTGGCATCATTTAGGCAAAGTAGCTACTTGTAACGAATACAGGCTATGTAGAAAAAATGTAGCAAGAAAGATGTTTTACAAACCCTAAAGTTTCAGGTTCAACTGTTATTGTCCTTCGTTTTACTAAAATGTTTCCAGAAAATTAATTTTAAATACATGATTTCTCTAATGCTTTGGCAGCAAGTTTAGTTATAGAGTTTATTGTTTATAGTTTAATGGTCTATAATTTTTAGCGAATTTCCGTAAAAACATTCACCAATAGACCCCCTAAAACCCAAATCCGGGGTTACTTTCAGTTTTTATCTATTTTCGTATATACAAGGAGACGCAGTTTACGGCAATGCTCAATATATCCGTTAATATACAAGATACGAGAAAAAATTGTATATGTTAATTATAGAGTCTTGAGCTGCATCTTATAAAATTATTTTTATAATCACAGGGTGGCCTGTAAGTCGTTGGTGCTACAAATTTTCTTTTTTTTTCATCCAACACGCCTTATATTATTGCATTTTTGCATTTTCCATGGAAATTTAATTCATATTTGTAGGAAAAAAAATTCGGGACGTTGCAAGTGCGTTATGGTAGCGAACTTTCATTAGATGCTTGAAATTTCAATAACTTAATTTGCTATTTTTGTTCGTACATTTTCAAACAATAAAGTTATTTTGATGAAATATGGTACATTGTTTCTACTGTATAGGTTTTACTGATAACCAAATTTGATTCCTGCTTTCATTAAAAATATACATATTTGCTTTTTTTAATAATTTTATCTCGGTAGGTGGGTAAATAACTTGAAGAGGTTCGCTGGCCACGAAAATCGGACCATTTTTTTCAGGAACAAAGTTTATTTTACGCCAACTGCTCGTACGTTTTCAAACAATAAAGTGATTTTTATGAAATGTGGTATATTGTTTTTACTATATAAGTTATACTGGTAACCAAATTCGATGTCTGCTTTCATTAAAAAATACATATTCACTTATAAAACATTTTTCTGAAAATTCGCTACAATAACGCACTTGCTGCGTCCAGGCTTTTTACAACGGTTTCAGGTTTTGTTAAATAGTGGCCTAAATATTGGTGTTTTTTCAACTTTAATTGCTTGCCATTTCTTTACTATAGAGTTTATACCTATTAAACCTTATATCAAGATTGCCCTAATGACCAGGACAATTCATATAGATAATTATATATAGAGTGTTACATTTACAAACTTGCAAGTTTGATTCGCCACAAGTCACTCGTACTGCTCTATATCATAGTAATATCATTTCAAAAAAAAAGTTTTTGAAAATCCTCACCGTTTGTTCACAATCATCTACCCCATCTTGGTTGCACCAACCAGTATACACACTTCTTCTCTGGCTTCAACAATGTTCGTTTTCTTCTTTGTAGATAAGAAAACAAGTGCTTGTGGAGCCAGAGAAGAAGTCTCTTTATTAGCGATTTTTTTTTAATTCGCTAATGAGGAGATCTGTGTATCCGACCGATAACTCAAAAAATAATGGACCGATCTTGATCAAATTTGGTGAGTACCTTCCTTTTGCAAGTGGCTTGGATAAGTTCGTTGGCCAGAAAAATCTGACCAGGTTTTCCCGGAAAAGTTTTGTGTTTTCTTTCTAAAAAAAATCATAAATCCGTTAATAACAAAGTAAGTGCAACCAAGTTTGGTACGCATGTTTGTATTATAAAGAGTGAACTCTGTACCAGGTCTCTAGCTTTAAAGACAACGAAGTTATGGGCAGTTAAAGAAACAAATTTAGGATTTTTCCTCAAAACGTCAAACTCGCAATTTTAAAATCAAAATTGGCAATGTTTAGGCAAAGAACGTGAAACAAATACCGAGAGAAGAGTGTTTTGCAAACCCTTAAGTTTCATATTCAACCGTTATTGCCCTTCATTTTTACAAAATATTCATTTCAAATAGACCCTTTCTTTGATGCTTTGGCCGTCAGTTTAGTTAAGTTGACGCCTTTTTGGATATTTATTTGTAGGTTTGGTGAAGTTTATGGTTTAACGGTCTATAATTTTTTTTTTTTAGCTAATTTTTGTAGAACAAATTCGTTAATGCAATTTTGCATTTTGTATTTAAATATGATGCGTTTATAAGAAAAAAATCTGTACGCAGTAAATGCGTTTTGGAAGCGCTTGTTCACACCCCTAAGGAAGTTACGGGACTAGGAGTGAATAGGGGTGCTGGGCGGGGTAGGTAGTAAAAAGGAAATATGAACAGAAAATGCGAATAAAACGGGCTTGAAAGTTGTCTTTTTCACATCTTAAAGCCATATCCCCCTTTAACCCTGCCTACCCTGCACACCACCCCTATTCCCCCAGGTGCCGTCACTTCCTTGGCGGGTATCAACAAGAAATTTTCTGTGGTTTATGCAACGAGGGTGGTTGTATGCACGCGAGGGGGGAAGGAAAATCCCCATCACGAAGCAGCCACCCCTAAACCTACCGCAAGTCGAAGCGGGGGGGGGGGGGGTCTGCTTCGTCGTAGGCATTTTCCTTCCTCCCTCGTTGCATAAACCACAAGAAAAACTTCTTGTTCATACCCCCCAAGGAAGGTACGTGACCTGGGGGCGAATAGGGGTGCTGTGCGGGATAGGCGGGGTTTAATGGGGATATGGCTTCAAATAGACAGCTTTTAAGCAGTTTTCTTCGCTTTTTCTGCTCATATTTCCTTTTTACTACCTACCCAGTCCAGCACCCCTATTCACTCCCAGTGCCGTAACTTCCTTGGGGGTGTGAACCAGAAATTTTTCTTGTGATTTGTGCATCCAGGTAGGGTCCTAGTAATATTTCTGAAAACAATTTTTTGAAAAGCGTTCGGGAGCTAATCTGCAAATTTACCTAATTTTCATTAAATCCTTCAAATTTCAATAACTCAATTTGCTATTCGCGTAAGCTTTGTTGGTTAGGAAACCAACATTTAAGTTTATTTTCGGAAAATTTTTGTATATTTTCGAATCATAATTAATTTTGATAAAATGTAGTACATTGTTTCTACTACATAGGCTATACCGCTAATCAGATTGATGCCTGCTCGCATTTGCTATTAAAAACATTTTTATTGAAATTCACTTCCATGACACATTTGCTGCATCCAGACGTTTGAAAAATGTTTATATATTTTTAAACAATAAATTTATTTCGATGAAATATGATGCATTGTTTCTACTATACAGGCAACCAAGTTTGATGCATGTTTTCATCAAAGAAAGACATTTGCTATAAAAAATATTGTAAAGGAAATTCGCTACCATAACGCACTTGCTGCGTCCAGAGATTTTTAGTATGAAACAGTTTCACCAAGTCGTAAGGGCCACAACAATTTGGTAATCTATAAGTAGGTGGCTGTTAAGAACGTGCATAAACGTGTTAAACAAGCAATACATATATTTTTAATGGCCCTTGCCACGAATTGGATTATTAGAACTGTTATAGCCCATTTTAAATCTGTTTCGTATTTGAAGAGTACATAATATTTTGAGTTATTTCAAATTTTACCGTGCTATGTGAAAAACCTTTGAAGTATGTAGGTACATCTGGCAACGTTCAAACGAAGCCACGAATTAATGAGTATTAGCTTCACCAGAAAACCCACCATACACTACATGCTACATGCCCTGTCGCCAGCCAAGATAAGATGTCTACAGAGGCGGACTGGCCTATCGGGCATTGCCCGATGGCCTGGCCTATCAAAATGGACTGGTGCTTCTGCGTGACCTCACGTGGCTATTAGCTAATAGAATCATAAATACCTACCCATAATAGAATAGAAATAATAAAACAGCAGGCGGCGGGCATCTTTTTTTGAATAATCCTATGATCCTATAAATTATACAGAAAGTTGTAATAGGCTCTATTACTTTGTATTACTTCATGTCAGCATAGTGCCATCTATTTATCATTTTAAAGACTTGATTTTTTAATTTAGCAAATAAATACTTAGGAGAGAAAAAAGATATCCGTAATAATAGGTATGTTTCTTTCTTAAAGCGCGGCGCGTAAGCGCGATCTCCGAATCCTGTTCGGTGTCGGGGAATCCTTGACCCCGAGTAAAAGAATTTGGTGTATTGCATCATGCATGCCTACTGCATTATATTCCTTGGCAACGGTAACGTTGGAAGAGCCAGAGATAGGAGAATGGGTTGAATGTTGAAGTGTTGGTTTTTAGTGTGTTATGAAGTACCAAGCGGTTGTTTTTAATTACAAATAACACAAAGGATAAAGCTTAGAAGTCTAAGGTGACTACATTAACTTTACTAAGTTTTCATGGACGAATGAATACCGTATCGAGATCGTTGCATCTTTCATCTTTCCTGTTCATATAGCATGTTCGCGCTCATAACAAAGAACATTATATTAGCTTTATGGGTTTTATTTAACTTAAAATGTTATGTACACTGTAGCTCAAATTAAGGCAGTACATTTCATTTTGTAAGAATCGTTACTTTTTCCTTTTCAACCGATTTAATTTATTTTTGGATCGCCACGTTATTAAATCCATGTCTTCCTATTTATTTAAACTAGTACAGGGCCGGACTGCCGGACTTACAGGGCTTTTATTTTTGTTTAAACTTTGAGTTTGACTTAAGCTCATTGTTGCCTCGGCTTTTTTTAGAGTGTCAGTTTTATTTTATATCTCAGATTCAGGTGACAATAAAATGGAGGTAGAAGGAAGGGAAAAAAAGGTGCGGCAGAAAGAGAACGTGAAAAGAAAAAAAAATTCTGGACGCAGCAAGTGCGTTATGGTAGTGAATTTTCATAAAAATGTTTTTAATAACAAAGATGTGTGTTTTTTTAAGAAAGCAGGCATCAAATTTGGTTACCAGTATAATCTATATATTAGAAACAATGTGCCATGTTTCATCAAAATAACTTTATTGTGTGAAAATGTACAACATTTTCCAAAAGTAAACTTAAAGTGTTCCCGAAAAAACACGTTTCTTGGTCAACCTTATAGGTTAATAGCAAATTGAGCTGTTCAAATATGAAACATTTGATCAAAATTCGCTACCATAACGCACTTGCTGCGTCTAGAATTTCTTTTCTTACAAACATGCATTATATCTCGATGGAAAATGCAAAAATGCAATAACATAAGTCGTGTTTGATTAAAAAAAAAAAGGAAATTTGTATCACCAATGACTTATGGGCCACCCTGTGATTGTAGAAATATTATTTTAAGATGTAGCTCAAGACACCCTATAATTAATATATACAAATTTTTTCATCAGCTTTATTGATTTTTTACGAAAATTCGACAAAAATTATATACCATTAAACGATAAACTCTATAGCTAAGGCTACTGCCAAGCATCAGAGAAAGGGTCTATTTGAAATGAATTTTCTGCAAATATTTTAGTAAAATGAAGGACAATGACGGTTGAAATTAAGACTTTAGGGTTTGTAAAACATTATTCTTGAGACATTTTATTTCTATAGCCCGTATTAGATTCAAGTTATTTGCCTAAATGTTGCCAATTTTGACATTTTAAATCGCCACTTTGACGTTTTGAGGAAAACCCCAATTTATTTTTCTTAAAATGCCTATAACTTTTTTGTCTTTTGACTTACATAGCTAAATTTTGGTAGGTAGCTTACTTATAATGACATAAAACCGTGTACCAAATTTAGTTGCCCTTACTTTGTTAATTCCGGAGATATAAATTTTTTTCGAAAGAAAACACAAAATTTTCCGGGAAAACCTAGGCAGATTTTTCTGCTTAACGAACTCATCCAAGCCATTTGCAAAAGGAATTTTTTCACCAAATTTAATCAAAATCGGCCCATTATTTTTGAGTTATCGGTGTGATATATATATATATATATATATATATATATATATATATATATATAAATATATATATATATATATATATATATATATATATATATATATATATATATATATATATATATATATATATATATATATATAAAGTCTGGACGCAGCAAGTGCGTTATGGTAGTGAATTTTCATAAAAATGTTTTTAATAACAAATATGTGTGTTTTGTTTAAGAAAGCAGGCATCAAATTTGGTTACCAGTATAACCTATATAGTAAAAACAATGTGCCTTGTTTCATCAAAATAACTTTATTGTGTGAAAATGTACAAAAATTTCCAAAAGTTAACTTAAAGTGTTCCCGAAAAAACACGTTTCTTGGTGAACCTTATAGGTTAATAGCAAATTGAGCTGTTCAAATATGAAACATTTGATCAAAATTCGCTACCATAACGCACTTGCTGTGTCCAGAATTTCTTTTCTTACAAACATGCATTATATTTCGATGGAAAATGCAAAAATGCAATAACATAACGCGTGTTTGATTTAAAAAAATGGAAATTTGTATCACCAACGACTTATGGGCCAGCCTGTGATTGTAGAAATATTATTTTAAGATGTAGCTCAAGACACCCTATAATTAATATATACAAAATTTTTTCATATCTTATATAATAACGGATATATTGAGGTTTATTGATTTTTTACGAAAATTCGACAAAAATTATATACCATTAAACGATAAACTCTATAGCTAAGGCTACTGCCAAGCATCAGAGACAGGGTCTATTTGAAATGAATTTTCTGGGAATATTTTAGTAAAATGAAGAACAATGACTATTGAAACTAAGACTTTAGGGTTTGTAAAACATCCTTCTTGAGACATTTTATTTCTATAGCCCGTATTAGATTCAAGTTCTTTGCCTAAATCTTGCCAATTTTGACATTTTAAATCGCCACTTTGACGTTTTGAGGAAAACCCCACTTTATGTTTCTTTAAATGCCTATAACTTTTTTGCCTTTTGACCCACATAGCTAAATTTTGGTAGATAACTTACCTATAAGGATGTAAACCTGCGTGCCTAATTTAGTTGCCCTTACTTTGTTAATTCCGGAGATATAAATTTTTTTCGAAAGAAAACACAAAATTTTCCGGGAAAACCTAGGCAGATTTTCCTGCTTAACGAACTCATCCAAGCCATTTGCAAAAGGAATTTTTTCACCAAATTTAATCAAAATCGGCCCATTATTTTTGAGTTATCGGTGTGATACATATATATATATATATATATATATATATATATATATATATATATATATATATATATATATATTTATATATATATATATATATATATATATATATATATATATATATATATATATATATATATATATATATATATATATATATATATATATATATATATATATATATATATATATATAAAGTCTGGACGCAGCAAGTGCGTTATGGTAGTGAATTTTCATAAAAATGTTTTTAATAACAAATATGTGTGTTTTTTTTTAAGAAAGCAGGCATCAAATTTGGTTACCAGTATAACCTATATAGTAAAAACAATGTGCCTTGTTTCATCAAAATAACTTTATTGTGTGAAAATGTACAAAAATTTCCAAAAGTTAACTTAAAGTGTTCCCGAAAAAACACGTTTCTTGGTGAACCTTATAGGTTAATAGCAAATTGAGCTGTTCAAATATGAAACATTTGATCAAAATTCGCTACCATAACGCACTTGCTGTGTCCAGAATTTCTTTTCTTACAAACATGCATTATATTTCGATGGAAAATGCAAAAATGCAATAACATAACGCGTGTTTGATTTAAAAAAATGGAAATTTGTATCACCAACGACTTATGGGCCAGCCTGTGATTGTAGAAATATTATTTTAAGATGTAGCTCAAGACACCCTATAATTAATATATACAAAATTTTTTCATATCTTATATAATAACGGATATATTGAGGTTTATTGATTTTTTACGAAAATTCGACAAAAATTATATACCATTAAACGATAAACTCTATAGCTAAGGCTACTGCCAAGCATCAGAGACAGGGTCTATTTGAAATGAATTTTCTGGGAACATTTTAGTAAAATGAAGAACAATGACTATTGAAACTAAGACTTTAGGGTTTGTAAAACATCCTTCTTGAGACATTTTATTTCTATAGCCCGTATTAGATTCAAGTTCTTTGCCTAAATGTTGCCAATTTTGACATTTTAAATCGCCACTTTGACGTTTTGAGGAAAACCCCACTTTATGTTTCTTTAAATGCCTATAACTTTTTTGTCTTTTGACCCACATAGCTAAATTTTGGTAGATAACTTACCTATAAGGATGTAAACCTGCGTGCCTAATTTTGTTGCCCTTACTTTGTTAATTCCGGAGATATAAATTTTTTTCGAAAGAAAACACAAAATTTTCCGGGAAAACCTGGGCAGATTTTCCTGGCTAACGAACTCATCGAAGCCATTTGCAAAAGGAATTTTTTCACCAAATTTAATCAACATCGGCCAATTATTTTTTGAGTTATCGGTGTGATACATATATATATATTTTTTCAAAATTCAAAAGTCGGGATCTCCTCATTAGTGAATTTTTTTTAAGAAAATTCACTAAAAAGGCTTCTTGAAAAATATGCGAAAACCTGCGAGCATATTTCTACTTTGTTTCTTGTGTTACCAATCTTCCGTTCTGCTGTAATAGCCTAATAAAAAAACAATAACAGAACAATCTAAAATGAAGTTAATGTGAATCTTGAATAAACAGCAGGCAACGCTTATGCTCCGGCTATCTCAGGGTGGTTCGGGTTGAACGTTTTTCTTTCAACTCTGGTTGTATATTTATGGAAGGAGCATCATTTCAATAAACAATTTATAAGGGCGCCAGCAGTCTTAGATGCCCGCAGTCGACTGCAAACTATAGATGGTCGGTGTTTATTCACGACACGGCTGAATTAGGAGAATGATATAAATGTGCTAGATAATGCTTGGCCTAAAAGTAATTGTTACAATAACATCAATGGAAGGATGAAAAGCAAGACGCATCAAGTCATAGGTACGTCCAGTATACTTGCCTAAGCTTTAAATGGGGAACAAAAATTTATAGGACCCGTAGAACATGTAGTGAAACATTGACCAAAACAATTCACTGACTAAATTAAAGTTTTAGTTTTTCTTTATTAGAAAATAATAAAATAATTAATATACCTATATAAATATAATACGTGCACAAATTAACATGTAAGTGTATAAATATTTAAATTACTGGGTAAAGTTAAAATATAGACATTGTATGATAATATTTTGATAAGGTTTCGATTTTTAAACCTGGTCAATTTAAAACAGAGGTATTATATCTGATAGGTTAACGGTGTATTGAGAATTATTAACTTCGTAAATTTGGAATATTAATAGTTATTATAATAATATGAGTTAAAGGTAAGCATCGAACAGTATTATCTTTCCCGTAATTAGCTGCCAATAACGTTCACAAAAATTATTACAGAAGAGCTAAAAAAAAATCGTATAGATCAAATAAACAAGACTACCTAATATTTAATAAATTTGATGCGGAGGTATACATTTAACCCGTGACGTATCTCCGAGTAGTCAACATGAATGGTGTGAAGTGTATTAATTCATTAGCACAATAGTCCACAAAACGATTCTCATTACTCCTGACAATCCCATTAAATTCCGGGACAACGTAGTCAATATAAAATTGGGAGGTAGTTATCTTAGGAAGCAATCCTGGACAGTGCCGGGGAGGCCACGGAATCCAAATAGCATCTGCTAGCTAATTGCTGGACGGGAAGATCTCTGGGCCTAAGGTCCTCACGCTAATACCTGAGGGTGAATGGTTGGGGTGAAATCTCGTAACCTGCTGGGTAGTTTCATCCAACGTATCTCGAAATGCGGCAGATTTCGGAGCCTTCCGGACACAATACCGATTACTCCCACGATTACTTACTCAGAAGCAAACATCAGAAAGGGCCACTTCAAGCAAATCCTGTGGAAATGCAATGGCGGTCGTAAGGAATATGCGATAACAGAAAACTTAAACACTATAACTTACCAACTGCAGAACATAACAGCCAGTCACAACAATTACCAATTACCATAAACAACAATGACTTTACACATAACCGTTGTCTAAAAAGACAATAAAATACAACAGCTCACAATAAGATCTGAAGATCCAAAATGGCAAACGGACAGTTCTCGTAAGAAAACGGGAAAAGCAGCATAGAAAAAAACCGTTCGAAGTACGATTTAGAAGAGTGGGATATGGAAACTCTAGATTCAAATATTCAAAAATACGCAAGTTTACGATGAGCAAAACTATAAACTTGACATGATGAATTCTGAATATATAACACATTCAAGTGTTACCTAAGTGGATAAAATGAAAGGCAGAAATTGCTTTTTAAAGAACTGGACATCTTTGAAAAATTTTCAAATCGACCCGTGGAGGTGGGAGAGGTCAGATATTGCCAACACAAATATGTTAAAGAACCTATATTTTAAACATCTGAACCATCCATAAATATCCCAGTGGCGGGTATTGTTTCAGCCTGTCTAATTGTATGATTAATTTCAAATTTCCCGGCGCTTTAAGCACAGCATGTTATCGTTAACCGATAATACGTGACTGCAGCAGCTAAGAAACTTAGATTCTCTGTTAACCTTATGCGAATTCCATGTGTTCCTGAAAGTCAAATTTTCATTTATTTCCAGGAACCGCTACTGCAAGTACATTTACGAACGGCAAATTCCTTATCTCCAGCTTATATCCCATATGAAAGAAGCAAATAAATGTAAACAATAACACTAAAGCGTTAAAATGATTCGCTATGTTATTTCTCAGTGTTTAGAATCGGGATTGGACCAAACTGTTGCCGTGTGTTCATTAAAAATAAATATTTACCTGTGGAAGACGTACGCTATTCATGATAAGCACACAGTCGGACGTGGATGTGCCTGTTCAACATGATAAATACAAACTGCAAATTCGTTTGCCTTCCTCTCGTCATTTTAACAATCATTGGGTGCACAACCTCTGTTGTAGGCATAAATTAGTATTATCCAGGTAACTCATCTATTGTCAATTCCTATAAACTGTGTATTTAAGCAAATGTGAAACTACGGAAACTTTTGTGTCAATAATTTAGTTAACCATATCTTTGCACCAATACAAAAATGAGCACTGTATTTATTCGATACACAAAAGAAATAAAGAAAAATTGTTGCCGCAATTTCAGGCCGTAACACTTGCTAAAAGTGAAAAGTTAATATCTGAACTGTCCAAGTCCAAGGAACAATCTAAAGATAAGAATGAGGAACAGTTAGACGCAACGTTGAAAATACAATGCATCAAGCTGACTTTGACAACCAAATATTAAAATTCTGGACGCAGCAAGTGCGTTATGGTAGTGAATTTTCATAAAAATCTTTTTAATAACAAATATGTGTGTTTTTTTTAAGAAAGCAGGCATCAAATTTGGTTACCAATATAACCTATATAGTAAAAACAATGTGCCATGTTCCATTAAAATAACTTTATTGTGTGAAAATGTACAAAAATTTCCAAAAGTTAACTTAAAATGTTCCCGAAAAAACACGTTTCTTGGTCAACCTTATAGGTTAATAGCAAATTGAGCTGTTCAAATATGAAACATTTGATCAAAATTCGCTACCATAACGCACTTGCTGCGTCCAGAATTTCTTTTCGTACAAACATGCATTATATTTCGATGGAAAATGCAAAAATGCAATAACATAAGGCGTGTTTGATTAAAAAAAAAGGAAATTTGTATCACCAACGACTTATGGGCCAGCCTGTGATTGTAGAAATATTATTTTAAGATGTAGCTCAAGACACCCTATAATTAATATATACAAATTTTCTTCATATCTTATATAATAACGGATATATTGAGCTTTATTGATTTTTTACGAAAATTCGACAAAAATTATATACCATTAAATGATAAACTCTATAGCTAAGGCTACTGCCAAGCATCAGAGAAACGGTCTATTTGAAATGAATTTTCTGCAAATATTTTAGTAAAATGAAGGACAATGACGGTTGAAACTAAGACTTTAGGGTTTGTAAAACATCCTTCTTGAGACATTTTATTTCTATAGCCCGTATTAGATTTAAATTATTTGCCCAAATGTTGCCAATTTTGACATTTTAAATCGCCACTTTGACGTTTTGAGGAAAACCTCAATTTATTTTTCTTTAAATGCCTATAACTTAATTGTCTTTTGACCTACATAGCTAAGTTTTGGTAGGTGACTTACCTATAAGTACCAAATTTGGTTGCCCTTACTTTGTTAATTCCGGAGATATAATTTTTTTTCAAAAGAAAACACAAAATATTCCGGGAAAACCTGGGCAGATTTTCCTGGCTAACGCACTCATCCAAGCCATTTGCAAAAGGAATTTTTTCACCAAATTTGATCAAAATGGGCCCATTATTTTTTGAGTTATCGGTGTGATATATATATATATATCACACCGGGGTCAGTTTCAATTTTTATATGTTTATATATATATATATATATATATATATATATATATATATATATATATATATATATATATATATAAACATATAAAAATTTAAACTGACCCCGGATATGTTTTCTGGGGGGCCTAATTAGCGCTCATTTGAAGAAATTTTTTCAAAATTCAAAAGTCGGGATCTCCTCATTAGTGAATGTTTTTTAAGAAAATTCACTAAAATTAAGGACGAGTGTAAGAATAGTGATAGTAGTACTCATACAGTAAAATGCAAATAAATCAAATGGAACGTAGCAACGTATTAACAAATTATGCAGAAGAAAATAAAACCCACGCGATTGATTCTGAAACATGCAAGAATAGCCCACAGGATGAAGACGAACCCAATGATGATTCTAACTTTAGCAGGCCATCCATCTAAAACTTGAACGTTTTTTTTTTAAATATTATCCTAAGCAACCTGTGATTGTGATTACCTGTACATAAATCAGTTTGTAGTTTTTGTTTGTTTGTTATTTTCAATTAATTGAACAAATATGTTCAAGGCGGGTGGAATGTCTCAGGTTTGACTATTTTAACGCATACGCGCGTAGACACCAGTAAACCCTGCCAAGAATGGGAAGAACATGAGAGACTATTGAAGAGACAAGAGTGGACTATTGTAACGGTCAACGATTTTTGTTATTAGTGAATTTTCGTAGAAAAAATTCACTAATGGGGAGATCCCGACTTTTGAATTTTGAAAAAATTTTTGCAAATGAGCGCGATCTAGGACCCCTAGAACCAATATCCGGGGTCAGTTTCAATTTTTATATGTTTATATATATATATATATATATATATATATATATATATATATATATATATATATATATATATATATATATATATATATATATATATATATATATATATATATATATATATATTGGCAATATCTGACCTCTCCCACCTCCACGGGTCGATTTGAAAATTTTTCAAAGATGTCCAGTTCTTTAAAAAGCAATTTCTGCCTTTCATTTTATCCACTTAGGTAACACTTGAATGTGTTATATATTCAGAATTCATCATGTCAAGTTTATAGTTTTGCTCATCGTAAACTTGCGTATTTTTGAATATTTGAATCTAGAGTTTCCATATCCCACTCTTCTAAACCGTACTTCGAACGGTTTTTTTCTATGCTGCTTTTCCCGTTTTCTTACGAGAACTGTCCGTTTGCCATTTTGGATCTTCAGATCTTATTGTGAGCTGTTGTATTTTATTGTCTTTTTAGACAACGGTTATGTGTAAAGTCATTGTAGTTTATGGTAATTGGTAATTGTTGTGACTGGCTGTTATGTTCTGCAGTTGGTAAGTTATAGTGTTTAAGTTTTCTGTTATCGCATATTCCTTACGACCGCCATTGCATTTCCACAGGATTTGCTTGAAGTGGCCCTTTCTGATGTTTGCTTCTGAGTAAGTAATCGTGGGAGTAATCGGTATTGTGTCCGGAAGGCTCCGAAATCTGCCGCATTTCGAGATACGTTGGATGAAACTACCCAGCAGGTTACGAGATTTCACCCCAACCATTCACCCTCAGGTATTAGCGTGAGGACCTTAGGCCCAGAGATCTTCCCGTCCAGCAATTAGCTAGCAGATGCTATTTGGATTCCGTGGCCTCCCCGGCACTGTCCAGGATTGCTTCCTAAGATAACTACCTCCCAATCGGTTGTAGTTTTTGTTTGTTTGTTATTTTCAATTAATTGAACAAATATGTTCAAGGCGGGCGGAATGTCTCAGATTTGACTATTTTCACGCATACGCGCGTAGACACCAGTAAACCCTGCCAAGAATGGGAAGAACATGAGAGACTATTGAAGAGACAAGAGTGGACTATTGTAACGGTCAACGATTTTTGTTATTAGTGAATTTTCGTAGAAAAAATTCACTAATGGGGAGATCCCGACTTTTGAATTTTGAAAAAATTTTTGCAAATGAGCGCGATCTAGGACCCCTAGAACCAATACCCGGGGTCAGTTTCAATTTTTATATGTTTATATATATATATATATATATATATATATATATATATATATATATATATATATATATATATATATATATATATATATATATATATATATATATATATATATATATATATATATATATATATATATATATATATATATATATATATATATATATATATATATATATATGTATCACACCGATAACTCAAAAAATAATAGGCCGATTTTAATAAAATTTGGCACGTACCTTTCTTTTGTAAATGGCTTGGATAAGTTCGTTAGTCAGGAAAATCGGATGAGGTTTTCCGGGAAAATTTTGAGTTTTCATTCGAAAAAAATTCTTTTCTCCAAAAGTAATAGGCCGATTTTAATAAAATTTGGCATGTACCTTCCTTTTGTAAATGGCTTTGCAAAGTTTGTTAGTCAGGAAAATCAGACGAGGTTTTCCGGGAAAATTTTGACTTTTTATTTGAAAATTTTTTTATTTCAAAGAATAATGGGCAGATTTTGATATAATTTGGCATGTACCTTCCTTTTGTAAATGGCTTTGACAAGTTCGTTAATCAGAAAAATCGGACGAGGTTTTCCGAAAAAATTTTGAGTTTTCATTTGAAAAAAAACTTTATCTTAAAAAATTAAAAATCTATGATAACCAAATTTGGTAGGTAGGTTTACGATATAAAAACTAAACTATACACCAAAATTTAGATTTCCATGTTACAAGAAAAAAAAGTTATAATAAAATATTTTGTGCCAGATCATTTCTATGAAAATTCACTACCATAACGCACTTGCTGCGTCCCGAGTTTTATTAATGCAGTCCACTAAACAAGCAAAAGTAAATTGTGCCATTATTAATTCCACCAAAGGCATTATCTAAAATTTTCAACTTAAAAAACGGAATTTTCGTCGAACTATGTAAAACGCTGTATGCAATATGTAATTCAGATAAACCCGAACTTATTTACATAGATTGCTAAATTTTGAAACAATGTTAACATCAATTGTATTTCAAAAGATATTTTTTCATACTACTCCCCTGTCTAATTATCTACAAACTGCCAGCATGGCCATTTTTCAATCTTACCGGATGGTCGAAAAAACGCTGTCATCGCTTAAATTACTTGTCACGGGTTTTCTTGATAAAAGATAGAAATAATGAAAAGCTTGCCCGGCTTCTGGCCTGTTACAATTTAGGAAAAGCGAGGTTTCGGAAAAATAAAGAAAGAAGGAAAAGGAAATTAAACAAACCACAGGGAAGAGTAAAATAGAAAGAATAGAGAATGGTTTCACGCTACACCCGGGAATTGGTAACTCCAGCGTCGGCAGTTGGTACCAGGCGCAGCAGGTAGGTCACGACTATTTGCCTATTTCTAGTAACAGGTGCAACAGATGTTAAAAGATCGGTTTTGGGGGTTAGAAGTTTAAAACTAATAAATTATTCCACACAAAGAATTTTAGTCAATTATCTGATAGTTAAATAAAGACGACATCAACGGAAAGTGAAATTTAATAGCTGGAATCGCAACACTATAAGTGAGGAATGGTTACATTAATTAATTGTTGTATATTAGGCTGACACTCAGCGATGGTAAAAACGTGTTACTGTGTCAGAGATGTAATTTTTAATTTTAACTTAATTTAACAAAGATGCAGAGATCCCCCTTACAATCGACTGTTCGAGTTTACACACAAAGACAAGGTTAAAACATCAACTCAAACGTATGTATAGCTTAATAATCATCTGATTGTAGGTGTACTACTCAAAATTCAACAACAGTTACACAAAATAAACAAACAAAAAAACTTCGTGGACTTATCTGGAACTTAGTCCTTGTCCTTCAACTTTTTTGGGCCCGGAGGTGTGAGTGCTGACCCAGTTAAATCAGAAAACACCACCAGTTTTCAGCCCCAGATAAGAAACCCTACAATGAATAAATAGCTTTCTCAGCAGGTACTACTTATTTCAATTGTTTTTGTTTTTATTAGGCAGGATAAATGTGGGGAAAATTTAACCAACTATAAAAGCTTACCCAAATAGATGAGGTTTCTTGTTTCACAAAATATAAATAATTCCACCGAACCTTAATAATTAAAGTAATTAATTGTAAAGTTGTAACTAAATCCAGCTTCTAGCTGCAGTCAAATTTATTGTTCAGTTACAGGAATATTAGTAAAAATATCATTTCATGTGAATATTAATCATTTTCCAAAGAAAAAAAACTTTTGATAAGAAGTGATAAGAGAGATGGTAATATTTCCTTTTAAATGAATTTTTATTAATTTCAGAAATTATATCTGGGAGAAAGAGAGAGAATGAAAAATATGATACTATACACTGAAGAGTGAGATAGAAAAACATGGATTGTCATAAGAGAGAAAGAGACAGTACATACCTAAGGGCCATTGCTATTATTAAAAATGTAAACAAAACCTCAAACTTATTTGTTTACTGTTTTGGACTTAGGTTAATTTTTACAAGTAAAATTAGATGAAGAGGGTTGTTTATTTGTATTAAACCTTAAACTACAACAAAAGTGAAAGTGTAATTGGTGCCTTTCCAAGGTTTTACAAGTGTGCATTACAAACAAACTGTTTATATACTAAAACATGCAAACTATCAGCTACAGAGTGTTCACAAGTGAGTATTATGTCCATATATTAACTATGTTTTTCACCCCTGAAGTCAATAAGCTGTCAGAAATATAAAGAGAGGTTTAGATCCGTCTCATACTTCCCCGAAGTTTTTCTTCTATTTTAAAAGAAGCCAGCAGATTAATAAATTTAGTAAACAGCCAGTTTCCGGAAAATAATATACCGTTACAAGTAGAAGAAGAGTTTCCCTAACAAGAACTATTAAACGAACACAATTTTCTGATGGGAAAAATGACAACAGCATTAAAGACCATGTGGAAAATTTTGGAATAGAAGTTTTTACATAATAATGGACAGATTGTTAACTCATTGGAAGGTATATTTACAAAACATCAACAGTTATTCAAAGATTTCGAATGTTTTCACCGACGCAGTTTTGATTCTTTAGAGAAATTACCAGAAGACTTCCTCAAAAAAGTTACTGAGAATCTTGAAGCATTTTTTCCCGAAATTCAAGAAAATAGTTTAAAGCAGCAGTTACTGGATTTCGCCACTAAATGGCCTAGGCTGTCCCAAACACTTTTCGATGATTATGAATGAATATTCAGTTGTTAATTTATAACTAATTAGTCTGGACGCAGCAAGTGCGTTATGGTAGTGAATTTTCATAAAAATGTTTTTAATAGCAAATATGTGTTTTTTTAAGAAAGCAGGCATCAAATTTGGTTACCAGTGTAACCTATATAGTAAAAACAATGTGCCATGTTTCATCAAAATAACTCTACTGTTTGAAAATGTACAAAAATTTCTGAAAGTAAACTTAAAGTGTTCCCGAAAAACTTCTTGGTCAACCTTATAGGTTAATAGCAAATTGAGCTATTCAAATTTGAAGCATTTAATGAAAATTTGCTACCATAATGCACTTGCTGCGTCCAAAACTTCTTTTCTTACAAACATTTCGATGGAAAATGCAAAAATGCAATAACAAAAGGCGTGTTTGATTTAAAAAAAAAATAACATTTGTATCACCAACGACTTATGGGACAGCCTGTGATTGTAGAAGTAATTTTTTAAGATGTAGCTCAAGACACCCTATAATTAATATATACAAATTTTTTTCATATCTTGAATAATAACGGATATATTGAGCTTTATTGATTTTTTACGAAAATTCGACAAAATTTATATACCTACCAAACGATAGACTCTATAGCTAAGGCTACAACCAAGCATCAGAGAAAGGTTCTATTTGAAATGAATTTTGTGGAAACATTTTAGTAAAATAACGGTCAATGAAGCTAAAACTTAAGGGTTTCCAGAACAGTCCTCTAGAGACATTTTATTTCCATAGCCCGTATTAGATTCAAGTTTGTTGCCTAAATGTTGCCAATTTTGACTTTTTAAATCGCAACTTTGACGTTTTGAGGAAAACCCCAATTTATTTTTCTTTAAATGCCTATAACATTTTAGTGAATTTTCGTAGAAAAAATTCACTAATGGAGAGATCCCGACTTTTAAATTTTGAAAAAATTTTTGCAAATGAGCGCGAACTAGGACCCCTAGAATCCATATCCGATTTTCCTGGCTCACGAATTTATCTAAGTCATTTGGAAAAGGAAGGTGTTTACCAAATTTAATCAACATCGGCCCATTATTTTTTGAGTTATCGGTGTGATATATATATATATATATATATATATATATATATATATATATATATATATATATATATATATATATATATATATATATATATATAAACATATAAAAATTGAAACATACCCCGGATATGTGTTCTGGAGGGCCTAATTAGTGCTCATTTGAAGAAATTTTTTCAAAATTCAAAAGTTGGGATCTCCTCATTAGTGAATTTTGTTAAGAAAATTCACTACAAATAACGATAACGATCTTTTACAAAACGACATAATTAATAAGCACAAAACATGCAAAAAATTGTTATTTTGCTGGTACAGTTTGCTTTTAAAATATAATATGTATGTCGAGGCCTATCCCAATCTCCACCGGGCTTACCAATCCATACTTACTTTATCTATATCACAGGTTAGTTGTGAGCGGTCATTTTCAAAACTAAAATATATTATGAACAGGCTACGAAACAGTTTGGGACAGGACCATCTCGTAGCAGTTATGCTTATGGTAATTGAAAAAGACGTTCTGCAATGTTTAGATTATAATGATATTTTAGCATTTAATTGGAAATTGTATGTCACTAAGAGAACTTTTGTCACACTGATTAGATCATGTTTTAGTTAGATAGGGTGCAAACAGTTCTTAGAATAGCAATAGCGTTAGCAAATAGCTAATGTTTATCTGTTATCCGTAGTTTAACCGTAGCCTATAACGAAACCTTTAACTCAGTAACGGTAATGTCATTAACTTTCATTGATGAATAAACTTTAAACGCAATTTAATTTATTTTTCAATTAATAAACCGTTTATATAGCAAATAGGTGAAAGTAATACAAAATCGAAAAAGTAATTATAAGTTATAGGCGTATAGGATAGAGTATATATACCCAGGGTAACTATATTAGCAAAGATGGCCTGGTAGGTCTCAGCATCCCCGGCCTGATTTCTACTGCCAGTCCGCCCCTGGGTGTCTGGCGACCCTTGGACTGTGGCTCTGTGACCCATGACTCTGAAAATGGAAATCACATATCACATAAAAATTACGCGCTATTGATAATATAATTATGCATGTGGGCATGTGAGATCTAATATCTAATGTATACGTGGAATAAGTATGAAAACCATTGTTGTTCCTTATTTCCTGGGGAATTTATGTTTGTGCAGCTAGGTAATCAAAAAATGTGCAACTGTTAAATTTGGAGTACAAAATCAGACTTATCTAGATAAAAAAAGAAGTTTTCTTTGAAAGTACTTACAAATCTATAAATAATAATATAGGTCATTAGTAAATCAACATTTCATTTCAATTACTAAACAAATTTATTGAATAATTACATTCTCATGATGTATAAATTATCAGAAAAATTAAAATAACTTTTACAGCCGATCTAAAAGGTAACTCTATCGTTGCCTTACCAGTATTCACGTTAATTTAAATAGGTACCTATACCTACTTAAGATTTAAAAAAACTCTGGACGCAGCAAGTGCGTTATGGAAGAAAATTTTCATAAACATGTTTTTAATTACAAATATATCGCTCTAATGCGAGCAGGCACCAATTTGGTTACCGGTATAACCTATATAGTAGGAACAATGTACCATATTTTATCAAAATAATTATTTGAAAATTTACAAAAATAAACTTTAAATGTTTCCGAGAAAACTGGTCTCCTAGCCAAGGAACCTTAGGTTAATAGCAAATTGAGTTATTGAAATTTGAAACATTTAATGAAAATTCGCAACCAAAACGCCATTGCTGCGTTCATATAAAAATTTTCAGAAAATAAAGTTAAATGTTGGTTTTCTAACCAACAAATCTTACGTTAATAGCAAATCGAGTTATTGAAATTTGAAGGATTTAATGAAAATTTACTACCAAAACGCACTTACTGCGTCCAGATTTTTTTCTTACAAACATGCATCATATTTAGATAAAAAAGGTTAAAATGCAGTAAAGAATTTGTTCTACGAAAATTAGCCGAAAATTATAGACCGGTAAACCATAAACTTCACTAAACCTACAGTGAAAGCATTAACTAAACTAAACTGACAGCCCAAGCATCAGAGAAAGGGTCTATTTGAAATGAATTTTCTGTAAATATTTTAGTAAAATGAAGGGCAATGATGGTTGAATCTGAAACTTAAGGGTTCGCGGAACACTATTCTTGCAAGATTTTCTTTTCTTAATCCGTATTTACTTCACGTTTTTTGCCTAAACATTGCCAATTTTGACGTTTTAAATTGCGAGTTTGAGTTTTTGACGAAAACAACAAAATTTGTTTCTTTAGCTGCCCGTAACTTTTTTATCCTTAAAGTTAGAGACCTAAATTGATACATGGTTCACCCTTTATAATACAAATACGCGCACCAAATTTGGTTGCCCTCACTTTGTTATTTCTGGAGATATGATTTTTTTAGAAAGAAAACACAAAATTTTCCCAGAAAACCTGGTCCGATTTTCCTTGCTAACGAACTTGTCCAAGTCACTTGTAGAAGGAAGGTACTCGCCAAATTTGATCAAGATCGGTCTATTATTTTTTGAGTTATCGGTACGATATATATATATATATATATATATATATATATATATATATATATATATATATATATATATATATATATATATATATATATATATATATATATATATATATATATATATATATATATATATATATATATATATATATATATATATATATACTAAACCGACAGCCAAAGCATCAGAGAAAGGGTCTATTTGAAATGAATTTTCTGTAAATATTTTAGTAAAATGAAGGGCAATGACGGTTGAATCTGAAACTTAAGGGTTCGCAGAACATTCTTCTTGCAAGATTTTCTTTTCACAATCCGTATTTGTTTCACGTTCTTTGCCTAAATATTGCCAATTTTGACGTTTTAAATTGTGAGTTTGACTTTTTGAGGAAAACTACAAAATTTGTTTCTTTAGCTGCCCGTAACGTTTTTGTCCTTAAACTTAGAGATCCAGATTTTGGTACGTGGTTCACTATTTATAATACAAATACTTGCGCCAAATTTGGTTGCCCTCAATTTGTTATTTCTGGAGATATGATTTTTTTAGAAAAAAAAACAGAAAATATTCCCGGAAAACCTGGTCCGATTTTCCTGACTAACGAACTTATCCAAGCCACTTGCAGAAGGAAGGTATTCGCCAAATTTGATCAAGATCGGTTTATTATTTTTTGAGTTATCGGTACGATATATATATATATATATATATATATATATATATATATATATATATATATATATATATATATATATATATATATATATATATATATATATATATATATATAAACAAAGACGGATCTCCCCATTAGTTAATTTTTTAAAGAAAATTTGAATCATAAACGAGTTATGGGCCATCCTGTAATTGTAGGAATATTTTTTAAGATGTAGCTCAAGACACCCTATAATTAATGTTGGCAATTTTTTTCGTATCTTGCATAATAACGGATATATTGAGCTTTAAAGATTTTTTACGAAAATTCGACAAAAATGATATACCATTAACCGATAAACTCTATAGCGAACACTACTGCCACAGTATCAGAGAAAGGGTATATTTGAAATGAATTTTCTGGGAATATTTTAGTAAAATGAAGGACAATGACGATTGAAACTAAGACTTCAGGCTTTGTAAAACATTATTCTTGAGACATTTTCCTTCCATAGCTCATATTAGTTTCAGGTTCATTGTCTAAATATTACCAATTTTGACGTTTTAATTCGCGACTTTGACGTTTTGAGGAAAACCCAAATTTAATTTTCTTTAAATGCCTGTAACTTTTTTGTTTTTTAACCTACAGAGCTAAATTTTGGTACGTAATTTACCTATAATGGCATAAACCCGCGTACAACATTTGTTGCCCTTACTTTGTTAATTTTGGAGATATATTTTTTTTCGAAAGAAATCACAAAATTTTCCGGAAAAACCTCGGCGGAACATATAAAGTCTGAAACCGACCTCGGATTTGGGTTCCAGGGGTCCTAAATGAGCTCATTCGAAGATTTTTTTTTTAAATTCAAAACTCGGGATCTCCTCATTAACGAATTTTTTCTACGAAATTAGCTAAAAATTATAGACCCTTAAACCAAAAATGTAACAAAACCTACTGCCAAAGCATCAACTTTCTAAACCTACAGCCAAAGCATCAGAGAAAGCTTATATTTGAAATGAATGTTCTGTAAACCTTTTAGTAAAATGAAGCACAATGACGGTTAAAGCGGAAACTTAAGGGTTTGCAGAATACTCTCCTTGCGACACTTTCTTTACATAATCCGTATTTGTTTCAGGCTTGACGTTTTGAGGAAAACCCCTTTTTTCTTTAAATGCCTATAACTTTTTTGCCTTTTAACAAGCAAGCCTAAGTTTTGGTACCTGGTTCACTATTTATAACGCAAACACGCGTAACAAATTTGGTTGACCTTACTTTGTTATTTTCGGAGATATATTTTTTCCGAAAGAAAACACAAAAATTTCCGTGAAAATCTGGGCCGGTTTTCCTGGCTAACGAACTTGTCCAAGCCACTTTCAAAAGGAAGGTACTCACCAAATTCGATCAAGAACAGTCTATTGTTTTTTGAGTTATCGGTACGGTATATATATATATATATATATATATATATATATATATATATATATATATATATATATATATATATATATATATATATATATATATATATAACATTTATCGAATGAATTACTAAAATTTGCTACGGCTACTAGAAGGCATGAGATCTAATGTAAATTAAAAACTCTGGACGCAGCAAGTGCGTTATGGTAGTGAATTTTCAGAAAACTATTTTTTAATAGCAATAATGTGTGTTTTTTTAAGAAAGCAAGCATCAAATTTGGTTATCAGTATAATCTATATAGTAAAAACAATGTGCCATGTTTCATCAAAATAACTTTATTGTTTGAAAATGTACAAAAATTTCCGAAAGTAAACTTAAAGTGTTCCCGAAAAACTCGTTTCTTGGTCAACCTTATAGGTTAATAGCAAATTGAACTATTTAAATATTAAGGATTTGATCAAAATTCGCTACCATAACGCACTTACTGCGTCCAGAATTTTTTTCTTACAAACATGCATTATATTTTGATGGAAAATGCAAAAATGCAATAAC
This sequence comes from Tillus elongatus, assembly GCA_964006375.1. Classification (NCBI taxonomy): domain Eukaryota; kingdom Metazoa; phylum Arthropoda; class Insecta; order Coleoptera; family Cleridae; genus Tillus; species Tillus elongatus. The sequence goes on from OZ023268.1 coordinate 39,530,079, forward strand.
ATAAGGCGTGTTTGATTAAAAAAAAAAGAAAATTTGTATCACCACTGACTTATGGGCCAACCTGTGATTGTAGAAATAATTTTTTAAGATGTAGCTCAAGACACCCTATAATTAATAAATACATTTTTTTTTTCATATCTTGTATAATAACAGATATATTGTGCTTTATTGATTTTTTTTTACGAAAATTCTACAAAAATTATATACCATTAACCGATAAACTCTATAACCAACACTACTGCCACAGTATCAGAGAAAGGGTATATTTGAAATTAATTTTGTGGAAACATTTTATTAAAATGAAGGACAATGACGGTTGAAACTAAGACTTCAGGGTTTGTAAAACATTCTTCTTGAGACATTTTATTTCCATAGCCATATTAGATTCAAGTTCTTTTCCTAAATGTTGCCAATTTTGACGTTTAAATCGCAACTTTGACGTTTTGTGAAAAACTCCAATTTATTTTTCTTTAAATGCCTATAACTTTTTTGTCTTTTGAGCTAAAGAGCTAAATTTTGGTCTGTAGCTTACCTATAAGGATGTAAACCAGTGTACCAAATTTGGTTGCCCTTACTTCGTTAATTCCGGAGATATAATTTTTTTTCGAAAGAAAACACAAAATTTTCCGGGAAAACCTGGACCTATTTTCCTGGATAACGAAGTTATCCAAGCCATTTGCAAAAGGAAGGTATTCACCAAATTTAATCAAAATCAGCCCGTAATTTTTTGAGTTATCGGTGTGATATATATATATATATATATATATATATATATATATATATATATATATATATATATATATATATATATATATATATATATATAAACATATAACAATTTTAACTGACCCCGGATATGTGTTCTGGGGGGCCTAATTAGCGCTCATTTGAAGAAATTTTTTCAAAATTCAAAAGTCGGGATCTCCCCCTTAGTGATTTTTTTTTACGAAAATTCACTAACAAGAAATACGTAGGGTTCTGTACTTACAATTAGAATGGTGTCAGATGTACAAATAAAAATCGAAATACGGTTAAATTTGTTTATTAAAAATTGGTAGATTTATATAATGGTAATGACTGAATTTATTTAAAAAACTAAAATTATATAACATAAAATAAGTTTTGTGATAGATTATAGCAATTAAATGAAATTATTTGTTTTTAAAAGCTGACAACAGATAAGTGAAGTACTTAACTTTGTTTCTGTCGATGGAATTCCATCGGTTAACCGGATTAAAGGGGGACTGGGGTTGTTCAGGGCCATTTAAATCCCTCAGCATATAAAGGGGGCGACTCAAGGCTGCTTAGACCATTGGAAAAAATTGTAGTGACACTTACTTGACCTGGTGTTGAGAATTTATTGAAAAACTAAAATTATATAACATAAAATGAGCAGGTGTTTCGTGATAGATTATAGCAGTTTAATGAAATTATTTGTATTTAAAGGCTGACAACAGATAAGCGAGGTATTTAACTTTGTTTCTGTCGGTGGAATTCCATCGGTTGACCGGATTAGAGAGGAACTGGGGTTGTTCAGGGCCATTTAAACCTCTCAGCATATAAAGGGGGCGACTCAAGGCTGTCTAGACCATTGTAAAAAATTGTAGTGACCCCTGCTTGGCCTGGTGCTGAGTATTCGCCTGGAGATGTCTACGGCGCTTTTCTCTCAGATGATGCTTGCAGGGCGTGGAAAATGTCCCATCGAAGAACGTTCCCTACTTCATGGTGTAAAAGACGAACGTTAAGCTTAAGTTCAAACGAACCAAAGAACGAAATAAAGTACGGGATGGCTGTAGCAATTGAGGTGTATAAGTGTCTATCGAGTTCGTGGTCATTCACATGTGACAGCCTGTAGCATGTTCAGGTTAAATTCAAAACTTATCTCAATGTTAATTAAAAAACTAATTGATTGTTAATATTGAATTATACGAGAACATTTCCGCAAACCACAATATAGCAATTATGTATTAAATAAACAATTGATAAAAGCAAATTCATTATTATAAAACAAACGAGCGTTACATCTACATCTTACCTCATAACGGCGTGCTGCCTTCTTATTGCTTATCTGGATGTTATCCACATAATATTATATTTTCTTTAGAGGTCTGTTAAGAAGAGAACGTTTTAAGCGGTCGCTGATCTTATAAAGGTTTTCTTATATGACAAATAAATCTGACGGACCAACTGTCACGTCCGAAGAGGTTGGGAAGAACAGTAATTCTTACTGGCTAACAAGATGGTGTGATCATTGGCTACGAGCCTGGTGGATCATGTCGATGGCTATGACGTCATTATGTCCGCAACGTTCCTTGACTGAATAAATATTGCAAGATGTATTTATGAACCTTATAATATAGGAAAGGTTGTAAAACGTATAGCATGTTACAAGTAAATAAAGAAAGGATGATGAAAAATAATGCAAAAAAATTGGCTTGCTTTGTAATTTATATTTTAATATAAAACACATGGTATGTACAATACATATTTTTGCATAGGTGCTGGGTAGTCTCAGTGAATACTAAATATCAAAGATTCAGATGAAGAATGGCTGAGTTAAACGTGTTCTGCGGGTGAGTTGCCACAAATTATTATCTGAAACAAATGTTATGTTTAATTTACAATGATAGTTAAAAGCAAAGGAAAAATTTTATAGCATTGTTAATTATAATAAAATAATAGTAATATCAAAGGTATGCAAGATAACATACAACACAGTTTTCAAGAAATTAGATGGGGCCATTGGTGATACTCAAATAAGATTTAGAAAAGGGATGGGTATTTGAAAAGCTTTGCTTGGAATGAACGTCTTGTCCCAGAGATGTATTGATATGAATCAGGAAGTGTATGCTTGCTTTGTTGATTTTGAGAAGGTATTCGACAGGGTACAGCATGACCGCTTAAGACAAATTTTACTGAGTAAGAGTATGAATAGTATGGATATAAGAATAATCTGCAGTTTGTACTGGAATCAACTGGCGAAAGTGAAAGTTGAAGACAGCAGAAATTGAAATATGTCTGCTCTCGCCTCTTCTGTTTACTCTGTATAGCGAGGCTATTTTTCAAAAATCACTATCAGAAAGGTCCGAAGGCCTGCTGACAAATGGAGAAACTTTCAATAATATTAGATATGCAGATGACACCGTCGTTTTAGCAGGCACAACAGAAAAAGTAATTACAATATCTAGTACAAAAACTTAATATTGAATGCAAAAATGAATCTCGAGAAAACCAAAATTATGGTAATAACAAAGAATAAAAACATTAGAGCTAATCTTGTTATCGACGATGTGCCAATTGAAAAAATATCGTCCTATAAATTCTTGGGTGCATGGATCACAGACAATACCGATCAAACGAAGGAGATCAAAAGACGCATTGAAATTGCCAGAACAGTATTCAACAAAATGAGAAAGATATTCTGCAACCGGGACATCAGCATTAATCTGGGACTAAATTGTTAGTTGGTTGTATACAGTCTCACCACTCACTTAGTGTTGGAAGGCTGGCTACCATAGCCGTATTACTTTATAGGTTTATTTTTTGCAGCAATTGGTATGCCGGCCAGCCTTGACCTATACATCGCCTGCATGGGCCGCTACACACATCAAAACCCTTCAAATCATCCAGAATAAAATTCTTAGAATGGTTATCGGAGCGCCATGGTTTGTCAGAAACAGTCAGATTCATTCTGATCTGGAAATGCCTTCGATACTTGAGTTTATAACTCAACTATCCACAAGTCAGCTCGCAAAAGCCGCTTCTCATCCAAATGCTCTTCTCCGTAGTGCCACCGACTACGATGAGCAACTTCCATATAATCATAGGCGTCCAAAGCTTATACTTACCCGCTAACGCCCCCGCGGCAAAATCAGAATGGAAACATTCAAACCCAAAAGTCATTGTGTGTATTCTTTCCGACGGAGGTATGGACTAAGGTTCGGTACTCCTAGGGAGGGAGTTTTAGTGAGTAGGTGTACTAAGAGTACGAGTCTCACAGTACCTCGCTATCCCACGGCACTACGGTGTCGTGAATGAGATCTGCATGAAGCATCTCTCCTTCCTGCATCCAAAAAAAAAGGTGTATTCTTGCTACAATTAGTATGCCGTACTGACGAGCTCTAATTAAAGCGAAACCGGTCTACGGTTCTAATTGTTGTGAGAATGCATCTAGCCTTACATCCGTAAGTTGAGATACCACGTTTTCTCCACTCTCCTTTGCGGAGTGGAGGCTTGAACATTGAAGAGCAGAAACCCCCAAAACATAGCAGCTTTTGAAATGTGGTGCTACCGCGAATTCTCATAATCTCGTGGGTGGATCGTGTGACGAACGCAGGCCTACTGCAGAGACTAAACCAACAACAAGAACTACTATAAACTATCAAAAAGAGAAAGCTGGAGCACTTGGATCATATCACGAGAGGAGCGAAGTATGCGTTGCTTAGAAATATCATGCAGGGAAAAATCAAAGGCTAAAGTAGCGTAGGTAGAAGAAAAACGTCGTGGTTGCGCAACCTACGCGAATAGTACGAATGCAGCTCAATTTAACTTTTTTACACAGGCAACAAATAGGATAATATTGGCAATGGTGATTGCCAATCTCCGATAGTAAGGGAACGAGAAGAAGGAGAAGATGCAGGATTTAGGTTAGATTATCACAACCTTATAACAAATATTTGTCTGCTGCCTGGAATGTTAGACTTGATTTTGGCTATATGTGGTGTGCTGATTTTAAATATAGAAGCAGTTTTTCTTTATCGCTAGTACTTTTTGATATACATCGTCACCAACTTAAAATGATTTAACGTCTAGCGGGACAGGATTTACATTCAAGGATAAGCAGATGATATTGTCATAACAGTAAAGGGCAAGCACGATGCTGTAATATCTAGCCTAATGCAAACAGTCCTAAATATAGTAAGGAACTAGTGTGAGACAAAGAGACTTTATGTCAATCATCATAAGACAGTTCTTATCCCATTCACGAACAGAAGAAACCTAAGTCTAAAAGCACCCATTCTGAATGGAACACACATACAATTTTCCAATAAAGTTAAATATTTGGGGATCATCTTAAACCAAGAACTGAACTGGAAAAACACCTGGAAAAGACTATTTCGAGAGCCACAATGGCAAGCTGAACGTGTCGTAGACACGTCGGAAAGACATGGTGGCTGAATCCCAATTTGGTATACTAGAGATACCAAACTGTGGCCAAACCCATGGTCACATATGCATCTATAGTATGGTGGCCAAAAACGGAACAAGCCTCAACACAAAGAAAATTTCAGAGCCTGACTTGTCTTGGAAGAACGGGAGCTATGGCCTCATGCCCTACAACTGCAATAGACGCAATGCAGAATCTTACTCCACTGTAGATATGCGTAAAGAGGCAAGCAGCACTAAGTTCCGCAAGACTATTCCAAGCAGACAAATTTAAACCAGGAGACTTGGTTGGTCCCTTGAAGGTCCTGGAAATTATTCCACCGGAGTCGCCCGTCAAACCAACAGATCAAATGCTAACCTAATTGAACTTCATAATTCCATTTGTCGTGGTCATAAGTGACCGCCAAGCATGGGACAGGAGTGTATACAAAAAATATCTCAAAATAGAGAGATCCATATCCTGTCAGACAGTACTAGAGACACTGAAATCTTTCAAAACCGAGTCTAAACTGACCAGGGACTAAAAAAATCGCTGAGGCAACTGGCGACGAACAATAAAGTAACTTTTATGTGGGCCCCGGAGCATCATGGCATTGAAGAAAATGAGGAAGCAGATAGCCTTGCAAGATTTGAAAAAAAAAAGAAGAAAATTAAAAATAAACAGAAATTATAACAAATCCAGAGCAGTAAATACAATAAGATAACAAAACGCAACAGTTTTTAAATTGACTGAAGATTGGGACGTGTTCGTTTGGAAAACATCAGCATCACAAGTTTTTAAGGCCACAGGAGCTTGCCATTTTCAGTTACAACAATGCAAACGTTTTAAGATTTTAAAGCGAAATGGAACAATTGATGTTCAAGGTGAAGTTCATTATAATCACTATTCCAAAAGGAAATAAAATCATATGATTAATCCTGATAAAATTGAATCTGGCGGAATAAGTGATAACAAGAAGACCAACAGTGTTTGCAAATTGATAGAGACACACTGTCGAATTAACCGGCAAGAAGAACCTGGCCCGAAATTTTATAAGGATGTTATACATTTCTCTGAATAATGAAGAAAGGGAACCACAATTGCTGACAAATTATGTGAAAAATTTCCTCGAGAAGAAGCAACTAGAATGTGACGTTTGTTTTTTGTATTTTCTTTTTGATTTCTATAATATGAACAAATAAATATTTTATTCGTATTATTGGTCTGTTATTATTATATGCTGTTAAGTAAAACATTGAAAAACTAAGTTGTTCTGGACTTTGCAGTCAAAGTTCATTTAATTTAGCTGCAAATCCTGCCATCTCCATAAATAAAAACGATTTTATGTGAAAACTACGGGTCAAAAATTTGTTATATTATGCCCTTCTAACGAAAGACTACTATATTGAAATATAACTAAATTAAACATATGTGAAAATACGGCAGTAGTCGCCTGTACAAGTTTTTGACGTCTCCTGTAAATTGTTATAAATGTGACTTAAGGGTTTTTGCATCTACACCCCTCATTATATATATATATATATATATATATATATATATATGGTAATTGATAAAAACCGTCTATTAAAAATATTAGGAATTCTGTTTATAACATTTTTCTGAAAATTTCAGCATGTGGATAACGACCCATGATCTATTCTATGAAGATATTTTCAAGATGGCGGTACTTCCGGAAGTAGACACCAACTTTATTATTTCAAATGGAATGGTGCAGTTTTTTTTGCATTTTTAAAGTATAAATGTTATTTTAGAGGGGCTTTCAGTAGCATTCCCTATACCTAAGTTTAGCCGTTTTTGATTTGGATTTACTTCATGATACTTAAAATTATGTACCATTTTTCAAGCAAATTCGCTAAGATTATGATTATAGATAGAAAAAAATTGACACATATAGTGCCGGTTTTATAATTGGCACATTATCTACAGGGTGTGCAAAGTTTAATTTTGTTCTAGTGCAACTTCGGACCATTAAAACTCGATTTTTTCAAATACAATGCCCTATTTTATTCACACATTCTGAGGCAGAATTAAATTCCGCATCAAGTCATAATAGCATTTCCTATACCTATCTGCAATGTTTTTCGAGCAATTGGGGTTTTTGATAATATTGAGTGAAAATTATAACATATTTCTAATAGCCAGATACCAGAGACAAATTTAAACAAACAGAATAACAATATTTACAATTTAAAACATAAAAATCCCGACAGAACTTGACCTTAGTCTACTACATATGAAAATACTGATAAAATTAAGGTACCTAGTTTGTACAAACAATAAAAAATAATTTCATGTTCGCATGAAGTAGCACAGGTGCGGTTAGTTTACTAATTTAAATAAAAATGCGTTTCTGGAGTATCTTCCGCTTTACTGTCCTCTTCGTACACCCGATTTTATTAAAATTACTGTGCAATTCGAAGCTGATGGTTGTAATTAATATAAAACTTGGACGATTCCGTTTAAAACCCTCTTATTTTCGGGGTGTCAATTGTGCTTAAAATCGCAATAACTTTTCCAGATCTCAATGGGGCTCTTAAAGCGGGCTTAGCTTAAAGCACCCAGTGTGCACATCGTAGACTGTCGCCGTGGGCACGAAGCATGCTGCCGAATGGGCATTTGACACATTTCAGAACACCCCTTCAGGCGTATTAGACATATATTTTGCAGGAATTGCTGCGAGTGTCTCTGCGGGGTTGTGTAGAAGCGTTGGTACAGAAAACGATGGAGATTGGGTTGAGGTCTCAACTAACACACATACACTGATCCCTGATACAGCTGCAGAAGCCGCTCGTCTTACTGGGATGTGCATTCGCGATGCCATGTGCAATGCCGTTTCAGTAGTCATAGCAACAAGAGCCAATTGGTGGGCCATGAACCATCATACACGGCAAAAAGTCGCAGGCTATGCAAAGAAGGTGTTGATTAGTAAATTCGGCAAAGGCATCTTAGGGCCACATACAGAAATGGCACATAGGATGGGTCATTGGGCCAGCACCATGCATGTTCTAACCCTTGCTGTGGTGGATGAGCTTCGGCAGGTAAAGCACCTCATTGCGCACCGATGGGATGACTATTTCACTATCTACGGATGCCATATTACGCTTTTCCTCCTTGCCAGCCGTGAGACATAGAATGGAAGTAGCCTTTGAAGCAGCCAAAAGGCCACAACGTCATAACTAGCTCGACTCTTCCCAGGAGTTAGTGACATGATCGTAATACCAGACTCCCGTCGAGCCGTAGAAGCTGCACGTGTCTCTCACTATGTAGGAGCATTATACCTTACAGGTAGAGCCAGAGCAACGTATAATGACATGGACATGGACAATTCCCTTGACCGACCCAGTTCATACATTCGGATCATCTTCCCAAAATCGACTCTTGCCCAATCCCCACACATGACGCAGCAGTAAACAGAAAGCTACGAAGCTACAACCAGTATAAAATGCAATCAGCTACTAGTACTAGCGAGGCGATTAAGTCTCTCTTAGACATCATACCAATGGTATCTACATTTAAGGACCAGGCGCCATTTATTACAAATATTGACTTATCTTGATCTATCAGCTTTGTGCGAATGGTCTGACGATCGCAGCCATACACACACACATACACACAATCTACCAGCTAAAAAAATACAAATGAAAGTATAAAACATTACTATTCAGACAAAGCAAATAATTTGAACAAATTAAAATTGTATTAAGCATTTCAATTACTTTCAGCAATTACATAAAAATGATAATCAAAATCTCACTTTTTAGTAATTTGCAACATAGTCTCAATATATGTTTTGTATATCATTATTTTTGTTAAGTTTCATGATAATATTAATAAAAGATATAAAGTCTAGGAAAGAGCATCAGTGGTCTAAGGGTAAGAACGTGCCTCTGAACCGAAGGGTACTAGGTTTGATTCCCAGGGTTCCCCTTTCACTTTGTTTCAGTACGTATTGTAAAATTAACATCAACCGAGGTTGTGGCATTGTATTTGAGCAAGTTGAAGGTCTGCACATTCCGCCCTTCGGAGGGGGCGTAAAGCCGTCGGTCGCGTGCCCATGTCATGTTCGGAACACTAAATGTCCCTACAATTCTTATATAAAGGCAGGGGTTCGGCAAAATTTTCAGGATAGTGAGGTGAAACTGCTCCCTGGCGTCGGTCATCGGTCATAGTCGGGTGAATAGGGCGACGTTAAAGTACAAAAAAAAAACCTAGGAAACACAGCGGCTATACAGATTGTATTAGCTTCAAAATAAAATTACTTACTGGATACTGTTTGACCAGGAGATTGATTAAGACCCAGCCACGTCTGTTGATTTCTTTGTGCTACCAATTGTTGAGCTGTTTTTATGTTTTGAGGGTAGGGAATTCCCTGGGCTCCCAATTCAAGTGCTACTTGTTGAACCTCTTCAGCAACATCTGGGTTATTCAAGATTTGCTGCTGCACCTGATTTATGGGACGTAAGGATGCCATTTGCTGCTGGACTCTAAAAATACAAATAAGGTACAGTGCAAAATTTACAACGGTTGATGGGTATTAATTTGTACGTTTCGCGGAGATAAATTTTGTTAAAACACATATTTAGCGCTCAATTTAGACATGTCTGTTCCGAAGTGGGATTCGTTCCAGAAGATGAAAATAAATTTCTTTTGCTTAAGAACTAAGTCTTCACCATTCCATCCAATACTTTTCAATCAGCCATTTCACTTATGGCTACAATAATTGTGAACGCTGTTTATCATATAAAAAGTTCGGGGCGCAGCCAGTGCTTTATGGTAGTGAATTTTTATTAAATGCTTCAAATTTGAATAACTCAATTTTTCTATAAACTTAGAAAGCTGAATTTTGGCACGTAGTAAGGTCTTTTTCAAGGCAACATATCTACTAAATTTCATTAAAATAGCTTTGTAATTTTCGGAAAAGAAAATTTTTTTCGAAAGAAAATTCAAAATTTGGATAGCTGAATTTTATATAAACTTAGAAAGTTTAATTTTGGTATGTAGTAAGGTCTTTCCCAAGGCAATATATCCATCGAATTTCATTAAAACAGGTTTGTAATTTTCCGAGAAAAATTTTTATTTCAAACGAAAACTCAAAATTTTCTTGGAAAAGCTTGCCCGATTTTCCTGGATAACGAACTCATCTAAGCCATGTATAAAAGAAAGGCACCTGCCGAGTTTCATCAAAATCGGTTAATTATTTTTTGAGTTATCGGTTGGATACCTATATATATATATATATATATATATATATATATATATATATATATATATATATATATATATATATATATATATATATATATATATATAAAAGAGCAAATAAAAATTGAAACTGATCCCGTATATGGGTTCTAGGGGTCCTAGTTCGTGCTCATTTGAAAAATATTTTGCAAAGTCTCGCCATCGATACCTCTCTATTAGTGATTTTAAAAAAATAAAAATTCACTAAAAACATATATTCACATAACCATCATACTGCCATTGGTTACTGCTGATCTAATCACGTGTGAAATTGTATTGTGGTAAATTGATGTTTGAATATACAGTCGCAAATGTTACTTTTTAGTACATTTTAAATAGAAAATTTACCAACAAGTACACTTGGAGAACATAAATCACCACAACAAAAAAAAAACCTGACATTGTGTAAACAAGACTCTATTTAACCTGCCTCAAACGCGCGGTGATCGATAACTGATCCGAATAAGGCGCAAGTTTCAATATTTAAACAGAAAAGAAAAAATGTCACAGAAATGTACAGTTGTAACGAACTAACAAACATTGACTTCAAGTGGCAACAGGGACTCTATCACCGTCTGAGTGGAAGAACACATAAATATTTTCTCTTGCGTTGTGTACAGTAACATTTATTACCCATTAGTGTCATGTCTCAATTAAAAAACATGTGCATCTAGTCCTAGTGTGTCTGAATGGTCATGTTTTTAGGTAGAGAGGCAACGAAATTCATTGAAAGGCGAAGCCTTCTTGTTTACTTGCGCAGATCTGTGTATCCCAATAAATATGTGAACGGGTCAGCGCAATAATTACCTCGCTAAAACCGAATTCGCCGGAAAAGCGGTCTCGTTAAAGCATTGTCTCTTACACAAGTCCATTCAAATCACTAGCATTTGCTCGTTAAATGAGAAGTTCGTTAAATCTGCTACTCGTAAAACCCGTATCCTACTGTATCTTCCTTCTGTAAATCTCTTTGACAAGTGACAAGTGCATTAGCCAGCCATCTCAGACCGGTTTTTCGCAAAAAAATATAGTTTGTCTCAGAAAAATAAATATTTCCGAAAATAATACAGTTACTTTGATAAAATTTAGTCCACATGTGGCCTTAATAGAGACTTTTGCTCATACCAAAATTGAAATCTATGTTTCTAGAAAAATACGTTATTAGACCTCGAAATAAATTCACTACAATATTGCACTTACTGCGCTTTGAGTTTTTAAAAACAATATTTTACAATGTCAAAACGATAAGGAATTAAATTCTCTAAAATTGTCGGCCAGTTGGTAGATATTGGCCATTTACAAGCAAGAAGCAAATGGTTATTTTGCCACAATTAAATGTCAAAATTGGCGATCGTCAAACAAAGATTCTGAAGCAGGTACAGATTGGGCTAAAAATATTGCATGAAATCTGTATCACAGGGTCATTTTGGTTTTAATGGATACTATTCTATTCTGTGGTTGATAAATGTAAAATTTAAACCCATCGCGTTATGCAACACACACACACACAGTTACTTTTCTAAATTTAATTGGAACTTTGGCAAACAATTCATTTTGAATAGACTCTTTTTGTCCGTTTGTATATGTAGCGACATTACTCACGATTTGGGATGGTCAACTATTCCTGGAGGGGTGGCCGGTTGTTACAAAAGTAAATGTCACATGAAACAAACACGGCTTCAGGAGAACACAACATTGCGTGGCATGCATATTTATATTTTTGTAGTATATTTGCCATATAATTATACAGTGTGTTGTAGAAAGAAGCATTAAGTTTAACATATTAGACAGTTGTAAACATAATATATCAACATTTTTGTAACTGCCACAATAAAAACACCGTTCCCTCTCAGTATTATTTCTGCTAACACCCAATACATATACCCCCAATGCGAATGAATTTTTTTCTATTTAATATAGGGGAAAGTGTCCTAAAAACGGCATAGCGTTTCAAATGACATAGAGCAATTATGTTGTTAAGTATGACGGCCATCTACTTGCGAATAGCGTAAAGTGTAGTAAAAAATCCGTGTTTTAAAATCATTTCACTAGAAAAGGTTTGGCTCCATGCTAAGAAACATAACCTAGTTTGTGGCTGACCTGCATACAAATGTAAATTTCTGAGGTTTTTGGTGCTAATAAGTCAGGTCTAATAAAAGTGCTTATAGTCCAAAGTGTGAGCTATATTAAGAGTTATAAATGTTCATCGATAGTTATCGTTTTGCCAAAATTTGGATAAGAAAATGAATATTTTATCAATACACGTAAAATGGCATAGCCACTGCGTGGTAAAACGGCACGGCTGTAATTTTATCCGCCTGCTGTAAAATATCTAGTAGATAACCATTATAGTGGTAGTACTGTCGTAGAATCACCATAAGATGGTTGGAAATTATAAAAGGAAGATGGAACGACAATCGTGGTATGAGGTTGCAATGGAAAATGCTGTTACTGCAGTGCACATACGTGAAATGGGTTGGTTAAAGGCATCACGAGCATTTCACGCTCCACAAACAAGATTAAGAAGGCCGGCTAATGATGTAAACAAGAGAGATAAAGGTATCACTAGAGTTCTGCGTCGATTTTCAACAACATTTAATGAAGCATTCGAAGAACAACTTGTCAATCACATAGTTTTACTAGAATTCGGGTTATTTGGTTATACAACCACAAAAATAGAGGAAACTAGCTTATCAATTTGCTATTTAAAATGGCATTCCCAACAGGTTTAAAGACAGAAGTGTTGGCAGGAAGTGGATACGGGGATTTAAAAAAAGGCAGCTGAGCCGGTTTCTGCTGCAAGCGCCGCGCAGTTAAATAGGCCAGAAATTCAACAAATTTTTGAAACATTGCAGCAATTTTAAAACAGGAATCAATCGACCCTCACGGTATTTACAACATGGCTAAAGTGATTTATTTGCTGTTTAAAAGCCTCCAAAAATATTGGCTAGAACAAGAAGAAAGCAGATAGGAGCCCTAACAACCGGTAAAAGAGGGCATCATTTACATATGTATGGAGCATGAATGCTGTAGGCAATTTTGTGGCTTCAGCACTCATTTACCCCGTAAAAACAGAAAATACGAGTTGCTGGATGCTTTGCCACCAGGCAGTTGGGGATTATTTTAAGAAACAAGCTGGATGACCTCCGAAACTTTTGTTTTGTGGCTAAAACATTTTCAACGTTTTGTTAGTGCTACCCATGAGTACTACTGTTTTTGGATGGACACATTAGCCACAAATCTTTAGAAGCAGTGAGGTCCGCAAACGACATGGCATAATCGTAATGTGATTTTCAGCACACTGCATGCACCGTAATCAGCCATGTTTCATTTTTTGTGCCGCTTAAAACATTTTATAATCAAGAGTGTTCAACATGAACCAAAAAATCATCCCGGGAGAGTCAGAACTCAATACCAGATTGGCGAACTCTTTGCTAATACTTATGGAAAAGTTGCGAGAACTCGAAACGCAATTAGTTGTTTCTTAAGGACCTGGCTTTACCCAGTTAATGCTGGCATATTTCCTGATGAATTTTTTGAACCAGCTGAAACAACTAGTGTTGCAATTCAGGATAATGATTTTTGTGAAACATCTTAGCTTTTTACACTAAAGATGCCGGGAGCTCGACTAGCATCACTACGCAAAACAACGAGAATAACAAGAGTCCTTCAAATCATCAGGAGACTCCACACATAAACGATCCTGAAATATTATTTAACCAGGCAAAAATCAGGATAAGACAAAGGTGGAAAAAGAAGACAATGCGTGTAGAAACTTGAGGAGAAAAGTTGCCTTACAGGAAATATCTCCAGTTCCAGTAGCTACAGAAGTTAAAAGAAGAAGGAAACTTTCCGCATTTTGAGAACGTCATCTAATTTAGAAGAAATTAAAGAGAAGGCCGAGCAAAAGAAAGGTGCAGTAGCTCGCAAACAGAAGGATGAAAAGGCAAGAAGGTTTAAACGTGTTTTAAAAGATTCCTGTACCTATAGATTATAGAATATGTGATGAGGAGGATCCATTTGGAGGTGAAGACGATGAACTTGATTGTGCTTGCTTGTCTTTTAATGAATTGTATGAGAATTTCCGGGCAGAGGAGGTTAGGATTAAATGTATGACGTGCAATATGTGGGTCCAGTGCGAATGTGCTGGAGTTTGCCCGAAAACAAAAGCATTTACGTGTGATATCTGTATTTAAGTATTATTTTCGTGAAATTTGAGGTATGCCATTGTACTATCAATAGCTACGCCATTTTCAAACCTATCGTGCTGGTAAAATGGCATACCTTATGTTATTTTCAAAAGCATTTTTTTTTTTCATTTTGTGTTGGGAAACTCATTTTCGTTTTCAGTGCATTGTAGCTAGAAATAAACGAAATGTATCGCTTTAAAAAAGTATGCCGTTTTAGTTACTTAACAAAATATATTTAAGTTTTTAATTTTAATTAATTTCTTAAATTTATGTTTAAACTGTTACCTCATTTCACTAAGATCATGTGACATTTTGCAGGTAAGAAACAAACAACTACATAATGATTTCATATATCCATCTTTGTTTATTCTATTTAACTTTATTCTGCACAGTAATGTCTTTTTCTAATAACAATGAACATCATTGGTAGGATTTTGCAAATTGCGTTAAATTTTATTTAGGTAACACTTGGATTACAATTATTCAACAAAACTAAATTTTGGCACACTGCATCGGTAGATCAGTAGCAATAGAAACTAATTAACACTCAAAGCGTCGCTCGCGATTATTATTTTTTGTTAATTTCATGAAACATTCGGGATTTATTTCAATATCCGATGCAGAGAACTTGCTTTCATGAGAAAATTATTATCTATACAAAAACGGTTACAGTTAGCCATAAGAACGCCTCATGTAGTTTTTAAGGTAATCAAATATCGCTTTAGATTAGCCTATAAAATACAGGCTTTTCCATTTAAGGTGAACAAAATAAGCAACTTGGCATCTGTAAACAATAATAAAAGTGTGAATAGCGCCAGAACTGCGATACTTAGGTATAGGGAACCATAGTATCGTACGAAAGGGAATTATTTTCTCTATGCAATTAAACAAAAATATATAGGCTGTTCCTTTTGAAATAAATGAAATAAGCTGCTTTGACTGTGCCGATAATAAACTATAATTTTTGAACGCCCTGTACAGTATTGCGAAATATTGACCACAGCAGTTTATGAAGTACCAAATCCACAATTAAAAGCTAGTGAGTCTTTTTCACGATATCCTCCGACAATGGAGATAAGATTTTTTTCTAAAACCTCACATTCGTCGAAAAATCAAGATATCTGGGACACCGTAATAGCTAGGTATAGGAATCCTTGGAGTAAGCGAACCTCATTTTTCCGATAGAATTCAAAAAAGTTGTCAAATACCGGGCTTTCTATAAGAAAAAACATAACTTCGAGGTCTCACACTTTTTTGGATCATCTTGTGTATTTGAAAATAATTTTAGGTTGTAGTGCTTTTCAACCTACACAATCTGCGTTTGAAATAAATTCGAAAAGCGAAAAACATAGACGTGAGAGCCCGTGGCGTATGTGGTGGGCCACCCTATATATATATATATATATATATATATATATATATATATATATATATATATATATATATATATATATATATATATATATATATATATATAATTTTAATGAACCTTCAAAACATGATCCATGGGCATTGATACCCGGTTATTTGATGCAGCAAGTGCGTTATGGTAGTGAATTTTCAAAAAAAAAAATTTTTAATACCAAATATGTGTGTTCTTTTTAAGAAAGCAGGCATCAAATTTGGTTACCAGGATAACGTATATAATAGAAACAATGCGTCATGTTTCATCAAAATAACTTTATTGTTTGAAAATGTACAAACATTTTCGAAAGTAAACTTAAAATGTTCCCGAAAAAACTGGTTTCTTCGTCAACCTTATAGGTTAATAGCAAATTGAGCTATTCAAATTTGACGCATTTAATAAAAATTCGCTACCATAACGCACTTGCTGCTTCTTTTCTTACAAACATGCATTATACTTCGACGAAAAATGCAAAAATGCAATAACATAAGGCGTGTTCGATTAAAAAAAAAAGAAAATTTTTATCACCAACGACTTATGGGCCAGCATGTGATTGTAGAAATATTTTTTTAAGATATAGCTCAAGACACCCAATAATTAATGTGTACAATTTTTTTGTCTTATCTTGTATAGTAACGAATATATTGATTTTTTACGAAGACAAAAATTATATCCATTAAACGATAAACTCTATAGCTAAGACTACTGCCAAAGCATTAGAGAAAGGGTCTATTTGAAGTGAATTTTCGGCTGAAACTAAGACTTCAGGCTTTGTAAAACATTCTTCTTGGGACATTTTCTTTCCATAGCTCGTACTATTTTCAGTTTTTTGCCTAAATGTTGCCAATTTTGACGTTTTAAAGCGCGACTTTGACGTTTTGAGGAAAACACCAATTAATTTTTCTTTAAACGCCTATAACTTTTTTGTCTTTTAACCTACAGAGCTAAATTTTTGTAGGTAATTTACATTCAATGATATAAATCCGTGTACTAATTTTGGATGCCCTTGTTTTGTTATTTCCGGAAATATAATTTCTTTCGAAAGAAAACACAAAATTTACCGGGAATACCCGGGCCGATTTTCCTGGCTAACGAACTTATCCAAGCCATTCGCAAGGTATTCACCAAATTTCATTAAAATCGGCCCATTATTTTCTGAGTTATTGGTGTGACATATATATATATATATATATATATATATATATATATATATATATATATATATATATATATATATATATATATATATATATATATATATATATATATATAGAAACATATAAAAATTGAAACTGACCCCGGATATGTGTTCTAGTGGGCCCAATTAGCGCTCATTTGAAGACATTTTTTCAAAATTCACTAAAAAATGTTAAAAACTCGAAATATGTTAGTTGCTTATAAGTGAAATTTGCTTTATGAAAGTCGGCAAAATGAACGTTTAAGTTTTTTACAAAAAGCAAGTAGTGGTGCTAAAGCATTTGGTTGGTGCAACAATGACAAACTGTCAGATTAGCCAAACTTTAATAACTATGCTATGGTTTATGGCAGTTCATTGGTGCTCCCTTCTAAGCCTATAACAATATTTGTAGAAAATTAAAACTTTCAAGCAATTGAAGCCTAGTTTTGCTTCTTAGTCACTATGTGTTTTCAAAGAGTAAATAAGTTATAGAATCGAATAATTTTTATTTTTACCAAGTGTGTACGTACCTTTGTCTTTTGTCGGCTCCAATAATTGATCCTTGAGAATTTGAAAGAATGTTACGTAAGGCAACATTCCTTGGAGATAGCGGTTCTTGTACTCCAGCTGCTCGAACCAGACCAACATTATCAACATCTAGAACGTTGGAAGCCCCCAACAGACTCTGAATCTCGCGCTGTTGAGCTGATCCGTAAATGTTTCCAACTCTCTCTGCCTTTCTCCATGCTTCGTTTTGAGCAATGTTGTGTACTTTGTCTTCTTTTTCTAATACAGCACCAACTAGTTGCGCTTGGGCTTTAGCTTCTTGGTAAGCTTTTATTTGTGCAATTTCTGCCAACTGAGCTTCTTCTTGTAAAGCTTGTTGTATCTTGAGTTGAGAGATTTGATTTTTAACCACTTTTGGCTGACCAAATTGGTTACCAAGTGACCACCAATCACCAGTGTTCTGCTTGAAAAGTCTTTGTAGTTGTTGCTGCTGTCTCATATTTGATAAGCTACTATCGGCAATTCTGTCTTCACAACTTAGTTGTTGAAGAGCCTTAAGAACGACTAGATTGATTTTGCCACTCTTAACAAGATTAATGACAGTTAACGTAAGACCTCGCAGGCTGATTTCATTTTGCGGTCCGCTGAATTCGGCAAAGACTTGGGTTAGGATGTCACTTTCACGCTGACCGTCAAAAGACACTGGAAAAAATTTAAAATTGAAGAAAGTATAAATAGATATTTAATCTCTAATAAGTAAAATAGTGCTGCAAATTGAATCATAACTTCCACACAGCTGTGATAATTTATTCTCGTCAGAAAGACATTTTCATGGAATGTATTTAGAGCCCATGACTTGACCACAAAGAAAATGTTTGTATTCCTGTACCCATAAATGTTTGAAACGTTATATTACTCGAATTTTATTGAAAAAATGTCAATTTTCACCAAATAACCCCTTATTTATCGTCTACCCCCTGCAGCGATCTTACGCGAAAACAATTCGAAGCATTCCTTTGTCCGGTGCTAACTATATACCAAATTTGAAAATGATATCTCAATTCGTTCGAAAGTTATTGCGTATATCAACAAACAGACGTACGTGCCGACAGACAAAAAAATTTTCGTTGCAGAATTAAGTTTTCTATATATTTTAAGACATTTTACGTCGTTTCAGCAACAAACAAAAATCGAAACTTTGTCAACAATATTCCACCCCCACACATTTAACCACTAATTTAATTTGAGCACAGAATACCAGATGTTTAATGAAATTCAAAGTTTGCTAATATATAAACCCTAAAACGTTATATTACTCGATTTTTAACGAAAAAATGTCAATTTTCTCCAAATCACCCCCATTCATCCCCCACCCCCTAAAGCGATTTTACCCAAAAAAACAATGCGAACCGTTGGTTTGTCGAGTGCTAATTGTATACCGATTTGAAGAGGATATCTCAATTCGTTCTAGAGTTATCGTGGCTACAACAGACAGACATACCGACAGACAAAAAAATGTTCGCTCCCAAATCATGTTTTATATATGTTTTGATACTTTTTAAGACGTTTAAGTGAAAAAAGTTGTGAAAACGTTGTGACAATGTGGAAGTAAAATTTTGCTGCAAAATAAATCATAACTTCCGCATAGCTGTGATAATCTATATCCTCAGAAAGACATTCCCATGAAATGAATTTAGAGTCCATGACTTTTTCTTATTTGTTTATTTCAACAACACACCACGAGGGCTCTCAGCCTAAATAGTATCGTACCGTGGGTGTTGACAAGGAGGAAAGAGGCAACTTGTTAATTCTGGACTTGGAGGTTCGGAGGAGAAGGAAAAACACAACTTGGAAGTCCTCGGGTCAAAAGAGCGGGCATAAGAAGATGTTCTATGTCTGGTGACCTGGGCAGTAAAAGGGTGCATTCGCCCTATTCCCCTGGTAGATCTGTTGGGGGCAGCAGGTGGAGGAACTATGGAAGAAAGCTCCTCTGAGCAGTACTCGTGCAGATATCTATAAAAGAGAGATATGTCACTAACGACACGTCGCTGGGCAAGGGATAGCAGCTTTTGGGCGAGGGTAGGGTCACGGCTGAGACGTATAGCTCTATTCTGAATGGAGTCCAGGATATCGATTGTAAAAGCGACAGCGGCACCCCAGATGTGGGAGCAGGTTTGGCCTTATTTGTGAAGGATATAGGGTATAGAGTGAAAAGTATTTGCGAGCCCGGAAGAGGAAACCTAATTTCTTAGCAGCCGCTTCTGCAATTGATGTGACATGTTGGTGCCAATTGAGATTTCGATCCACAGAAATGCTAACAAGTAAAAAGGACTCATTACTTTGAATAACTTGGTTGTTCATTGTGATGGGTGTAGAGCTGGTGTATCTCTTACGAGATAGAAAGCAAGACTGAGATTTGGTGGAGTTGAATTGTACAAGATTTCTACTTCCCCAGTCTAATATTTTTTGGAGATCCACAGATACAGAACCCTCCATGAATCTGCGATCCTCGTCTAATTGGGCTAAAGAGACAGGCTTAGAATATTGTATATTTGAGTGGAAGGTGCTGTCATCCGTGTAACTGTGAACTGGGTTGAATGTGCTAAAGATGAGGTCATTGATGTGGAGAAGAAACAAAGTAGGGGCTAAAGCTGAACCTTGAGGGACTCTTGCATTAATTGGATACAGTTTAGAGGAATGGCCATCCACGACAACAGAAATGCTTCGGTTGGAGAGGAAATTTGCTGTCCAGGTACAGAGTTTTGGTGGTAGGCCATAGGCCTGAAGTTTATCAAGCAGCGCTGGGTGCCAGACCTGGTCGAATGCTTTGGATATGTCTAGAGCGACAATCTGGGATTCACCGTGTAGTTCCATAGACTTTCTCCAAGAATAGGTGACAAAGGAAAGGAGGTCGGCAGTTGATCTGCGCTGACGGAATCCATACTGCCTGTCGTGGATTAGACTGTGTTTTTCAAGAAATTTTAGTAATTCGGTGTTTATATACTTATCCATCACTCTAGAGATGACTGAATGGAGAGAAATAGGCCTGTTGTTGCTAGGAAGCGCTTTGGATCCTTTCTGGGGGACAGGTTGTACTCAAGCAGTTTTCCACTATACTTGACGACAAAGAAAATATTCGTATTCCTGTACCCATAAACTTCGACAAATTTTCGATCCCAAGTTATGTTTTATATCTGTTTTCGCACTTTTTACGACGCTTGGACAAAAAAAATTGAAATTTTTGTCGCTGAGCCATACTTCCACACTTTTTGACGATGTGGATGAAGTAAGAGCTCAAACAATTTTAAGATGCTATCGCGTGTACTTGATGACATTTATATAATCCAGTATTTGGATAACTAAAGATTAGCCCAGCGAAAAGACGATTTTGGAAAAAATACTAGTAAGTCCAAGCAAAGGACCTTCACAGTTTGTCTTCGGCTGAACTTATAAACCTCTCTTAAATGGAAATCAATTAAAACTATGGTAGTTGCTCTCAACATCAACAAATTAATCAGTAATATTTAAATAAATATTTATTAATTACTTCTTATCTCAAGATAACTTCGCTAAGTTTTTTGACTGCAAGATTGAGAGTCCTTTGATTAACGGGGTACCTGAAAAATCAATATTTACAATATCACCCTGACAATTTTGTCTGCGCTTTTGTTCACAAAAAAAGTTTGGACGCAGCAAGTGCGTTATGGAAGTGAATTTTTATAAAAATGCTTTGAATAGCAAATATGTCTTTTTAATGCAAGCAGTCATCAATTTGGTTACCGGTATAACCTATATAGTAGAAACAATAGGCTATATTTTAACAAAATAACTTATTGTTTGAAAATGTACAAAAATTTTCCGACAATAAACTTTAAATGTTGGTTTCCTAGCTAACAAACCTTAGGTTAATAGCAAATTGAGTTATTGAAATTTGAAGCATTAAATGAAAATTTGCTACCAAAACGCACTTACTGCGTCTCGATTTTTTTTCTCACAAACATATTTCGATAAAATATGCAATAAAATTATGGTGTTCGAAAAAAAAAATTGTAGCTATCCCCAGCCTGTGATTGTCAAAATCATTTTATAAGATGCAGCTCGACACCCTATAATTAATATATACAATTTTTTCTCGTCTCTTGTATAATACTAATTATATTGAGCTTTACTGTAGAAATGCGTCACCCTGTATATATGTAAACAGATAAAAACTGAACGTAAACCCGGATATGGATTCTAGAGGGCCTAGTTTGCGCTCATTTGAAGAATTATTTTTAAAAATTCTAAAGTCGCGGTCTCCTCATTAACGATTTTTTTGTGCGAAAATTAGCTAAAAATTATGGACAGTTAAACCATAAACTAACTAAAATTATCGCCAAACCATCAGAGAAAAAATAAATAACCTGTTGCATATCAGCCCTTTTTGTAAAACTTCGATCTTTTATATGTGTTGAAAAACATCACAAACACTGTTTAGTCCACCCACTAACATTAATAAAAGTCTGAACGCAGCATGTGCGCTATGGTAGTGAACTTTCTTTAAAATGTTTTTAATAGCAAATATGTGTTTTTTTTTAAGAAAGCATACATCAAATTTGGTTACCAGTATAACCTATATAGTAAAAACAATGTGCAATGTTTCATTAAAATAACTTTATTGTTTGAAAATGTATAAACATTTCTGAAAGTAAACTTGAAGTGTTCCCTAAAAAACTCGCTTCTCGGTCAACTTTATAGGTTAATAGCAAATTGAGCTATTCAAATATGAAGCATTTGATCAAAATTCGCTACCATAACGCACTTGCTGCGTCCAGAATGTCTTTTCTTACAAACATGCATTATATTTCGATGGAAAATGCAATAACATAAGGCGTGTTTGATTAAAAAAAAAGAAAATTTGTATCACCAACGACTTATAGGCCACGCTGTGATTGTAGAAATATTTTTTAAGATGTAGCTCAAGAAACCCTATAATTAATATATACATTTTTTTTATATTTTGCATAATAACAGATATATTGAGCTTTATTGATTTTTTAAGAAAATTCGACAAAAATTATATACAATTAAACGATAAACTCTATAGCTAAAGCTACTGCCAAGCATCAGAGAAAGGGTCTATTTGAAATGAATTTTCTGGAAATATTTTAGTAAAATGAAGGACAGTGGCGGTTGAAACTAAGACTTCAGGGTTTGTAAAACATTCTTCTTGAGACATTTTATTTCCATAGCCCGTATTAGATTCAAGTTCTTTGCCTAAATGTTGCCAATTTTGACGTTTTAAATCGCAACTTTGACGTTTTGAGGAAAACCCCAATTTATTTTTCTTTAAATGCCGATAACTTTTTTGTCTTTTGACCCACAGAGCTAAATTTTGGTACGTAAATTATCTATAAGGATATAACACCGCGTACCAAATTTAGTAGCCCTTACTTTGTTAATTCCTGAGATCTAATTTTTTTTTTCGAAAGAAAATACAAAATTTTTCGAGAAAACCTGAGCCGATTTTCCTGGCTAACGAACGTATCCAATCCATTTACAAAAGGAAGGTACTCACGAAATTTAATTAAAATCGGCCCATTATTTTTTCAGTTATCAGTGTGATACATATATATATATATATATATATATATATATATATATATATATATATATATATATATATATATATATATATATAAACATATAAAAATTGAAACTGACCCCGGATATGTGTTCTGGGGGCCTAATTAGCGTTCATTTGAAGAAATTTTTTCCAAATTCATAAGTCGGGATCCTCATTTGTGAATTTTTTAAAGATAATTCACTAAAATCGTAAAGGAATAATTTACCCTTGTATATTAAAATTCCCAAATAACACAAATAATTTGTCAACTGAAATTGAAAACAGATAAATGATCTAATAATATACGATAAACGTGAGTTACAGCGTGTAGCTGACCTGCGCAATGATATGAAATTTTCTGTTGCTACGTAACGGCTCAGACATACTAGATCTCATATGCTTATAAACAAGTTTTTACCATTGTCAATAAGAGCGGTGATATTAAATATAAATGTTTCAGATTTTAATAGCTCAGTTTTGTGTAAAGCTAGAAAGCTGACTTTTGGCTCATAGTTAGGTATTTCCTAGAGCAATATGTAGACCAAATTTTATCGAAATAGCTTTGTAATTTTAGGAAAAAAAAATTTTTTTCGAATGAAAACTCAAAATTTTCCCGGAAAACCTTTTCCGATTTTTTTGGCTAACGAACTCATCCAAGCTATTAATAAAAGAAAGGTACTTGCCTAGTTTCATCAAAATCGGTTACTTACTTTCTTAGTTATCGGTTGGATACATATACATATATATATATATATATATATATATATATATATATATATATATATATATATATATATATATATATATATATATATATATATATATATATATATATATATATCGAAACTGACCTCGTATATGGATTCTAGGGGCCCAAATTTTTTTTGCAAAGTCTCACCATCGATACCTCTCTATTAGTGACTTTTTAAAATAAAAATTCACTAAAAGCAGCAGAGGTTCACGAGAACCTCAAAATTCTATCATTACTAATAACCGAGGTACCTAGCAATCGAGATGCAACATGAGGATTCTTACCCGCACATAATAAAGTTGCAAGTTTTACGTCTTTACAAATTTTTTTAGGACGCCTTGCGCTTTGAATGTGTTTAGCATATCTAGTTTCTCTGAATTTCTTCTCGGTATTACTCACGGTGGATTGGCTGATACGTCTATCTGGATATTTCGCATTAAACAAATTGCACACTTCTTGCTGTGTTCTGGTTTTATCACCCGCATCCGACAAGAATTAAAATTTCTATAGAGTGGGTTTCGCTTAAATGTGCCATGCTTAATTAAATTTCAAAAGAGATTTGTGTTTTTTAGTGAATTTTTATTTAAAAAAATTCACTAATAGAGAGGTATCGATGGTAAGGCTTTGCAAAAAATTTGAGCGCAAACTAGGACCCCTAGAACCCATATCCGGGGTCAGTTTCAATTTTTATATGTTTATATATATATATATATATATATATATATATATATATATATATATATATATATATATATATATATATATCCAACCGATAACTCAAAAAATAATTAACCGATTGCGATGAAACTCGGCAAGTGCCTTTCTTTCGTCAATGGATTGGACGAGTTCGTTATCCAGGAAAATCGAACAAGGTTTTCCGAGAAATATTGATTTTTTTTTGAAAAAATTTTTTTTTCTCCGAAAATTGCAATGCTATTTTAATGAAATTCAGTGGATACGTTGACTTGGGAAATGTCTTACTATATACCAAAGCTTAACGTTCTAAGTTGATAGAAAATTGAGTTTTTCGAATTTTGAGTTTTATTACGAAAAACAAATTTTCTCCGAAAATTACAAAGCTATTATAATGAAATTTGATGGATACGTTTCCTTAGAAAATGGCTTTCTATGTACCAAAACTCAACTTTCTAAGTTTATAGAAAAGTGAGTTTTTCAAATTTCGAGTTTTATTTCGAAAAAATTTTTTTTCTCCGAAAATTACAAAGATATTTTAATGACATTCGTCGGACATGTTGCTTTGGGAAATGCCTTACTACGTACCAAAACTGAACTTTCTAAGTGTATCGAAAATTGAGTTATCCAAGTTCGAAACATTTAATAAAAATTAACTACCATAACGCACTTGCTGCGTCCCGAAATTTTATTAATTCTTAATGCGTTAATTATATTATTAAAAATAACGTTCATTTGACAATGACGTACACCTGACTTTTCTGCATTAGTGAATTTTCGTAGAAAAAATTCACAAATGGGGAGATTCCGACTTTTGAATTTTGAAAAAAGATTTGCAAATGAGCGTGAACTAGGACCCCTAGAACCCATATCAGGGGTCAGTTTCAATTTATATATATATATATATATATATATATATATATATATATATATATATATATATATATATATATATATATATATATATATATATATATCACACGACATATGTATCACACCGAAAACTCAAAAAATAATGGGCCGATTTTGATAGATAAAATTTGGTACGTATCTTCCTTTTGTAAATGGCTTTGGTAAGTTTGTTAGTCAGGAAAATCGGAGAAGGTTTTCTGGGAAAACTTTGAGTTTTCATTTGAAAAAAATTTGTATCTCAAAAAATAATGGGCCGATTTTGATAAAATTTGGCATGTACCTTCCTTTTGTAAATGGCCTAGATAAGTTCGTTAATCAGAAAAATCGTACGAGGTTTTCCGGGAAAATTTTGAGTTTTCATTTGAAAAAAAAAATTATCTAAAAAAATAAAAAAGCTATGATAACCAAATTTAGTAGGTAGGTTTACGATATTATTGATTAGTATCTACTTATAAAATTTTAAACATTTTATTTTCCGGAAATAATCTTATCTTATTCGTTATCTCTTGATTGTTGTTTTGAATAGAGTTTATGTTTTCCACTTTTTAAATGACCGCCAATATGGGCTATAGTTCGCGCTTATTTGAATACATATTTTCCAGAAAAATTCTCTAAAACTGGCAACAATTACACCAAAGTATTATGCAGACATAACGTACCTTGCTCATCTTTGTACTGGAGCGTCTTAGTGATGCCATTTGGTCCAGTAATATGTAACTTTATTGTTTCTATACCAGCAAGTGATCCAAGTTTATTGGTTTCAATAGTGACCTGTTGACCATCACTGCTTACGACTGCGATGTTTCCAGTCAAATCGATCAAGACATTTTTGAGACCACAAGAGGTCGCACTACAAACTGCCACTAAGGCGAGACATACTACAAGCTTAATAAACATCTCGTATGAAAGGCGGTAACCAATTGATGCTCAACTAATTTTTCTATCTTCCTTTTATAACAATCATTTTAGTTACTATAAATTTTTATCTATATTTTTTTTAGTCATAATATGTGATATTATCGCCATCAAATTAAACTGAAAGAAATATGTAATTTTTTTTTACAGTAGGTCATCACTCATTACTGGGGGTGTTATATAACGATAATAAGTGAATATTTTCATGTTAATGACATGCAAATGATAATGAAAACTATTTTCCAGTAAATATAAATATGATTCAATGCATTTAATATTAAAGGTCAAAGTGAAGAAATTATAAAAAATGATGATCTTTTTAAAAACATTTCATCATGTTCAAGAAGTAAACTTCTGTGCGACAAACAATAGCAATTACCTTATCATTTAGTTAAAAAATACTTATCTGGATTAAATTGCTTGTATAGAAAACAACGGGTATTCTAGTGTTGCTTAATAATAAAAAAATGTTCGGACGCAGGAAGTGCGTTATGGAAGTGAATTTTCATAAAAATGTTTTTCATAGCAAATATGTCTGTTTAATGCAAGCAGGCTTCAATTTGGTCACCGGATAACCTATATAGTAGGAACAATGTACCATATTTTATCAAAATAACTTGTTTGAAAATGTACAAAAATTTTCTGAAATTAAACTTAAAATGTTTCCGAGAAAACTGGTTTCTTAGCCAACAAACCTTAGGTTAATAGTAAATTGAAATTTGTAGGATTTAATGAAAATTCGCCACCGAAACGCACTTACTGTGTCTCGATTTTTTTTTACAAACATGCAACATATTTCGATGAAAAATGCAAGAATGCAATAAGGAATGTTAAAAAAAAGTAGGATCACCAATTGTCAAAATAATTTTATGAGATGCAGCTCAAAACACCCTATAGTTAATATATAAAAAAAAATTCTCGTATCTTGCATAATAACAATTATATTGAGCTTTACCGTAGAAATGCAACACCCTGTATATATGTAAACAGAAAGTAAACCTGGATATGGATTCTAGGGTCTAGTGTGCGCTCATTTGAAGAAATCTTTTTAGAATTCAAAAGTCGCGGTCTCCTAATTAACGATTTTTTCCTACGAAAATTAGTTAAAAATTATAGATAGCTAAACCATAAATTTAACTAAAACTACTTCAAAGCATCAGAGAAATTGTCTATTTGAAATGAATGTTCTGGAAATATTTTATTAAAATGAAGGGCAATGATGTTTGAAGCTGAAACTTAAGGGTTTGCAGAACACTCTTTACATAATCCGTATTTCTTTCAGGTTCTTTGTCTAAATGTCGCCAATTTTGACGTTTCAAATCGCTAATTTTAACGTTTTGAGGAAAACTTCAATTTTTTCTTTCTTTAAATGCCTCTAACTTTTTTGTCTTTAAACCTAAAGACCTAACTTTTGGTAAATTATTCACCCTTTATATATATATATATATATATATATATATATATATATATATATATATATATATATATATATATATATATCTATATATAATTGAAACTTCCCCCGGATATGGGTTCTAGGGGGCTAGTTCGCGCTCATTTGAGGAAAATTTTTTCTAAATTCAAAAGTAGAGATCTCCTCGTTAGTGAATCTTTTTAAGAAAATTCTACAAAAAAAAAAGTCTACGACTGTATTAAATATGAAACGGTTTTACTATGTTAGG
Source organism: Tillus elongatus (assembly GCA_964006375.1). Classification (NCBI taxonomy): domain Eukaryota; kingdom Metazoa; phylum Arthropoda; class Insecta; order Coleoptera; family Cleridae; genus Tillus; species Tillus elongatus. Next base: position 39,558,321 of record OZ023268.1, read on the forward strand.
GCAAGAACAAACAACCAGATATGCTATTCAAATTAAATTAAGTGTTAAAACTTTTATCTCCTCTTTGCCAAATTATTTTTTATACAAAAACTCGCTAAAAAATTCATCGGAATAACAACAATCTGATTAGATAACGGTAAAGTGAAATTAGACTAAAAAAAATTGAAAAAAGTAAAGTCACTAACTAGGATAAGAACTCGTCATGTAGGAGTCAATGGAATTTGATTATCCGATGTACAGGGACTTAGGCCACTGAGCTATGCTCGACAGGTATCTACTAGCAACTAGCTCTCATAATACATGTTAATTGTTCAATGTTTTACAATTTACACAAAACCATTTCGATTTACAATCGATTTTTGCTTATATTTTTTCGAAATCAAGGAAAATAACGACTTAGACACATATCTAGGAGCTTTTTAGTCATTTCTTGTAGTATTTTTCACTCTCATTCGTACTCAATCAATTTGGACGTTTTAACTTTCTTGAATCAGATTTAATTAATTAAAAATTAATTTACTACCTTTTTTATCTTTCAAGATAGATATCTATATTTTGGTACACAGGATACTCTTTATAACAGAAACCAGAATAGTAAATTTGGTTGTCCTTACTTTGGTATTTCCGGAGATATAATTTTTTTTCGAAAGAAAACACAAAATTTTCTGGGAAAACCTGGGCCGATTTTCCTGAATAATGAAAATGTCTAACCCACTTGCAAAAGGAAGGTATGTGCCAACTTTGATCAAAATCCGACTATTATTTTTTGAGTTATCGGTGTGATACGTACATACATACATACATACATACATACATATATATATATATATATATATATATATATATATATATATATATATATATATATATATATATATATATGTATATAGACATATAAAAATTGAAGCTGAACGTGGATATGGGTTCTAGGTGGCCTGGTTCGCGGTCATTTGAAGAAATTTTTTCAAAATTCAAAAGTCGGGATCTCCTCATTAGTGATTTTTTAAAAGAAAATTCACTAATAAGGGGCGTTCTATTAACAAAAGGAAAATTTGTATCACCAACCACTTATGAGACACCCTGTGATTATTAAAATAATTTTGTAAATGCAGCTAAAGACACCCTATAATTAGCGTAATTTTTTTTCTCGTATCTTGTATAATAACGGATCTATTGAGCTTTACCCTAGAAATGCGTCACTATATGGGTTACAGGGGGGAAACTTTGTGATCATTTGAAAAAGTCTTCTTACAATTCACAAGTCTCGGGCCCCTCAGTAGCCAATTTTTTCTATGAAAATTCGCTAAAAATTATATAATTATAAACCATACACTCTATAATTAAAACTACTGCCAAAGTATCAGATAAAGGGTCTATTTGAAATTATTTTTTTGCAATTATTTAAGGAAAACGAAGGACAATGACGTTTTTTTTAAATGTCATTCTTAATGGCTGCGGCATCTCAGGACATTATCACATTCATTCCCAATTATTTATTGGTTTCTGCAATTTTCCAGATAAGGTCAACTTCTCGCTGGTCCACCCGGGAGTCGAACCCGGGACCCCTCGCTTAGCAGGCCGACACCTAGCACTCTGCGCCACGAGGGTGTTCGACAATGACGGTTGAAGCTGAAACTTAAGGATTTATAAAACACGTCTCTTGCGACATTTTCTCAACATAACCCGTATTTGCTTCAGGTTCTTTGCCTAGATGTTGCCAAATCGCGAGTTTGACGTTTTAAGAAAAATTTAATTTTTTTTTAAAGTATGTTTTCTGGTATTTCTTGACCTTCTTCAGGTAAAAAAAAACTTAATCCTCGTCTGTAATATACAATATATTTTATTATCCACGCAAGATATTTTGGTTTTAAGCGTTTCTCTGGTGATCAGTGGCACCCAAACTTTTGTCTTTAAATGCCTATAACTTTTTCTCTTTTTACTTAGTGATCCAAATTTTGGTATTTGGCATACTTTTCATAATATAAACCTACGTACTAAATTTAGTTGCCATAGAGAGATCCAAAATTTTCCAGGAAAAACTATTGCGATTTTCCTGGCTAATGAATTTATCCAAGCCACTTGCAGAAGCTACGCACTCACCAAATTTAATCAAAATCGGCCCATTATTTTTTGAGTAATTTGATGTGACACACAGACACATATACAGTGTGTCCACGGATTGAGTGTGGGTAAGGTATAAGTAACAAAAAATTTTTGAATTAGATTATGATATTCTGGGAATCACTCCTCCTTTGTCTTAAATTAAGATGTTGAGGAAATGAGCAAAATCAATTAATATGCAGTGTGGTTTATAACTCATGTAATGAAAGGTATTAAGAGTAAACTACCTTCGTTTATAAAGATGCCGCAAAAAGTTATTAACAAAACTTATTTAGAATTAAAGTTTATGACAGGCTCCCAATTTTCAGCCAGATCAGCCTACTTTGAAATTTCAAGTAAATTATTAACATTTTTTCCCTATCCACATTAAGCTTTTTACCTGTGGTTTTCTGAACGCAGGTACGTAAAATAAGTAACCATGCAATGTTAAATAATAATTTATTTGTAAAATACAAAACGCTTATTGCTAACAAAAATCAAAACGAACAATGAAAAGTAAAAAAATTATTCAAATGTGCTGCCACCAACCGATACACATAACTCAGCCCATTTAGTAAATACTTTGTAGGCATTTTGAATATGTTGAATTGGAATACCGTCAATTGCCTCTCTCAATCTCAGTTTCAACAAATCAAGATCGTTGTTTAATGGAGCCGCGTAGACTTTCTGTTTGAGATAGCCCCATAAATAAAAGTCCAGTAAGGTAAGATCGGGACTTCTATGAGACCAAGGTATTGGCCCATATCGAGCAATCCACCGTCCAGGAAATTCGCGATCTAACCATTCTCGAACGATTCCGGTTGCATGTGCTGGATGGCCGTCATGCTGAAAGTATGCTGTTTGTCTATTTTCAAGTGACATGTTATGCAGATGGCCTTGAAGAATATTTTCCAGCATTTCCAGATAGCTGTACCGGTTCATATTCCGCTCAAAAAAATATGGCCCAATTATCCCAGTGTAAGAAACAGCACACCACACATATACTTTTTTATGGCATTGTCTTCTGCAATTAACGCTATAATTTGGATTCTCCATAGACCAATGCCGCGCATTTTGGGAATTTACCACCCCATTAGTGGTGAAAATGGATTCGTCCGAAAAAATAATACTTCTGCCAAAATTGTGATTTTGTAGATATTGCTCGCAGTACCATAAACAAAAATCTAATCGTCTTGACTGGTCATTTTCTTCCAAACTGTGTAAAAAGTTTTGCTTTGAAAGGTTTCACCTTGTTGGTACGATAAATTTGTTGCAAATGCGATTTGCTAATATTGACAATTTCTAATGCCCTTCTTCTTAATGATAATTTCGGAAAACGCCAGAATCCATAGCTAATGCAGCTGCAGCATTGTCTTCTTCATTTAGGTCGGATTTTGTCTTCTTAACATTTAAAACACTCCCAGTACGCATACATTTTGTAACAACTTTTTTTACACCAATAGCGGAAACCGAATAATTTGACCAGCGTTCAAGGAATTTTCTTATCACTCCTTATCTTCACCCAAACCATAGCATTGCACAATAAACACTTTTTGTTCTGTTATTAACATTTTTAAATACAGAAGCTTGCCGCTCGTGACAAACAAAATTGACGTTTCAATTTTCCAAATAAGTAGTATCCCAGGGAAACGAACAACAAGGCAGAGCTCAAGTAGCCATGCAACTCGCCAATTATTGCTTCGAATGTCCAATTGTGCGTTTACTTTACTTTTTTTATTGGTTGAGATGAAAGCAAACCTACCACAAGTTTAATTATGGTGAAGACTTTTTTTAATACAGTTTCAAGTATTTTTTAAAGTACACCTAATCACAGAAGCCGTCGAACGTCATTTAAATAAAGTCGTAGCTAAAAAAAAAAAATCATAGTAGGCTGATCTGTTTGAAAATTGAGATCCTGTCATAAATTTTATTTCTAAACAAGTTTTGTTAATAACTTTTTGCGGTATCTTTATAAACGAAGGTAGTTTACTCTTAATACATTTCATTACATCAGTTATAAACCACCCTGCATATTAATTGATTTGTTCATTTTCTCAACATCTCAGTTTAAGACAAAGCAGGAGCGATTCCCAGAATATCAGATTCTAATTCGAATTTTTTTGTCACTTATACCTTACCCACACTCAATCCGTGGACACACTATATATATATATATATATATATATATATATATATATATATATATATATATATATATATATATATATATATATATATATATATATATATATATATATATATATATATATATATATATATATATATATATATATATATATATATGTATATATATATATATATATATATATATATATATATATATATATATATATATATATATATGTGAGACATGCTTGGTTCTCGGGTTAAACCGCGTCCAGAATTTATGGAAACTCGACGTTTCGGCTCCTGTTTTGGAGCCATTTTCAAGAGGTAAAGGAAATATGTAAGGACACTCTAAGGCCTCAATCTGCCTACTCCTTAGAGTGATGGACAAAGGTGGGTAAAGGAAATATGTAAGGACACTCTAAGGCCTCAATCTGCCTACTCCTCAGAGTGGTGGACAAAGGTGGGTAAAGGAAATATGTAAGGACACTCTAAGGCCTCAATCTGCCTACTCCTTAGAGTGATGGACAAAGGTGGGTAAAGGAAATATGTAAGGACACTCTAAGGCCTCAATCTGCCTACTCCTTAGAGTGGTGGACAATGGTAGGTAAAGGAAATATGTAAGGACACTCTAAGGCCTCAATCTGCCTACTCCTTAGAGCGGTGGATAAAGGTAGGTTGGGCTGTTGTAGCTCGATTACGGGGCCTCAATCTGCCTACTCCCCACATCTCGCCGGAGATCGTCTGTGAGGTCTCAGTGTGTTCAACCCTAGGCCTCAGAGAGATCTGATCTGAAAATTCTAGTTTATCGGGAAAATTAAGTAAGAAGATTTAAACTATTTTTATCAAAGTTTGGGAACATAACGCACTTGCTGTGTCCATACTTTTTATTATGTACCAAACTGAAAATTCTAGCTTATTGGGAACATTTATTTAGAAGATTTAAAATATTTTTATGAAAATTCGGTAACACAACGCTCTTGCTGCGTCAATATTTTTTTCATTACCTACTTAACTCATTATGAGCTATAGATAAATCTTAAATTAGACAGATGATAGTGATGTCGACTGTTTGCGCCAAAAAAGCTTGGAAAAATATGCAAATTGAAAATGATGAAATGTTGAAAAAAAATTCATCAGTGCTCCTTATAATCATCGGTTATTATTTGCGTTTTCTTATCTAGTATGAGCACCAAAATATATTTATGTTCTTATCATACTACCTCTTGCAGCGTATGATAACCTGTTGTATAAAAAATGCATTGTTTCTTTCATTTTAATTACAGAGATGATAACAGTCATTATTTTTAAAATGCATAAAAATAAATTCTCAAGTTATAATTAAACTGATTAAGTATAAAAAGAAGGTGTCAGCATTGAAAGAACATCATTCAACTAAAGACGTTCTAACAAGATGTTTCTGAAGTTTCTAGTAAGCCTCGCCCTATTGGCAATCTGTGGAGCTACCTCCTGTAGTTTCAAAAATGTGTTGGTTGATTTGTCTGGAGATATTGTGGTTGAAGCTAGCGATGGACAACAAGTGGTCATTGAAACCGACGACTTGGGGTCTTTTTCCGGAGCAGAAACTATAAAGGTACATGTTACTGGACCCAGTGGACTCACCAAGACTCTCCAGTACAGCGATGAACAAGGTAAGTGAAAATTTGTGTATAGTTTTTAGGTTCAGCGTAACTAACTAAATTTCGGTATCTCCGCTATAAACGTGGGCGACGACAGGAATTTTAAAGATTTTTTTAAGAATCCGTTATAAGGTAACTTTGCAAATATTCATATTTAAGTGCCCCAATAACGAAAATTTCTGAAAATGCTGAAACATACCTAATTGGTGAGATAGTCGCACACTCTGGTCGGTAGTTGTACTTGCCTTTAAACACTTTTTATCTCAGAACCTCGGTGGTTCAGTGGTAAGAACGTGTGCCTCTGAATCGCAGGGTACTGGGTTCGATCCCAGGGTACTCCTTTCACTTTTAGTACAAACTGTAAAATTAACATCAACCGAGGTTCTGGCATTGTATTTGAGCAAGTTGAATGTCTGCACGTTCCGCGCTTCGGAGGGGGCGTAAAGCCGTCGATCCCGTGTCCATGCGATGTTGGGCACGTTAAAGATCCCTACCCTCCTTACAGAAAGGCAGGGGTTCGGAAAATTTTCCAGGATAGTGAGGTGAAACTGCTCCCTGGCGTCGGTGATTGGCCATAGTTGCGTAAATAGGCCAACGTTAAAGAAACAAAACACACACATACACTTTTTATCTCATTCTACTTTCTTCGCCACGAACTCAATTTGTAGACGTAATGGGATCATAACACTTTTTTTTTATTGCGTATTTTAAAAGTTGCTATAAAAATTATTTCTACGGAAACACCAAAAAACAGTGTGGACGCAGCAAGTGTGTTATGGTAGCGAATTTCTGTAAAAATGTTTTTAATGGCAAATATGTCTTGTTCTTGAAAGGACATTTGGTTGGCAGTATAGTGTCCCACATTTCATTAAAATAGCTTTGTTGTTTCAAAAAGTACAAATATTTTCCGAAAATAAAATAAAAAGTTCCAGAAAAAAACTGGTCCGATTTTGCTGGCCAAAGAACCTCTTCAAGCTATTTACACACATGTCAAGTTATAATTATTGACAAACAGCTTTATGAGCCAAGTTAAAAAAACAATTTTTATAAAAATTTGCAAAAATTTCTATTACAAAAATTCACCATTTTTTTTGCCGAAATTGCCTTGCGTAATGTTACACAAAATTATATTTTTCACAAAAATTCGACAACTTTTTTTACAATAACTTACTAAATAGTTATTATTAATTACCAACATTTCACAAAAATGTTACAAAAAATCATTTCTGCAGAAACACAAAAAAGCCTGGACGCAGCAAGTGCGTTATGGTAGTGAATTTTCATAGAAATCATCTGGCACAAAATATTTTATTATTACTTTTTTTTCTTGTAACATAGAAATCTAAATTTTGGTGTATAGTTTACTTTTTATATCGTAAACCTACCTACCAAATTTGGTTATCACAGATATTATATTTTTTAAGATAAAAAAAATTTTCAAATGAAAACTCAAAATTTTCCCGGAAAACCTCGTCCGATTTTCTTGACTAACAAACATATCAAAGCCATTTACAAAAGGAAGGTATGTGCCAAATTTTATTAAAATCGGCTTATTACTTTTTGAGATATGAATTTTTTTCAAATGAAAACTCAAAATTTTCCCGGAAAACCTCGTCCGATTTTCTTGACTAACAAACATATCAAAGCCATTTACAAAAGGAAGGTATGTGCCAAATTTTATTAAAATCGGCTTATTACTTTTTGAGATATGAATTTTTTTCGAATGAAAACTCAAAATTTTCCCGGAAAACCTCGTCCGATTTTCCTGACTAACGAACTTATCCAAGCTATTAACAAAAGAAAGGTACGTGCCAAATTTTATCAAAATCGGCCCATTATTTTTTGAGTTATCGGTGTGATACATATATATATATATATATAAATATATATATATATATATATATATATATATATATATAATATATATATATATATATATATATATATATATATATATATATATATATATATAAACATATAAAAATTGAAACTGACCTCGGATATGGGTTCTAGGGGTCCTAGATCGCGCTCATTTGAAGAAATTTTTTCAAAATTCAAAAGTCGAGATCTCCTCATTAGTGAATTTTTTCTAAGAAAATTCACTAAAACATTTCTGCGAAGACTTTTCAAATTCAGCCACTATTTGGGAATGTCTGTATACAGCAGCTTGATTTTTTCGACGAGTAATACAAACCAAAAGCTCTCTGAATGCGTCATTTCCATGGGGCTCCGCTATCTATTCGTAAAAACGCCGTTTCACAATTTGTGATATGTGTTTGTGCAATGTGCCAAAAACGTGAAAAGTTGCAAAATAATTGAAATAACTCAAAAATGATGAACGATATCAATTTTTTTTCCTCACAAACATGCATTAATATTCAATGGAAAACGCAAAAATGCAATAAAATAAGGGGTGTTCTATTGTGATAGTCAAAAATAATTTTATTAGATGCAGCTCAAAACACCCTTTAATTAAGATATACAATTTTTGCTCGTATCTTGTATATAAACGAAAATATTGAGTTTTACCGTAGAAATGCGTCAGCCTGTATATGTGTAAACAGACAAAAACCGAAACTCACCTCGTATATGGGTTTTAGGGGTTCTAGTTCGCGCTCATTTGAAGAAATCTTTTCAAAATTCCTAAGTGCTGACTTCTCCATAGCGATTTTTTTATTCGAAAATTTGCTAAAATATAGACTATTAAACCATAAACTCTATAGCTGAAACTATTGCCAAAGCAGCAGAAAGAAGGTCTATGTGAAATGGATTTTCCGAAAATATTTTAGTAAAATGAAGGACAATGATGGTTGAAACTGAAACTTAAGGCTTTGTGAAACACACTTATTAAGTCATTTATTTTTCACAATCCGTATTTGTTTCAGATTATTTGTCTGAAGATTGCAAATTTTGATGTTTCAAATCGCGACTTTGACATTTTAAGAAGAAAAATTATAAAACTTTCAAAATATTTTTTCTGATACTTCTTGACCCTTTTGCGTCAGGAAAACTTAACCAACAAAATATGTTGTCCTTGTGCTTTCTTCTGGTTACCAGCGGCACCCAATTTTTTTTAATTTAAATGCCTATCACCTTTTTATATTTTAACGTAGAGATCTGAATTTCGGCAGATAAGGTAAGTTTCGTAGTAGAAACGTATGTCCCAAATCTGGTTTTCCTACCTTTGTCATTTTCGGAGATACAAAAATTTTCCCGGAAGAACTAGTCCAATTTTCTTGGTGTAATTATATATATATATATATATATATATATATATATATATATATATATATATATATATATATATATATATATATATATATATATATATATATAAACACGGATCTCCTCATTAGTGAATATTTCGTTTTACGAAAAATTGAGAGAAAAGAAAATGTAAAAAAGTTATTCTTTTAGCTTTTCACTGTAGTTTGAACCAGTGGAAGTAAAGAAAAATATAAGCGAAAAAATATTCATATTTTTGTCACAAGCTGTCAGAAATAAGGACGTTATTTAAGTCTGCCACTTTAATGTTTTATTTGACATTTGTGAAAAAATGTATCAAGTAGTTATATATTATAAAAAAGTAAACATGATTCTATCAATTTAATAATTTCTTACAATTTTTGTACCAAACTTAATTTAAATATTTTAATATTTGCTTTAGAAAATTTGCCAAATAATCAGACAATCTGGTCGGTAATTAGAACTGGACAAAAAACTGAAGAACAATTTTAATACTGATCCTTACATGAATCATGGCGTGCGTTAAAAATGTAAATATATCCAAAACTAACCTTTAGGTGTATGAAGTGTTATACAAAAGTAGAAGCAGAGAGCATGCCCTTCACTTCTGAAACACATAACTCCTATTCGTTCCAGGTTATTTGCCTAAAAGTTACTATTTTGACGTTACAAATCGAGACTTTGACGTTTTAAGAAGAAAAACGATCGAATTTATAAAGTAATTCCTCTGATATTTCTCGACCCTTTTGCGTCAAAAAACCTAATATTTGTCCGTTATATACAATAGATTTTGTTACCCACACAAAATACTTTAGTTTTGCGCGTTTTTTGATCGCCAGGGACACCCATATTTTTTTTCTACAAATGTCCATAAAATTTTTCCGTTTAACTGAGAGATCTTAATCTTGATACCTGCATAATTTACTTTTTGTAATATAAACTTGCATACTAAATTTGGTTGCCATAGGTTTGTTATTTCCGGAGATATAAATGATTTGTTTATGTTGTGGCTCATTCACATATTTTTCATAATGGATTTTCTTCGATAAATGCAAATGCGAAAAGAAGATTCTCATAGAAATCGTTAGTAATGTGTGCCGAGCAATACTACTTAGCCCCGACAAGTGCAAATACTATAAAATATAATATATAATAAAAATATAATAATTTCCGGGCAAAATCTGCTAATATAACGGCAAACAGGTATTTAGCTATCATATTTTCCATCTAGATATTAAAATAGCTCAAGACACCCTATAATTAATATATACATTTTTTTTTCATATCTTATATAACAACGGATATATTGAGCTTTATTGATTTTTTACGAAAATTCGACAAAAATTATATACCCTTAAACGATAAACTCTATAGCTAAGGCTACTGCCAAGCATCAGAGAAAGGGTCTATTTGAAATGAATTTTCTGCAAATATTTTAGTAAAATGAAGGACAATGACGGTTGAAACTAAGACTTTAGGGTTTGTAAAACATCCTTCTTGAGACATTTTCTTTCCATAGCCCGTATTAGATTTAAGTTCTTTGCCTAAATGTTGCCAATTTTGACATTTTAAATCGCCACTTTGACGTTTTGAGGAAAACCCCAATTTATTTTTCTTTAAATGCCTATAACTTTTTTGTCTTTTGACCTACATAGCTGAATTTTGGTAGACGACTTACCGATAAGGATATAAACCTGCGTACCAAATTTAGTTGCCCTTACTTTGTTAATTCCGGAGATATAATTTTTTTTTGAAAGAAAACACAAAATTTTCCCGGAAAACCTGGGCAGATTTTCCTGGCTAACGAACTTATCCAAGCCATTTGCAAAAGGAATTTTTTCACCAAATTTAATCAAAATCGGCCCATTATTTTTTGAGTTATCGGTGTGATACATATATATATATATATATATATATATATATATATATATATATATATATATATATATATATATATATATATATATATATATATATATATATATATAAACATATAAAAATTGAAACTGACCCCGGATATGTTTTCTGGGGGGGCCTAATTAGCGCTCATTTGAAGAAATTTTTTCGAAATTCAAAAGTCGGGATCTCCTCATTAGTGAATTTTTTTTAAGAAAATTCACTAATACGAAGATAATTTCTTAAAACTATATTCAGAACGTCTACATGAATTTTCGTCACTATCGGTGTTTTCAGTACTCGAATCGTTATCTAGATTAATAATAACTGGATTGATCAGTGCCAAGGTAAAATATTCACTCTCTTTTAGTGAATTTTCGTAGAAAAAATTCACTAATGGGGAGATCCCGACTTTTGAAATTTTTTTTGCAAATGAGCGCGAACTAGGGCGCCTAGAACCCATATCCGGGGTCAGTTTCAATTTTTATATGTTTATATATATATATATATATATATATATATATATATATATATATATATATATATATATATATATATATATATATATATATATATATATATATATGTATGTATGTATGTATGTATGTATGTATCACACCGATAACTAAAAAAATAATGGGCCGCTTTTGATAGAATTTGGTACGTACCTTCCTTTTGTAAATGGCTTGGATAAGATCGTTAGTCAGGACAATCGGACGAGGTTTTCCGGGAAAATTGTGAGTTTTCATTCGAAACAAAGAATACAAAAGGTATGATAACCAAATTTGGTAGGTAGGTTTACAATATAAGAAGTAAACTATACCTACACCAAAATTTAGATTTCTATCTTACAAGAAAAAAAAGTTATAATAAAATATTTTGTGCCAGATCATTTCTATGAAAATTCACTACCAGAACGCACTTGCTGCGTCCAGGCTTTTTTCTTTTCCGTGAGATACACACTTCCGCCATGTATCGCTTTCAATTATTCCATGTACCATCGTTCTTATAGTGTTTAACACAGCTCCACTAAATTTTGAGTATTGATTCTGTTTTCAGTTTGCTTTTAGTGACAGCCCAGGCCGGTTCAATAGGATTGAAAACGCAGTAGTATGGAGGTAGACTTAAGACAGTTACCTTGTACTTTAAAAAGTTCATCAATAACAAATTCTTTTTTAAGAATTTCATTTTGATCAGTTCTAATAGCCTTTTCTTTCGTTTTTTTTCTGCTAATTCTATGCCTATGTTTTTCATGAATTGAATTAATTCTGCTTTCTTTATGCTCGTTTTCGGATATTTTTTTTGTAGACGTGAACGATATGAGGATTTTTTTCAACGTCAATCTATTTTCATGACTATGGCCAATCACCGGTGCCAGGGAGCAGTTTCGCCTCACTATCCTGGGAAATTTGCCAAGTTTTTCTGCAAGGATTTTAGGAATATTTAGCGTGTCCAACATCGCATTGACACGGAACCGACGGCCTTACGTCATCTCCGAAGAGCGCAGTGTGCAGACATTCAACTTGCTCAAATAGAATGCCACAACCTCGGTTGATGTTAATTTTACAGGGAAACCCTGGGAATCGAACCCAGTACCTTTCGGTTCTGTGGCATACGTTCTTACCACTGAACCACCGAGCCTCTACCTCCATATGGTAAACTGATATCATTTGATGTTTGTAGTTTTTTTAGAAAACATTTTGCTGGAAAAGAACGTAAATGTTATAAAAACACGAATGTTTAAAACAAAACTGTTTTGAATTTCTTGATAAAAACTATACGCAAAATGAAAGACTCATTACCCCATTTTAATTGAAATTGGTTTACTAAGCGCAGCTTGAAATATCCGTGAAAAAATAACAATTTCATTTAACTATCATAATTTTCTTGAATTATTGTTGAAAACATTATTTTTATTTTATATTATTTTATATTTTATAATATTATCTAATAAACAATCATCAAATCGTTTAGCGATTTTTTTTAGACAAAAATTTTGTAGTTTTTGTGAAAAATGTTTTAAGAATTTTGCTATTGAATTTCTATAAAATTGTATGGCAAATTTTCGTGTAAATATTTTTTGTGAATTTGCGAGAATATTTTTTGATATATATATATATATATATATATATATATATATATATATATATATATATATATATATATATATATATATATATATATATATATCTTGGGAAGTGCATCCTTTGTGTAAATTGCTTCGATAGGCTCTTTCGCTAGGAAACCGGACCAGTTTCTTTTTTTGCAACATTTTTGTAGATTATCAAGTTATTTTATGAAATTTGATACATAGTTTCTTCTATAAAGATATTTACCAAATTTGATCTCTTTCAGTTAAAGAAAAATTGTATATGTATTTTTATTAACATTTTTTTATTAAATTTGCTGCCATAACGCACTTGCTGCATCTTGACCTTTTTCAATTACTTCTCTGCACTTACTATCGGCAATAATTAAATATTAGATGTTAGCGAATTTTCGTAGATCGGTTTAGGTTTCAATTTTTTTGTCCAGCTTCTGACACTATTTCCGTTGCTGCCGACTAATGGGTGTTTGACGTTGCATTAGCCTATGCGCCACTAAGTGAGCTTTTGTTTGTATGAATATGTGCAGTGGAGGCAGGTCCAAAAGAACTTCCAATGCTGCTGTCGGGGTGGTCCTCGCAAGACCCCAGTATCGCACAGCCAAACAAGCATTTGTACACCATTGAACAGCCTGATTGCCATCTTCTACCACGCTACTGATTCATCATTTACCTAACAAGGCGATGACTTATAAAGCCCAAGCCGATTGCAGAGAAGCTAAAAAGTTATTGTAAAGCCAGTAGAGAAGCATATACGTCTATATTTAGTATAAACTAATCTAAGTTAGGGAAATAAATACTAATATTACCTCATAAGTAAAATCGACTAATTGATCGATTCTAATATATCTTTCAGTAACACACGACGGACAACGTGAAAGTGATATCCTTAGCAAGGTCTTCTCACAGTTCGCCGGACCACATAATGAAATCAGTTTCCAGTCACTTAAATTAACGGTTCTCAAACTTGTTACAAACGGCAAAGCTAATCCAATCGTCCTTAAAGCTCTCCAAAAATTGAGCTGCCAAGATGAAGGTATTGGAAGTGACATTTTTGATGTACAACAACAGCGACAGTGGCAGGGACATCTTGGTCAAAATGCAGATGGCAACAGCTGGGGATTCCTAGTAAATCAAGTAGGACAGCCAGAAGTGGTAAACACGCTAATGGCTCAAGCTGAGATTCAGAAAACTCTACAACAGGAAGCACAGTTGGCAAAAATTCTACAGATAAAAGCTCAAGAAGAAGCTGAGACACAAGCTCAACTAGCAGACGCTATTTTGGAAAAAGAGGCTGAAGTGCAGGGAATCTCCCAACAACGTAGTGTTTTCGGAAATGTTAATACTGGTTTAAGTCAAAGATTAGGAGGAGTACGATCGCTTATCCCCTCCAACCAAGACCAAAGTCAGGCAGTTTGGCGTAAAACTCAGTGGGCTATTCCGCAGAGATCGATTATTGAAGACGACGCATCCCAAAGGTATTTATTTTTTAAAATTTCATTAATTTAAAGGTTGTGGTGTATGTAAGATGAAGTAGGGTAAGTGTTTCGTTAAATCTTGATAGTTTAACTTTAAAGACACACACACACACACACACACACACACACACACACACACACACACACACACACACACACACACACACACACACACACACACACACACACACACACACACACATATATATATATATATATATATATATATATATATATATATATATATATATATATATATATATATATATATATATATATATATATATATATATATATATATATAATACTTGATAGGTGATAATACATAAACCTTAGATGACATGCATTTGCAGGTAATGAACGATGAATGTTTATAACGGCTATTACTAACCTTAATACACTTTAATATACCTAGGTCTGAGAGGAAATTGTCTAGCTCTAAACAGTTGTTCTCCATTTCTAAATAAATTGACAGTTTCTACAATTTTTCTGCCACAATTCTTCATAGATGTTTATTGGGTCACTGTAAACAATTTATTTAAGGTAACCGCAAAGAAAAAGTCCAGTGGGTTTCACTTTGGGCTACGAGTTGGCCAAAGGATTCGGCTGCGACGGCCTATCCACGTTAAAGATATATTTCAATCAGTCTCCATTCTTTGGCCATCTTACATCCGACATGTCAAGTATGCCTATATCCAATTAGTCTATTATCTTTTTTTGCTTCTGCCAATTTTCCTGCTGTTAACAAGCTTCTAGTATTTCATGTTTCTATATTAAACGATTCCTGGTTTCTTTCTTCTTTACATCTCTTAAAATAGTTTCTTTAACTGACTTTCTACCTGCTACATGGTTTCGCATGGTAATGTTCTGAGACGCTTGCCCAATACATCTTTGTATATTTATCCACGAGTTATGATAGGTAACGAGATTTCATTGGGTTTTCCTTATCCTAGTCGCCAAAAGGGGTCCAAATAGTTTTTTTCTTAAACTTACTAGTGCTACTTAATCTTGAACGTTCGCTTCAGTAACTATTCGTATAATTACAAAATAAAATGTTTAGAATGCTATTCTTCAGCTGTTTGCGTATTAACCAACCCCTTCCCCAATAACTGAGAAGATTACGTTGTATACAATGACATGAATTTTGTCGTAGAGACCACCTATAGTTGCCAATTTTGATCTGAATACTCCAGCATTGAAATGTCTTCAGATATAAAAAAACACAGATCTGGAATACAATGATCTGGGTGGTGATTACATTTATTCCCCTTTACCTATACCTACATTTCTCGGAGAATTTTCAACTAGGCAATATATAATGTGTTTGTGTTGGAAATGTGTGTTAATGTACAATTTTTTGGTATACTTGGTCATCTAATAACTATAATGCATAAGAGCATCGTAACCCAAAACTAAATACGCTAGATATACTTGCAGTGCCGATCTCAACACGTACCTACATACTTCCTCACACCTAAACAATTCAGAAAATTGTTGACAAGCGTGAACACTGCCACGTAGCTGAAGAGCACCATTTTCAATAGCTAATTTAGTAATATGTCATTAACATATGTTTCAGGATTCAGCAACGTTTGTCTTCTCTAAACCGTGTCAACCAGAGACAACAAATCGCAGACCTTGATGTCGTTCAACAAGTGGCACAAAAATTAAACGCTCAAGGAGTTCCCTACCCACAGAATGTAAAAATTGCACAGGAGTTGGTAGCACAGAACTCTCAACAGACTTGGATTAATCCAAGGCAAGCTTTACAACAAACAGCGCCTGGTAAGATCCTCCGTTTTTAAAATGCCTACGATTTTGTCTAACCGTACGAGACACTAAAGAATCTTCTCATTTTTTACACTTTTATTATTTATTTTATTTATTTATATGAGACATTTAAAACAAATCACTGTTTAGCTTAAATATAAGAAAACGAAATATCCGCCAAATTAGTAAATAGTAAAAAAAAACTGTAGTTGACTATCAAAAGAAAATAGTTTCGCGCTCTTTTAGATGATAAATATTTACCTATATGAGTGATGTTTAAAAATGAATAAAAACTCCATTTCGAGTTTTTTGATCTCATAGTATAAAACAAAAAATCATAGTATCTTTTTAAAAAGTATTAATTCTAAGAGATTTTAATGACTATTATCTAATATTGTTTCAGGTCATCTTTCCCAGCTAGTAGGTAGAACGCGAGCAGCTCAACCATTCTTTGTCTGATTCTTTAACATATACTGTGGCTGACATTTGATAGATGTTTTCTACACCAGAATGCTAAATGTAAAGTTGTGTTTTATACGAGAATATTAAAAATGTGTAACACTCACAATTGGTTTTATTTGCACAATAATTGTCTTGTTTATTCTCTATTCCATACTATTCACCTAAACATAAACCTTGTCACTTTTTGAAGACTCCCTATCTAAGTGCAAAGTGATTATTTCATTCAATCAATTCCCATCACACAGAATATGTAATGTATAACAATGTCAGGATTTTAAAGTGTTAAAAGCGGAAATCTGAAAAACTCGGGACGCAGCAAGTGCGTTATGGTAGTGAATTTTTATTAAATGCTTCAAATTTAAATAACTCAAATTTTTATAAACTTAGAGAGTTTAATTTTAATACGTAGTAAGGTCTTTCCTAAGGCAATATATCCCCAATATGTCATTAAAATAACTTTATAATTTTCGGAGAAAAAAAATTGTTTCGAAAGAAAATTTAAAATTTGAATAACTCAATTTTCTCTAAACTTAGAAAGTTGAATTTTGGTACGTGGTAAGATCTCTCCAGAGTCAACATATATAGTAAATTTAATTAAAACAGCTTTGTTACTTTCGGAGAAAAAATTTTTTTCCAAAGAAAACTCAAAATTTTCCCAGAAAACACCGTCCGATTTTTCTGGATAACAAACTCATCCAAGCCATTAATAAAAGAAAGGCACTTGCCAAGTTTCATCGAAATTGGTTAATTATTTTTTGAGTTATCAGGCGGATACATATATATATATATATATATATATATATATATATATATATATATATATATATATATATATATATATATATATATATATATATATATATATATATATATATATATATATAAACATATAAAATTTTAAACTGACCTCGGATATGGGTTCTAGGGGTCCTAGTTCGCACTCATTTGATACCTCTCTATTAGTGAATTTTTAATAAAAATTCATTAAAAAGAGGAGAAAATAGGTTTGAAATTAAAAAAATAACTTTTTTAGTTATCGTGCGGATACATACACACACACACACATATATATATATATATATATATATATATATATATATATATATATATATATATATATATATATATATATAAACATATAAAAATTGAAACTAACCCCGGATATGGGTTTTCGGGGTCCTAGTTCGCACTCATTTGTAAAAATGTTTGCAAAGTCTCACAATCGATGCCTCTCTATTAGCGAATTTTTTTAAATAAAAATTCACTAATAAAACAAACCAAACAGTATATCCCTCGTGCGTTAAGTAACCTTATTATGACAAGCAGATACATCATTTTAACGTTTTAAATAAAGTGGTTGCAGTATTTTACATAATATGTTGATAATTAATTAATTTATAGAATATAACATGATCATTTTCAAACACTCTCCCAGTATACAACACAATATTATTCCTCAGTCAATAAATTCACTTTTTTCATTCTGCTTTATCAAAACTACATTTAGTAAAGTTTAATTTTACACTACAATAACGACTTGTTAAGGCATTCTCCAGAGCACACAGAAGCACAGAAACGAGATAAGGTTATGAGCAAAATATATAGTAGAAACAATGTGCCATATTTTATCAAAATAACTTATTGTTTGAAAATGTAAAAAAAAAATCCGACAATATACCTTAAACGCTGGTTTTCTAACCAACAAATCTTAGGTTAATAGCAAATTGAGTTATTGAAATTTGAAGCATTTAATTAAAATTTGCTACCAAAAGGCACTTACTGCGTCTTGTTTTTTTTTCTTACAAACATAGTTCGATAAAAAATGCAATAAAATAAGGCTGTTCGAAAAAAAATTGTAGGGATCACCAACGATCGACTTGTGGGCCAGCCGGTGATTGTCAAAATAATTTTATAAGATGCAGCTCAAGACACCCTATAATTAACTTATACCATTTTTTCTCGTCTCTTGTATAATAATAATTATATTCAGCTTTACCGCAGAAACGCGTCACCCTGTATAATATCAGCCCTTTTGTAAAACTTCGAGCCTTTATATGTCTTGATAAAACATAACAAACACTGTTTAATCCACCCACTAACATTAATAAAGGAATAATTTGCACTTGTATATAAAACTTTCCCAAATAACAGGAATAATTCCTGGACTCAAACAAACATATAAGCAATATCATACCTTACGGTAAACGTTACAGCGTCTAACAGACCTGCGCATTAATATTAGATCTTCCGTTACCAAGGCAACAGCATACTAGATCTCATATAAGCCATTGTCGATAAAACCTGGTGATTTAAAAATAAATGTTTCAAATTTGAATAGCTTAATTTTCTGTAAGCTGAATTTTGGCACATAGTTAGGCCTTTCCCAAAGCAATATGTACACCAAATTTTATCGAAATATCTTTGTAATTTTCGGAGAAAAAATTTTTTTTCGAAAGAAAACTGAAAATTTTCCCAGAAAACCGTGTCAGATTCTTCTGGCTAACGAACTCATCTAAGCTATTAATAAAAGAAAGGCACTTGCCGAGTTTAACAAAATTGGTTAATTATTTTTTGAGTTAGCGGTCGGATACATACATACATACATACATATATATATATATATATATATATATATATATATATATATATATATATATATATATATATATATATATATATATATATATATATATATATATATATATATATATATATATATATATATATATATATATATATAAACATATAAAAATCGAAACTGACCCCGGATATGGGTTCTAGGGGCCCAAATTCGCGCTCATTTGCAAACATTTTTGCAAAATCTCACCATCGATACCTCTCTATTAGTGAATTTTTTAAAATAAAAATTCACTAAAACCGCTTGGAGTATTTGACTAAAAATTTGGTGTGTTAATAACTAGGCTGGGGGACACACTTTGAAATATTTTGACATTCACCCCTCCTCCTCATTTGGAAGGGCCTATGTCACGTTATAAATGATGAATTTAATTATATCTTCTATTGGTGTTTTTTTCTTTAAAAATTCAATTCTACTTGAAGAACTGCGTACGTATGTAGAAAATCTTTAAAGTTGATCTACTGGTTGCATACTTATGAATTACTAGCATGAAATACCTTAAGTTTAACGACGGTTGTGTTCTAAATGGTGTTCGACATGTCCTCCATTTACTACCAAAGATTTAAAAATAATTCTTTGGAAAGAATGGCGCATATTATTCAACATTTCAGGGGTTACCAACGTACATGCTTGTCTAATCTGGTCTCTCCTATTTTCTAGCTTAGTTGCTAGCTTGAATTTTTTCATGTTTTCTTAACCTAACAATTCGTTGCTCATTCGAATTTATAATAATCCGAAAAGACCGAAAAGATGGAATACACTCATATACTGAAGTGTTTTTTTTTCTGTTCAAAAATGTCTTCACTTAGAGTTTTTCCAGAAAAAATTAAATATGCGAAAAAACTATGTTATACTTGATGCAAAGTTGCTTTAGTTTCAACATTTTACCACAAAATTTGCTCAACCCAGAGCATCCATTTGCCACCCAATAGACCTCAGGTTCTTGCTGAAATAATAAATAAAAAATCTGAACAAATGCTTTAAAAATTTAAGGTTGCCAAATTTTTTTCAAATTTGGTAGGTAGGAAGAAAAGTAAAAAAGAAATAGTGTATGATATTTTTCGAAATTTTGAAAAATAACAACTTTTTGCATTTTCTTTTTTAAATATCAAATTCGACAGGTACAGCCGAGCGATACAGAAAACGTCAACGTTGTTTTCCATTATTTGCAAAGCACAAAGTTTTCTTGAACTCAAAATTTGCGTACATTAACTAATACAAAAATTTCCCTATCATACGGACTTTAATGGTGACAGTGGTTATATAAACATAAAAAATAATACAGACCCCGGATATGTGTTCTGGCGAACCTAGTTTGCGCACATTTAAAGAATTTTTTTCAAAATTCAAAAGTTGCGCTATCCTCATTAGTTAATAGTTGGATAAAAAGTCTGTTAGCTTGCAAGTTTTAGTGGTTAGCTCTATACAGCCAAAGCGATGAGATAGTAGATATCAGGCTATGTTAGCACCCTAATTATGATGACGCCACAGCATATATATATATATATATATATATATATATATATATATATATATATATATATTATGCTGTGATACGAATAACTGTTGAATGCAACCACATGATCGGATATTGCCAGAGCAATATATATATATATATATATATATATATATATATATATATATATATATATATATATATATATATATATATATATATATATATATATATTCATATATACAGTGTGTCCCAAACTGGATGGGAATGTAATGCTATCTCCGTTATTATTAGATATAGGGAGACGGTTAAATAAGCAATGTTTTGTAGAATTTCATGCTCATTCCAAATATGACTTGTGTTTTGCCCTGCCTCTTTTCGTTTTCGAGTTATTTAAAATAAAAAATTAAAATTGTCTATTTATTTTTTCTTCAATATCTAAGTAGGAGTTGATCTGACATGTCTAAGACTTGCACATTATCAGGACACTTTTTACAGAGTAATCTTTCTGTGTTATTCTCAACTTTGGATTGTCATTTGTTTTTGAGCTACATGTATCAACGTTTGTTTTCATTATGTCAGCCATATTGGATTTTTTGCTCATGTCATATCCTGTGAAAAGAGCTTTCCAATGATGTACAACATGCTTGATAAATTTTGTAATTGAACTGACAATTTTGAGAAAAACCGTTTTGAGGATAGTAGGCTATGAAGTATTTATAGTGATTCTTAGGTAAAAGAACGAAACCGAAAAAGGAGAATTTAAATCGACGGCGTATCTTTTGTGCATTGTAGCTTTATTGACCGGACGTGGTTATTGAACTTCCTTTATTGCTCTACCTGACAGCTTTATGAATGTTTATCTAATTCAAATCCAAACTGAAAATAATGAACTTGAGATGAGAGGCGCCGCTCGATTCAGAAAAGTTTGGTTCTTTATTAGTATAGAAATATAAACGCTTTCGTAGGCATCAAGCATAGATTGCTGTCTAACCCTTTTTATAAGTTTCAAATTTTCTTTATCAATGTGGTGGTTATTATCCCATATATGTTGTGCCACGCAAGATTTGTCTACACCACGGTATCGTAAATGTGCGAGATGTTCAGGCAATCTAGTACCTATGTTTCTTTTTGTCTGTAATCTTAAATACGTTGGGTATATATATATATATATATATATATATATATATATATATATATATATATATATATATATATATATATATATATATATATATATATAGTGCGCGCCAAATGTATGGACCGGGACCTATAAAATTTAAAGTAAGCGGCCAATAAAATTGAAATTTGATATGCGCATATTGGACGTAGTTTCGCATATTATGACGTGATTTCCAAGTATTTACCCCTTTTATTACAGAATATACAGGGTTTAGGTCATTTAAAAAAAATTGTAACAGGGCCAGTAATTGTTAATTTCTGAAAATACAATCTTTTCTGCTTCTAACAATGTATCACAAGATGGGGGTTGCATAAGAAAAAATTACAGAAAAAAATTAAATGTGAAGTAAGACACGAATAGGAAATGGACAATAATTATCCGTATTTTCCTCTAATAATTTAACGTTTTAAATTTTTCTTGTTGTCTACAAACATTAATTGTTGAGGTATAAAAACAAAAAAATAAGTTTCCAAATTTTTATTTTCATCTAAACATACATAAATGAAAAAAAACTAAATTATATCCAGTTAGTTTGAAACAATCGCATCAGATAATCGTTATACCAAATGTTCGAAATGTTGGCCTTCTACTGCAACACATTGGCCTAAACTGTCCATAAAAGAATGAAATGAATTTTAAAAAAATTTTGCTTGATGATATTAATATCATTTTTCAAATCATCAAGATCATTTGGCTTATTTTTGTAAACCTTAGTCTTGAGGTAACACCACAAGAAAAGATCTAACGGAGTTAGATCTGGCGATCCAGCCGGCCACCCCAGTGGACCTCTTCTACCAATCCATCGTTCAGGAAAGATATCATTTGATAATTCACGCACATTTCTCGCATAATGTGGTGATGCACCGTCTTGTTAGAACCAAATTCTTTCGTGAATATTTCCATTGTTTCCTGGATATCATCTTGCAAGAAATGGTAATATGGAGTTATTTAGAAGTGCTAAATATTTGTCGCCATTTAAATTTCCATCTATGAAGAAAGGCCCAACATTATGTCGCTCAATAATGCCACACCAAACATTAACCTTTTGAGGGTGTTGAGTATGACTTTCCCTCATCCAGTGAGGATTATTATCGGTCCAATACCTACAGTTTTGGCGATTGACAGAACGTTGCCTCATCGGAGAAAAAATGTTTATAAATAAACTGGCGATCATTTACACACCTATCCATCATGACACCACAAAATTCTGACCTTCTATCAAAATCATCATCAGATAAATCCTGCATAAGTTGACTTTTATAGCGATGGTTTTTTTTCTTTTTTCAACACCCTACGAACCGACGTTTGCGAGATCTCAAGATCTCGGGCAACTTGCCTAGTTGAGACATGGGGAGATTCGGCAATAGTTTCTCTTCAGTTTTTGCAGATTTTGGTCTACCTAATTTTGGTTTATTTTTAACAATGCCCGTCCCTTCAAATCTCTGGATAGTTTTGCCCACAGTTCTTCTACCAATAGGGAGTCTTTCGGGATACAATTCATTAAATATCCGACAAACCTCCTAGTGAGGTCTTTGTCTGTCTCCATATCCTCGTATAATTAAAATTTGTATTCTCTGATTTTCACTTAATTGATAAATATCTTATACGACAAATTGAAAAGTTACTTCAGAAACACTAACATATTACTTGACTTGATAAAGGCGGAAGCACATGCTTTCAGCTTGACTGTGGCAGTAACTTAGAATTGTTATTATATTATTAAGGTAAAAAATAATAATTAATAAACCATCCTCGGTAAGACAAAAAACCGGACAATGTTCAAGCATATAAGCTTGGAATTTATTAAGACCATTCGACCAGTTTGTATTCGTGTGTTACTTTACTCAAATATTACTTGACCAATAAAGGCGGAAGCACTCGTTGTCAACTTGACTGTGACAGTAAATAAAATTTTTTATTATCTTATTAAGGTAAAAAAATATCATTTATAAACCATCCTCAGTAAGACAAAAACGGAACATTGTACAAGCTGATGAGCTTGTAATTTATTAAGACCAGTCGACACCAGTTCGTATTCGTGTGTTACTTTACATTTCATTTCTTTTCTGCTATAAAAGACAAAAAACGGGACAATGGACAAAAAAGTACAAGCGGATAAGGTTGGAATTTATTAAGATGAGTCGAGCAGTTCGTATTCGTGTCTTACTTCACATTTTATTTATTTTTCTGAAATTTTTTCTTATGCAACCCCCATCTTGTGATACATTGTTACTATTTAAAAAAAATGACCTACACCCTGTATATTCTGTAATAAAAGGGGTAAATACTTGGAAATCACGTCATAATATGCAAAAATACGTCCAATATATGCATATCAAATATCAATTTTTTTGGCCGCTTACTTTAGATTTTATAAGTCCCGGTCCATTTGGCGCGCACTGTATATATATATATATATATATATATATATATATATATATATATATATATATATATATATATATATATATATATATATATATATTTCTTTATTTATTTGCCAACAACAATTAATACAACTTTACGCTTATACTTTATAACAACAATGTTAAAGCACATAAGTATACTTATCCCTGTGCGTGCTTCGCCTTATAACTAGTTATCCTCTTGAATCATACACCACAACAATTTTACATTAGACATTTGACCGTTTTTCTCAATTTAAATTCTCAAGTACCCCACTATCCACTGCACACACTCTCATCTCTATTCCAATGTCAAAAAATGAGGTATATTCATCAAAAACAATCGCTCGAAGCCTCCTATCCCTCTATAACGTTTCTCTGTTCTAAATCGTCCTGCCTGTCACCTAATCTACACCCAACACAAGTAGAGGACAACACTGTCTCCAATTAATACACCGTCAAAAGCAACCACTTTTTGTTTTGATACAGGAGGGAGAGATGCCTCATGCAGACCTCATTCACGACACCGTAGTGCCGTGGGATATCGAGGTACTGTGAGACTCGTACTCTTAGTACACCTACTCACTAAAACTCCCTCCCTAGGACCGGACATGAGTCCATACCTCCGTCGGGAAGAATGCACACAATGACTATTTGGGTATGAATGTTTCCATTATGTTTTTGCCGCGGGGGCGTTAGCGGGTAAGTATAAGCTTCGGACGCTTATGCTTATGTGGAAGTTGCTCGTCGTAGTCGGTGGCGCTACGAAGAAAAGCATTTGGGTGAGAAGCGGCTTTTGCGAACTGATATGTGAATAGTTGAGTTATAAACTCAAGTATCGAAGGCATTTCCAGATCAGAGTGAATCTGACTGTTTCGGACAAACCATCGCACTCCGGTAACCATTCTCAGAATTTTGTTCTGGATGATTTGAAGGGTCTTGATGCGTGTTGCGGCCGCGGTGGCCCATGCAGGTGATGCATAGGTCAAGCAGGCCGGATGATGACTTTGTACATGAGCAACTTATTGTTCATGGACAATTTGGAATTTCTATTTAGAAGTGGGAACAGCTTCGGGCGTGATCGACATGGGGGCGCCATGTTAAGTGTTTGTCGAGGAAAACCCCGAGGTATTTGGCGGAATCTTGCCAGGGAATTAGACGGTTGTCTAATGAAACGTGTTCGTGAGGTGTGTGTCTCTTCTTGGAAAATAGTAAAGCTGAACATTTATCGGGGTTTATGGCTAGAAGGGATTTCCTATACCATGCTTGCAGCTCGACTACGGCGGTCTGAAGTCGTTCGGTTATTATCCTCGGCTGAGTGGAGCTGCTGAGGATGGTAGTGTCGTCTGCGTACAGTGCGTATGTCACGTTTAGGGGCGCTGTAGGAATGTCTGCGACAAATATATTGTACAGCAGAGGGAAGAGAGCAGAACCCTGTGGGAGACCAGCCGTGGCTGGGTAAGTTCTAGATCTGGCTCCCAGATGTTTGACCTGGTACTTCCTCTGTTGCAGGTATGACCTGATTAGCAGAATCAGAGGGAGAGGAAGCAACCACTCTGGCTTATACACACATTTATACTTACCCACAGAGACCCGCTAGTCCCGGCGCTTGCACACTCACCCAAAAGTCACATGCGTATACTCACACATACATATACCAGACATATTCACACGCTACCGGTACGCACACACTTGCATACCCACCTATACAGCACTCTTCCAGCGCTATTCATTCGTACTAGTAATTAGAAGCTATCTTTATGTATCATAGTTTTTTCAAAAATTCTCTATTAAGATTTATAATGTTTCGAAATTTTGCAGTATGTATGTCCTTTACTTTTTTTACGAAATTTATAATTATTTTTTATAATCTTAAATTTGGCTGGTACAAGATGATATAATCTAAGTCCAACTTTTTGACATATTAATGTAAGCACATTTCTATTTGTCACCTGCCTTGTTACATATTGATGGTGTGGTTGTTCTTGTAATAAGACTTCCTCGTGGGTATACTGTACGAGCACAAGAATATACAACCCCTTAATATTCATAACACCCGTATTTGAGTTGTATGACAATTTCGTAGAATAATTAACTGTTTTGTTTGGTATAGTTGTTATTATGAAATTCTGTGTTATGTAAAGCGGTTCTAATGTCGATTTATAAGCTGACTCCCCACAGGATATTTCTTATCGTATTGTGGATGCTACCAGACTATCATAAACGTTAAGCAAAGTATTACTATACATTATCTCTCGCAAAACGTAAAGAAGCCACAAGTGCGTTATGGTAGTGAATTTTCATAGAAATGATCTGGCACAAAATATTTTATTATAACTTTTTTTCTTGTAACATATAAATCTAAATTTTGGTGTATAGTTTACTTTTTATATTGTAAACCTAGCTACCAAATTTGGTTATCATAGATTTTTTATTTTTTGAGATAAATTTTTTTTTCGAATGAAAACTCAAATTTTTCCCGGAAAACCTCGTCCGATTTTCCTGACTAACGAGCTTATCTAATCCATTTACAAAAGCAAGGTACATGCCAAATTTTATCAAAATCGTCGGGGACATGTTTTGACATTAAACTCAACTTTGTCACATCAACCCGTTAAGCGTGGTGATAACCGTTATATTTTAAATAGGGAACATGGGCCGAGTGTTACATCATTTGAGAGCTCTCTCTATTCTGAATTAAGCACACTATTTTTTTTGGAGGTTGTATCAACTCGTTTAAAAATTATTCACAGTTGGAGTTGCAAGAACGTATTTCATTCATTGTGAAAAAAAACCAGACGTTTAAAATTTATTCAGTTAAGTAAGTGTTCAAATTGTTGATCACCAGCTTCCATAAAAAAGTACAAAACGAGCTCTGACATTTTGGAGCATTTGTGGAGTTATTAGACGGCATTCTTCAACAATGCGTCGTCGTAATCCTTACAGAGACTCCGGTTCTGTTGCGTAAATTCTACTCTTTAAATGGCCCCATAGAAATAAGTCTGAAGGAGTTATATCCGGTGATTTAGGGGGCCACTCAGTAGCACCTCTACGCCCAATCCATTGTTCTGGAAACTCTCTGTTCAAAAACTCTCTAACACGTTGTGAAAAATGCGGGGGAGCTCCATCTTGTTGAAACACGAATTAATTTTCTTGATAGCGATCATCATTTTCAACAATGTCAATTAGTAGAGGGTAAACGATATCTTCTAGTAATTCCAAATACGTTTCGCCACTCAAATTGCCATCAAGAAAAATTCGTCCAATTAAATGGTCTCCAAAAATGCCAGTCCGGACATTCAATTTCTGTGGAATTTGAGTGTGGACTTCGTGAAAATTTCTTGGATTATTATCTGCCCAATAACGACAATTATGACGATTGACTGTCGAGTTTAATAACGTACACTCGTCTGAAAAACAGATATTTAACAGAAAGTTCCCGTTATCAGCTATTCGTGCAGTCATAACTTCACAAAACTCCAGCCGCCGATCAAAATCATCTTCATTCAGTTGTTGTACAACATGAATTTTATACGGGTGAAATTTATGATTCCTCAATATTCGCTGAATAGTTCTCCTTTTGATGTTTGAAACAGTGGCCAATTTTCTCGTGCTCAAAGTTGGGTCTACAATTTGTCCTAAAACTTCAATCTCAGTAGTCTCAATTCTAACCGGAAATTCACGTTCAGGATCCCGTTTTTTGTTGGCTACTGAACCACTTTGTCGAAACTTTGCAACTAACTCCAAAATGTATTTTCTGTTAACGTGTCTGTTCGGATGTCGTTCATTAAACAAATTTGTGGTACGGTTGACAGAGTCATCGTTTTTGAAAAAAAAAACAGTAATTATTTCAACTCTTTCTTCTACAGAATACACCATTGTGAAATTAATTTTTGGTAGTACTATCAAGTATGAAATCGACCGATAAACTGAAATATTAAACCGCATTTCTTTCATTACGATAAGAAATGTTCTGATAGTCAATTTTTGTTTACAAACCAACAAAACATTGACTATCAGCACATTTCATATCGGAATGAGTGAAATGCGTTTTTGCATCTGCAACTGTGAATAATTTTTAAAGTCAATAAAACGTCCAAAAAAATAGTGTGATGAATTCGAAAAGAAAGAGCTTTCAAATGATGTAACACTCGACTGATGTTCCCTATTTAAAATATAAGGGTTGTGACAAAGTTGAGTTTTATGTCAAAACATGTCCCTCTCAATATTAAAATTGACGTGTTTCAGCGTTTCTTAAAAAAAATTCTCTGGACGCAAATCGGTCTGTTTCGTTTTCAATGCACCACCCTATATATATATATATATATATATATATATATATATATATATATATATATATATATATATATATATATATATATATATATATATATATATATATATATATATATATATATATATATATATATATATATATATATATATCTATAAATGAAACTGACCCCGGATATCTATTATAGGGGTCATAGTTCGCGCTCATTTGCAAATTTTTTTTTAATTGAAAAGTCGGGATCTCCCCATTGGTGAATTTTTTTTCTACGAAAATTCACTAAAACATGTATAAGTTTACGTAGCCTGGTGTTCAGATATTATATGTGCGTTTGCCATTTTACATTCTTATCTACCATAATACGGACGTACTTTATACTATCTACACTCTTGATGGGTTCAGTATGTCCAGGGATAACCATATCCGGCATTGTTTCTAGTCCAGCGTATGTTGGCGAGAACGCAAGTTATGATGTTTTGATAAAAACTTCTTTAAAATTGAAAATAAAATGCAACACAAATGACGGATGAGACCTTTCAAATGACTACGTGATGTATGTCAATATTTAACATAAAGATAGAACAAGCCTATAACAGTAAAACTATAATAACAGTTACAAAAATCAAATAACTAAATATTAACAGTAATAAAGTAGACTCTATATAATGATATTATCGACATACATCAATTAATTTTCGTAGCACAACTTTTTTTGAAAAAATAGTTAGATTTATTTTGTTTGATTTATCTAAGATAGCAACAGATCTTTATTTATAGTTGTCATGATTTTGTGTTAATTCAATTTTTACCTCTCTAAGGATGCTGTCAAGTAGCGAGACCGGTTACAGAAACGTTGAAGAACATCTAGGATTCAGAAGTGCTACTTGCTCCAGTTAGCTTACGCGCTGGCTACAACAGTGAAGCCAGAGAAGTAGTCTCTAAGTCTGTACGTAGTATGGACCATTTTCACCAAGTAAGGGCAACAACAATCAATGAACATAATTCATTACTCGTAAATAATTTATTTACAACAAACAAATGGCAGCATCATTAGATTTACAAGTAAAGTTGTTCCATTGGCATTTCTCTCATCATGCGGCGAGTTGTCAGGTAGCTGTTGTCCATCATTCTGTCTTTGGTGTATTCGTTCATTCCACGGTTCAGGAAATCTGTAAATGATAATAATAAGCTGTATGAAATTAAAATAATATATTTGTTGAGTTAAACTCGCATTTACAATACAGTGGAGCAATAATATAATGTACTCCCTATATATATATATATATATATATATATATATATATATATATATATATATATATATATATATATATATATATATATATATATATATATATATATATACAGGGTCGCTGATAAGTCTGGAAAAAAGTTTTATACAAAAGTTTTTGGGTTTTTCAATGTCTACTAGGCGGTGATAATTTCATTTATAC
Source organism: Tillus elongatus (assembly GCA_964006375.1). Taxonomy (NCBI): domain Eukaryota; kingdom Metazoa; phylum Arthropoda; class Insecta; order Coleoptera; family Cleridae; genus Tillus; species Tillus elongatus. Next base: position 39,588,571 of record OZ023268.1, read on the forward strand.
AGGGTTGGTCATACAGGCGTGGCACACCAATATTAATTTTTTTTAATGGAACACCCTATATATTATTCGATATTTCAATCCTTCTCTTAATTTTGAGCAACATTTATCAGAAGCATGATGTACATAAACTCAATCGTTTCCGGGTAAAAAAATAAATAAAAATAAACGCTATTGTTTTTAAAATCTATTGGATGAAGAACAAAAATAAGTGAAAAGTAGAATATCTCTTGAAAACAATCTGTGAGTGTGAAAAGAACCGGTTGCGATGTTTTTAACATTGTTTGAAATCCTATTTTATAAGATGTTCAAAGTGTTCTCCATTGACCTCCTGACAATAATGAATTCGCTTAACAAAACATTGCACTGCATTTACAAGAGCGTTTTGAGGAATGTTATTAATTTCATGCACAATCCTTGCTTGCAACACTTCAATATTCTGCGGTCTATTTTGGTAAATTAAATTTTTTACATGACCCCACAAAAAAAAGTCAAGCGGCGTCATGTCGGGAGACCTAGCTGGCCATTCAATAGTTCCCCTGCGCCCTATCCATCTGCCAGGAAAGGTTTGATTCAGATATTCCCGTACCTCAATTCCAAAATGAGGGGGTGCCCCATCCTGCTGAAACCATATTTCTTCCGCTGGTAGATTTGGGTCGTTATTGTTCGGAAATAATCGACTAACGTCTGGAACAATTGATTCTTGCAAAAGTGTCAAATATCGAGCAGAGTTCAAATTACCGTGTATAAAATAAGGTCCTATGATATGTCCACCAATAATAGCACACCAAACATTTACTTTTTGCGGTCTTTGGGTGTGAATTTGTTCCATCTAATGTGGGTTTTCGTCTGACCAGTACCTACAGTTGTGTCGGTTGACTTGTCCATTCAAACAAAATGTAGATTCGTCGGAAAACAAAATGTGGTTGGCAAAGTTAAAATTTTGGCGTAACTTCTCCATAATAAGTTCACAGAACTCGATTCTGCGATCAAAATCGTCTTCACTCAGTTCTTGCAATAAATGAATTTTATATGGACGGAACTTTTCCCGCTTCGTAATCTTTTGAATTGAATATCGACTCATATTGTGATTTAAAGCCAATTGCTGTGCCGAAGTTTTCGGATTTTCCACCACATCCAATATTACATTCAAAGACTTTTCTTCATTTGTAACGGTTACTGGCCTTCCAGTTCTAGGTTTATCCTTGATACCGCCAGTTTCGTGAAAACGATGCAAAGTTTTCGAAACTGTGGATTTGGAGATCGATTCCCGCTCAGGATGCAACTGATTGAACATAATCACCACTTGAGCAAAACTTCGTGTTCTATCACCGTACCCTATCATCATTAAAATTTCGATACGTTCGGTTTCACTTAAACTTGCCATTTTGCACAAAAACTGTTGACACTAAATTACTAATGTTTCAAAACTGTTGACACTGAATGAATGTTTGACATTCGTTGTCCTGGAAACATTTTAAAACAAAAGAATAATACTGCGTTTCTTATGGGCATCTTATCTTATCTTGGGATTCCAACCAATGTTAAAAACATCGCAACCGGTTCTTTTCACACTCACAGATTGTTTTCAAGAGATATTCTACTTTTCATTTATTTTTGTTCTTCATCCAATAGATTTTAAAAACAGTAGCGTTTATTTTTATTTATTTTTTTACCCGGAAACGATTGAGTTTAGGTACATTATGCTTCTCATAAATGTTGCTCAAAATTAAGAGAAGGATTGAAATATCGAATAATATATAGGGTGTTCCATTAAAAAAAAATTAATATTGGTGTGCCACGCCTGTATGACCAACCCTGTATAAATAAAATTATCACCGCCTAGTAGACATTGAAGAACCCAAAAACTTTTGTATAAAACTTTTTTCGACACCTTGTATATTTTCCCAGATAATCGACCGTTTCCAGACTTATCAGCGACCCTGTATATATATATATATATATATATATATATATATATATATATATATATATATATATATATAGAAAATGACAAGTTTTTAACTTAATGTCATGTCACTAAGTGAAGAGCACTGATAAGTATACATGGAGAACCCAATTCAGCACAACACAACACATCTTTTTAAAGACCTAACGATAGTTTCGCTAACAAACTTAGCTTCTTCAAAGGAAGAAATATCTCAGAATATTTTATCCTCTGATAAAGCTAACTTTGTTAGCAAAAAGGTCGTTAGGTCTTTAAAAAGATGTGTTGTGTTCAATTGGGTTCACCAACTGTACCTAATAATGTGATGTTTTGTACCTTTCATTTTTAGGATAACCAAGTAGTGACGATAAGAATAATCACAAAATATTACTTTATATATGTGGAATGAATGAAGTGTGAGAGACAAAAATCAAGTAGTGAGTAAGACAAAACGAAAGAAGTTCGATGAGTCGCTAGTGAACGGGTACTTGTGCATATGTCAAGATGCTGAAGAGGATCATCGTGACAGTCAAGGGATGTACGAGGCAAGCGTCAAAATATGCTGTCTTGACTATGAAAGAAGCTGCGTAGACTCACAATTAAATTTTATTTTTCAATATAGACGCCCTTAACATCGATGCACTTATTACATCGTTTCAGCAATAACTCGATACCACTAAAAGAATATTCTTCTGCAGCTTTCACCTCTTCGTCACCACTGAAATGGCGCCAGGGAAGGTCCTTTTCCAAATTTCCAATTAGAGAGTAGTCACTGTCACTAGCGGCCCTAACTCGAGTATACGGAGCGTGACCAATCTCCTAGAAACCGCAGCCACGAATGGTGACTTGTGCAATTCCAGTAGTGTGCACAGGTGCACTGTCATGGAGCAAACGCACGCCGCCGTGCAGTTTCTCACGCCCTGTTGCGTTCTTTAAAGTATATGACAAGAATACCGCCACAGTCCCAAAAAACATGGCCATCACTTTTTTTGTCGACTGACAGACCTTGAATTTTTTTGGCGGTGCTTCTCCTTTACGTTTTCATTCCATCGACTCCCATTTGCACAAGGGATCATAATAGTAACCATAGTTTCATCCTCTGGGACAACTGTCTTCAAGACGTCCACAGGGTTTTGTCCAGTCCAAAAAGGATCGGGCACATTCAACACGACGCTGGCGCTGAATTGCTGAAAGATGTTTGGGGATCCACCTTGCACTAACTTTACTCATGCCTTAATATTCGTTGAGTATTCGGCGAACGCCTGTATCTCAAAACCCCGACATTTTTGATCATTCTTTCACTTTCAAGCGTCGATCGCTTAATACGAGATCCTCAACAAGCGCAATCCTGTTGTCCGTCACCACTTATACCTTCCTTCCTGATATTGCACCATCTTCCAAAGATTCCTGCCGCATTCAAAACCGTTTGGACTAATCTTTTACTACATAATAGGATAGAGAATTTTTCCCGTACATTCCCTCTAGCCGGTCTTCGATGCTTTGATGTAGAAGATCTTCTCGAGAAAGGAATTTAATAAGATTTTCGTGACTTCTGACATCGTGATAAACAGGTGGTGTCACTTATGAGAAAACATTGACATTACATCCATTTCTGTTTATTCCAAGGCTAATAAGACTTGAACCAATGTTTAACCAAATTTTGATAAGCTGAGTTACCCTGGATCTATTTTAGTCCGGCGCTTACCTCGTATGTAATGTTGCATGTATTAGCTATGCCATGCAAATAATTATCGAGATATCTCTGCAAGACTACACTCCTGATGAAAACAAGTATACGCACACTATTTCTGGTCTCCTGCCATGCACCCACAAATGTTAGTGAACAAGTCAAAAAAATATTTAGCAAAAATATAAGTACTATGGTCGACGTGTGAACCAGGTCAAAGAATAAGGCAGTGAAGATACAAATAGGTGGGTAGTGCGAGGAGAAACGAAACAAAGAGAGTAGTGGCATCTTCTTGTTATGCTGGACTCAATAAGAATGGTGAACGTCTGATTGCTGTTTGTCTCGAAAAATCCTCCAACTCTAAATTTTTCTATGCTTAAACCATTGATACGTTAATATAAATCTGGGTAAACCCCAACTGCGAGGCACGGCGGGGGAGACGCTGTGCCTACTACGGGGCGTGCTCGTCTGGTTCACGGACGGATCCGGCGGGGAGCGTGGGACGAGGGCCGGCGGGCAGGTGTTTACTCGGAGTGACCGAGGGTAAGTCATAGTATTTCCCTCGGAGCCCAAGCAACGTTGTTTCAGGCCGAAATGGACGCCATCCTCCACTGTGTGCGGAAGAACAAGAGGAGGGGCTACACTAACAAGCGGATCCTCATAGCCACAGACAGCCAGGCAGGCCTTAAGGCACCAAGTAGCCCACAGGTAAATTATTGGCTGAGTGAGTGTCGAGACGAGACGAGCGACCTGGCTGTGCAGAATGAGGTGACCCTCATCTGGGTGCCGAGTCACTCGGGGGTCAAAGGCAATGAAGAAGCTGACAGTCTCGCGAAGAGAGGGTCAGTAGAACCATTTATGGGACCAGAACCGGATCTGGGCGTGACAAAGAGCACTGCCAGGGGAGTCATTAAGTCCTGGGTCAGAAACCAATACTAGCTGTAGTGGGCAGACTGTCCAGGGCTCAGACATGGGAAGTCAATAATTGACGAACTCAGTTCAAAGAGAGCTGTGGAGCGGCTAAATCTTAGCAGAGGACAGCTCTGAAACACAACAGGTCTCTTGACGGGACACATGGCCGTCAAGAAACACCTACAGAAAATGGGGCGGTTCGAAGGTGACCTCGCATGCAGACTCTGCGGAGAGGGGGGGGGCATCAGCCAAGAACATCTTGTGCGAGTCTAAAGCTCTGGACCGCAAAAGACAACTGATCTACGGTCAGTCTAGACCGGAAACAGAGCAATATAAAACTTCACCCTGCCAATCGCTGTGCAGACTAGTTCAAGGCACAGTGGTTTTGGAATGGGTGGAGTAAGACTAAGGGTATGCACAATCAACCAAAGGTTGCAGTGCTATCGGGGCGGCAGCGCCGTGGACGAGCCCTGAGGGGAAAACGGTCTTTCAGCCCAAAATGTACGTAATTCTGCACTGCCTACGAGAAAACAGCAGCCCTCGGGTAAACTCCAGGCTGGTTAGCGAATGCCAGGACGAGATGAGTGACCTAGCTGGGGAGGGGGAGGAATCAACCCAGCACATCCTGTGCGAGTGTAAAACTCTGGCACGCAATAGACAACTAGTCTACGAACATCCTAGTAAACTTTGCCCTACCAGCTGCTGTGTAGGCTACTTCAAGACGCAGTGATGTTAGAATGGGTGGAGTAGAAAAGGTATAAACCAAAGGCTGCGGTGCTATCTGGGCGGCAACTCCGACAGGCCTCAGGAAGAAAGAAAATATAAAAACCTATAAATATCAAACAGTAGTGCTGAAAGAAGTACAGTAAGCTATATTGTATATAATAAGAGGCTGTGTGCTTTGGTAAGACACCAAACTTATGCAAAATGCTAAAGACGAGTAAGATTACTTCCTTGTGGTGTCTCAGGTGAAACTGTGTCAATGAAAAATTAAGAAGGGAAGGAAAATAAGTGAGAATTAAAGTTACTGTTAACGTTGATAAAAGGAAACTGTATGCTAATCTAATGGAAAGAGATGACTGAGCTACACGTAAGATGGAAAGAATACGTTAAAGGCTGCAATGTGGCAAGTGCATGGATGATTCGGAAAGAGATCATTTCTACAAAAGAAGCATGTATAAAAGTGAAAACTGAGCTTTTGAAGAAAAAAATGTAAAGAAAATAGTAAAAAAGCTTTGGATGATAAATGTCGTTAGCTATTCAGCTCTCTTAAAGAAAAACTGGTCTGGTTTTAAAATTAGAAACAGTAATTTAGGTGTAAAGGAAAGTAAAAACGCTGTAATAGTTATTCTGTTTAGGTTTACGTGATCTCGAAACTATTCAGATAGGACTAAGTTTATGAACCGAACTCCAAACAGTTTAATTATACATTGACATAACCTTCTTGCCATAGCAATCTAATTTAGGTGTCTGGATAAGAGTGGGGCCTAAAATTTGCGTTAAGATTGAAATGGAAAAATGTAATGTTTTTCATTTATTTTTTATTAACTATTTTATCAATTGTTTTTCTTACCATTGTACAATCCCTGGTTGGTAGCACCACGACGTAGGTTCCACCATTTTAGCGGTCTCTGCATGATCATTGTGTCATCCATTCTGTTTTGGTACATGGTGTCACGGTCCAAAGTGTTCATGGGGAAATCTTGATCCATTCTGTTCATCATCATGTTGTCATCAAATCTGTAAAAAGGCGAAAACTTTATTAATAATAAATTAAGCTCACAGGTATTTGCTTAATTTAAAATAACATTCTTATGTATCTTTCTTGGTCGTTTTTTGCTTATTGATTAACTTACTGTTAGTAATGTGAACTGAACGTCAAAATTACTCTGCACCTGTTCGTATCAAGTTCTTTAAAGGAATTTTAGACTGTTGTATAAACAAAAGTTTTATAAAGTGGTACTACTAATCTACAAAGGTTTTGATCAATGGATTAGTTGGTAACAAGGAAAAATGATCTGGACGCAGCAAATGCGATATAACAGTGTTTCATAAGAATTGTACCCTATTATTACGGCATATCACTAAAAGTAATACTTTTCTTTTAGACAGACGTCGAAGATAGGGTTTAGAGGTCCTAACACATGCTTATTTAAATAATTTCTCTCTTTCCACTTTCATAAAAAATATTTAAATCTTGTGTCCTAGTTCCTTTTGAAAAAAAAACTTTGAATGCCCACAACTAATTTTTCTATCACACTAGAAAATTTAAATTTGGTTAGTCTAGGTACCTAATGTAGGTCTCTTTAAAAAAACTTGTATTACAAATTTCATTTAAGTTACAAAAGCTTTCAAGAAGAAAATTTAATTCATGTTTGGAAAAGAAATGTATCTGCTAAATTATAAACGTGGCAGGTATTTTCCTTGTTAATCGCCTGGATGATTTCGTGTTAGTCAGTTTAATCGAACCGTGTTTTTCCACAACAAAAAAGTTTTTTTAAACAAATTCTATCTGCGAATAGTCCTAATAAAAGTTTACTAATACTAACAATAAAAAATGTCTGCTAAATGGTTACTTTATCTAACTTGTGTTATTTTATATAAGAATCAATTATGGTGAACTAAACCCTGATTTCTCCATCGATTTATTTTAATAGTTTTTAACACAGCAAGTACACAGACACAAAATGTTCCTGCTCCTATTATTGTTAAAATAATGTACTTCCTTGAAAAATTAAATTAACGAATATTAACGTTATTCCTTGATTTCCAATTTTAGAAGCATATTATACAATCATCTTATATTTAACCTCAAAACAGAACTGTCTAACCATGATAAATAAACAAAACGCGTTCTTGTTATTTGTTTTCCAATTTTAAAAGCATATGCAACTTATTATATCTATTCCAATGACAATCATTTACTACTCAACATCAAAACAGAGCTGTAAAACCACAATAAATACGCAAAACAGCTATTATTCTTTAGTTTCCAATTTTATAAGCGTATACAATCATTTACTTAACCCCAAAACAAAACTGTCAAGCCATAATAAATAAACAAAATACACTATCCCATCTGGTTTTTACTTCAAGTAGCTGATATAAAAATTCCTTATTTTCCCTCCGTTATTCAGATTAGTACGTTTTTGAACATTTTACAAATCCGCGCATCCGAATTACCCGAAGGCGGTTATTAGGGTGGGATCGCCATAGTTTGGGTGTGAACGTTCGTTGCGCATTAGGATGTTGTGGCGATATCGTCTTACGTGTGTTATTTTGTTTGGTTATCTACGCCTTGCAGGTGATTACTCGGTCTTTGTCTGACATCATACTTTAACCACTTGTTTCAATTCATGTCTTTCAGATTTTATTTTTAATTTGAAAAGAACCCCAAATTTTGTGAACAAATTACTTAAAATTCACAACAGAAGTTTATTTACATCATTTCTAGCTACAGGTAACGTATGATTCCAGCTCCTTTAATACTTTCAAAAATATGGCGTATTCAAAAATATTTGTGTATATTTTTGGGGGAAAATATGTCGGTTATAACCGATTCTCGAATTTGTCTGCGATTGCAACTAAATGAAGACATGTGCCAAGTTTCGTTCAAATCAGATGGGTGCCTTGGATATGGGTTCTAGGGGTCCTTCTTCTTCTTCAAGTGCCGTCTTCTCTTAGAGGGTTGGCTATCATCATGGCTACTCTCACTTTTGATTCTGTAGCTCTGAACAACTCAACGGAACTACAGTTGTACCATTTTCTCAGGTTATTTAGCCAGGAAATGCGTTTTCTTACTCTGCTTCTCTTTCCCCGTATCTTTCGCTGCATAATATTCTTCAACAATAGTAATTTCTCTCCTTTCATCACGTGGCTCAGATATTGCAGCTTGCTTATTTTAATTGTGTTCAATATTTCTTTTTCTTTTCTCATTCTTCCCAGTACCTCCTCATTTGTTACCATGTCTACCCAACTTATCCTCAAGATCCTTCTATATGACCACATCTCAAATGCCTCCAGTCGATCACTTATATCTTTTTTAACGTCCATGATTCCATCCCATATAGCAACACCGAGGAAACGTAGCATCTCAATATTCTGACTCTAAGTTGTAAGTTAAGATATCTACTGCATAACACGCTTATCATTCTGTTAAATATGGTTCTGGTTGCTTGTCCAATTCTTGATTTAATTTCTTCAGTGTACTCATTATTTATATTGACAGTTGTTCCCAGGTACCTGTACTTACTGACTTTCTCTACTAGTTCTCCGTTGATCCATAGGTTTTCCTGTTGCTGAACTGATTTTATAATGGTCTCTTTTATCGGAAGTGAGGGCGTATACTTGAATGATGTTAAGTATTCTTTGGGTTGTTGTTGTTGCTCTTATTATCATTACTCTATCTGAGATGGGGATGAAGCCAGTTATAGCTTGACAAAAGTTACCTTCCACCACAATCGCTACTCCGTTTCGGTGATTTGCGTCGTTGTTACCCGAGTAGTAAATCTTTGACTGATTAATCTTCATTTCGCCTGAATTAGGCCATCTAGTTTCACTGAGTCACATTTTGTTCACATTGAGTCGCTGCATTTCTTGAAGCACGTTGAGAATTTTACCCGCTTCGAACATGGATCTGATGTTCCGTGTACCGATCCTTATGTTTCTTTCCTTTCCCTTTCTAGGGGTCCTAGATCACGCTTATTTGAAAATTTTCTCTCTGACCATCGTTACCTCTATGAAAATTCACTAAAAGAGAGATATAACAAATTTTACAAAATTTAAGGCATGACATCTTGAAATTGGATTTTGACATTTATACCAAATATTTTGGACTCCACTTTGGCAATCTAAATTGTGTTGGATACGAGCACACGCTCAGATTTTTTTTCGCACAACAGATTGCACAATTAATAATGACAAATATATTATATACCGAATTACATTTTTCATGGCCCTCGTATATTAATTTATTATTTAACTGTGGCATTAATAAGAGTCTTTTTTTATAAAAAAACATAGTAGCCTCGGTAGTTTACTGGTATGAGAGTGTAGTTCTGAAACCAAAGGTCCTGGGTTCGACTTCCAGTAAGAGAAAATTTCACTTCTTCAACACGTACCGTCAAATTAACATTAATCAAGGTTGTGGCATTGTGTTTAAGCAAGTTGAATGTCTGCACGTTCCACCCTTCGTAGGGAGCGCAAAGCCGCCAGTCCCGTGTATCATGCTATATCGGGCACATTGAACATCCCTACTCCCCCTACAGAAAGGCAGGGGTTCGACAAAATTTCCATGATATAAATTGTGAAAGACGAAGCCTTTGTGTGTGCTAAAAACATCATAAACTTGACTAAATATAATACATAAACATAAACTCATTTTTTTCAAATGGAACGAGGGTGGCCCATTAGCATAAAGAGTAAACTACGTACCAAAATCTAGATCTGTAAGCTAAACACAAAACGTTATAGACATTTACAGAAAAAATGTTGAGATTTTCCTCTTAAAACTTCAAAGTTGGCAAAATTTAGGCAAAGAACCTGTAACGAATACGAGTTACATAGAAAAAATATAGCAAGAAGGGTGTTTGAGAAACACTTGAGTTTCAGGTTCAATCGTCATTGTCTTTCATTTATTAAAATATTTCCAGAAAATTCATTTTAAATAGATCCTTTCTCTGATGCTTTAGCAGCAGTTTTAGTTATAGAGTCGATCGTTAAATGATCCATATTTTTAGGGAATTTCCCTAGAAAAAATTTGCTCTTGAGTAGACCGCCACTTTTAAATTTTGAATAGATTTCTTGTGACCTAAGTAAAAATGAGGATATGTTCGATATGAGGAACTATTTAACAAGTAGGTAATTTGAGACCAAAACCGCTATTTGGCTGAAATGAGTTTCACGGTTTAAGGTCATGAATGAAAGATGTAAAAAAGCGATTTCTGAAGAACAATATCGATGATGCTGTCCATAGAAGAGACATATTTACTTATTCGTCTGTAATTAAGAAAATTGTTATATACCGTGATAGATTATTCTTCCTGAATAAAAATGTTTGTTTCTAAATGGAATTCAGAAGAGACCAGCTGGTATTTGACGTCACACGGCCGACATAATTTAATATTCACACTATGGACGAATTTGTGCCTTATATGGTGTACAAATCTTGTCTTGTAAAGATAAACCTTGTACTCTAATCAAAAACCCAGGCTTCTTTACAATATTGGAAAGTTGTAAATGTCACCAAGAATATGCAACTGTTTGAGGATTTTAGGGATTTTTAGGGCATTAAGCCAGCCATCTCACGCCTGGGCCGGTGCCTACGTAAAAATAGGAACTTTCGAGAAGTAACAGATGGCTGTTGGTAACGTCATGGAACGTGCAAAAATGCAAGTGTCACAGGAGAACTGGTGTACAGAGTCATGTGGTGAAGAATATGCCAATCGTAATTAAAAATAGAAGAATAAAGAGCAAACTTGAGAGCTTTTTGGACGAAGCTCAGACCCGATTTAGACGTAGACGACGACCTAGAAAAGCAAAAATTATAATTAAATCAATAGGAGCAAGAATACTTTTGAAAAATAGAGATACATTTATTGATTTCATTGACCTTGATAATGAAGAAGAAGAATCATGATTGCACAACACGACGACATGGCCTTTATACTGTGATTATGATGATTGCAAAAGTTATATCAACTTAGCTGGTGGCCGAGTGTTTATTAAGTTGAATGGATGTGTGTTTCGCCCTTCGGCGGGGGAGTAGAGTCGTCATACCAGTGTACAAGGTGATCCTGGTCAGGTTAAATATGACACACCTAGTTTGGAAAAAGGTGCTTAGTAACATTTTTCATGGTGGTAGGATGAAACTACTAGTGACTGATCATAGTCGCGAAATAGACCGACGTTAGAGAAGCAAAATATAATACAAAAAGGATTTTTTGGACGTCCCGTTGAAATAACAAATTGCATACGTTTTTGTTTTCCTAAAAGTATCGGAAGAAAATTTTTACAGAAACGTTTTGACCTCCAGTGAGCACCTACGTTATAAGGTTGATTGATTTATTAGTTAAACGAAGCGATTATAGAGTAAAGAAAAACTGGAAAAGTACCTTCTGGTGTAGAATTCTGTCTGGTCACGTTCTGGCATGCCGAATAGAATTTTACCCAGCATAGACCACTGATTGGTTCTATACATATCATCTCCCTTCAACATCATGTATTTCTCTGGCATGTCCTTGTCGAACATTCGTTGGTAATGAGTGTCACGTAACATGAAAGGCATATATTTCTTGTCCATTAGATTGTACATTTTCATGTCGTCCATTTGCCTTTCTTTGTTCATCATCCTCATCATCATTGGGTCCTGCATAGTCATATCCTTCATCATGTAAGGGAATTCCATACGCATTCTGTAAGGATAACGATGAGTCATCATCATGTTCTTGTAGTTGTACATTGGAACGTCTTGTCTGTACATGAAGGGTTTCATGTTATGTTCCATCAACAGAGTATCCATGTCCATATCTTTTGTCGAGTCCATACCAAAACGCATCATCTTATTCCTGAGGATATCTTCTTTCATCATCAACTTGAAGAAGGTGTTATCGGTCATGTCATATTTCTCCATGTCTAGGGCTTTGAGAGCGTCTAACACCTCGCGGTGTATTTTATTCTCAAGCACCTTTTCTTCCACGATGTCGATAAGTTTATGGAAAGTAGTTGAATCTAGACGACCTTGGAAGGTTGAGAAGATTTTGATAAGGATGGTACTTTGGAGATGGCCATCCATATCTGAAAAAAAGTTTAGTTTCAGTACCTAATTTGCAATAGACAATTGTTTAAAAAATTGTTTTGATAATGATTTCTGTAATTAGTGGAATGCCATAGTTCGTAAAATTTGATGAACTTCGGAACCAGGCTTCCATAAAATGGATTTTTCTTAAAAAAATTCTATTCTGTAACCAGCTGCCACTTGAACGTTTTTATAAGTCAAATATTTGAAATATAACACCTACATATTTTTATAATATCTTGTTGATAAAAAAAAACAGTGTGTTGAGCAATACAGGATGTTTCAAAGGTAATGGTACACAGTCAGCGCTAGATTTTTGGTATTAAAATATTACGATTTAGCTAAACTTACCTTATTTCCAAAGTCAAATTAAAAGAAACACAGGCTGTTAAATTTACAAATTGAATTTTGATTTTCATTGATATCTAGAAAAGTATTTGCGTATTGTCTTGAGAAGTGGTACAGATAAATTTTTCGTTTGGACACTCACTTTTTTTGAAAACTTTCACAAAAGCAAGAACAGAAGTTTGATAACAATAAAATATTTACGGTCGATTGTGGGGGTTCCAAGTTAGATCATTTGTGTCTTTCTAGTTGATTGGTGAACAATTTGTAGTTTTATTTGCAATTTTTTTTTCTTTTAACGACGGCCTATTTCCGCGACTATGGCCAATCACCGACGCCAGGGAACAGTTTCACCTCACCATCCTGGAAATTTTGCCGAACCCCTGCCTTTCTGTAAGGAGGGTAGGGATCTTTAACGTGCCCAACATCACATGTACACGGGACCGACGGCTTTACGCCCCCTCCGAAGGGCGGAACGTGCAGACATTCAACTTGCTCAAATACAATGCCAGAACTTCGGTTGTTGTTAATTGTACAGTATGTACTGAAAAAGTGAAAGGAGTACCCTGAGATCGAACCCAGTACCCTTCGGTTTAGAGGCACACGCTCTTACCTCTGAACCACCGCGGCTCTTTTATTTGCAATAGAAACTGAATTATCCCCGATCAAAATGAATGTAGTATATTTCGCTTAATAATGGAGCTACGTCAAATCCGAGGTGGCCGTTGGATTCGTGAGATAGAATTACATAAAAACAATTGATTTATTTTTTGAAAAACTAATAAAACATTTCACTTTTTGCGTCTATTTTATCGGCATGTGTCACTTTATGGGTGACGAAATTATTAGTCGCCCATAACGTCGAACATTTTATTATTATTCTTTATCAACTGCAAGTGGCTAAATCGATTGGTGCACCGTAGAAACAGTGGTTTGCATCTTAAACAGGTACCGAAATACGCATTTTTTAAGCGGACGGTGTCGTTTTTTTATGAATCCATGACATATTTTACTTACAACGACTCAAAAGACATTTTAATGGCAGTGGTATTATGAACACTTGTGCATTATTGAATAAACTCGCCTTTCAAAAGCCTAATTATACGTATTTATGATTAACAATATATGTATGTATAATATGTGCAGTTTTCAAATCTTGCGAATGCGAAAACATCGGCTCAAAATAAAAAAAACTGCCAAAGTAACAGGAAAATGGTTAATTTCAAATATAGAAAAACTTTGTCCGTGCTTTTTTTAAATTTCTTTCACGTCGGCCTATTTTCGCGTCTATGGCCAATCACCGACTCCGGGTAGCAGTTTTACCTCACTATCCTGGCAATTTTGCCGAACCTCTGCCTTTATGTAAGAAGGGTAGGGATCTTTAACGTGCCCAACATCGCATGGACACGGGAACGATGGCTTTACGCCCCCTCCGAAGGTCGGAACGTGCAGACATCCAACTTGCTCAAATAAAATGCCACAACTTTGGTTGATGTTAATTGTACAGTATGTACTGAAAAAAGTGAAAGGAGTACCCTGGAATCGAAGCCAGTACCCTTCGGTTCAGAGGCACACGTTCTTACCACTGAACCACCGAGGCTCTAGAAAAACCTTATATCAGTTGTTTTAAAATTCGACGTTAAATAAAAAAATCGGGACGCAGCAAATATGTTATAGTAGCGAGGTTTCATTAAATGCTTCAAATTTTCATAAATCAATTTACCATTAACCTAGAAACTCTTATTTTGAGACATAATACATTCTTCATCAGGGCAACAGGTCTATCAAATTTGATCAAAATAACTTTGTTATTTTTCGAGATACAATTTTTTTTAAGAACATTTTTTAATAACTGTTCAGATTTGGCTGCCTAACAAACTCATTAAGCTATTAACAAAATAAAAACACTTGCCAAGTTTCATCAAAATCGGTTAATAATTTTTTGAGTTGACGGTTATATATATATATATATATATATATATATATATATATATATATATATATATATATATATATATATATATATATATATATATATATATATATATATATATATATATATAAACTGATTTCAGAACGTGTTTTAAGAGCTCTAATTCATGGTCATTTAAAAGAGATTCTCAATCCTGAGAAACGATTTTTTACGAAAATTCTCAAAAAAATATAAGAAATTCCGAATTTTCGTGCCAAAAACAGTAAAATAATTTAAGCCTACTATTACACAAGTAAATAATAAACTTCTTAAGATTTGTTTAATTTTTTTATACATAGTTTAATATAAACTAATATTTACAAGGCAGGTAACCAGCCCATTTAGCAATATTATTTTGATTCTTACCTCTAAAATCATCAATCCTCATAGTCTTCGTCATCTCATTAGGCCCAGTTAGCTGTACCTCAAGGTATCTTGGGGTAGTATCAAGACTCAAATCATGGCCTTCAAATCTTGCCATATGAATGAGGACCTTGCGGCCGTCATCAGCAAGCACCAAGACACGAGACCCATCCTGCTCTACCAAGAAGTTCTTGTGGTAGATGACAGCTGAACAAAGAGCCAAAAGACTCGAACACAAAACTAAGGCTTTCAAAAGATGATGCATCTTGAACGACAACTAGTTCTGACTGAAATGCTGATTTGAAAAACATCGAATACCCTTTTTATACTGAATCTTCTGAAATTTGTGATTAGCAACACAATTATTATTAGATATCAGCCGCAAGTAGATAAAGCATATTTTTTGCTTTCTGTTAATTAGCATTTATTATTGTATTCAGATATTTTCCCTAGTTACGTAACGCGTTATTATTTTGCAAAGTTATGGGTCATTGCTAACAATTTTTAGGTACATTAATAATGAATTATCAATCCGATTACATGTTAGTTTAGTTTAATACTAAACACAAGTTTTCTTTGCAGAAACTAGTGCACACCAAATTGTAAATTTCCAGGTTAAATGAGATATGCATTGATGCTTTTTCCTTCAGGAGACCAAAGGATAGCACAAGATTTAAAGTTCTTATATGATAAAAACAATTAATTTAGCTTCACTACCCGAAAAAATTATACAAAAATTCTCTAAAAATGTTTGTCCTAGAAAATTTGAGCAAAACGTTTTTTTTTTTTACGAAAGTCCGTAAAGAATTCGAAAACATACTAAAACAATGCAGTATAAGAGTTTATTGAATGACGCTAAAAAAATAGTTGCTTCGAAAATTTGCTGACAATTTTTCACGAAAAGTCATTATATGTAGAGTGCCAGGGGTAGTCAAAAATATATAAAACTTGGGATGCACCTATTTTCGCATACGGAAATTCCAGATTTGATATGTGCAATGTTGCCAGATTTACCGTTTCTTCTGATATTATTAGTGATGTGGTTTTATAAATACAACACCCTGTATATTGTTTCATTATTGGAATCTACCCTTCAATGCGAGTTTCATCATATGAAAAACATGAGGTTTGATGTAGTCAGAAAAGTCTTCAATAAATAAAACTAGTTTAGTAGTAATTAACTTCTAGCATGCTGTGATTGTAACAGTCATTCACCACTTACATTACTAACTAAAACTGATAATAAATATAATAAATAACTCCCAAACCGGTCTCATATCCATAAGGCGACTGTACAAAAAACGTTAAAACACTTTGAGGAAACTAGAAGTGTAAAAGTCTGGACGCAGCAAGTGCGTTATGGTAGTGAATTTTCATAAAAATATTTTTAATAGCAAATATGTCTTTTTTTTAAGAAAGCAGGCATCAAATTTGGTTACCAGTATAACCAATATAGTAAAATCAATGTGCCATGTTTCATCATAATAACTTTATTGTTTGAAAATGTACAAAAATTTCCGACAGTAGATTTAAGGTGTTCCCGAAAAAACTTATTTCTTGGTTAACCTTATAGGTTAATAGCAAATTTTGCTATTAAGATATGAAGCATTTGATCAAAATTCGCTACCATAACGCACTTCCCACTGAGCAAGGTAATATTGCATTAACATTGCAGAATCTTTGCCAAAGCAAGTGTAAGTTTGATAGATAACTTGCAGAAAGCCTCCTGCAAGTTTGTTGCAAATGGCAAATCTTCCCCCCAGTGACTTTACATATGCAAGTGTTTCTTTTGTAACGTTACTGCAAGTTTAGTGTAGTGAGCTGTTACAAACTTTCTTTATACTTATAAATATTACCTTACAGCAAGCTTTAATTTTAAAAGGGCCTAGCAAAGTTGTAAAATTTAAACTTACATTTGCAACTTATCTGCAATTGTGTATATTATATATACAGTGCAAGTTTGTAACTTGGGATAATTCCAGTTAATCTACTTCAGTTTTTTTTTAAATGCTCGGAGTCAGATAATATTCTCAGTTACAATCTTTTCAAAAATGTATTATACATTATACAATGTGTCAAATGTCATTGATAATTTTTGTAAATGACAACCTTAGCTTTTTTTGACTATTTTTAAAGTACACACCAAGCGATACAAAACCACCAAATTTAAAATTTTTATTATAAATTTTGAGTTGAAAGCACGAAAAAAAATTGTGTAGTTATCAATGAATAAAAATTTTAAATCTGCTGGTTATCTACAACTTCACATGTAAGTATTTAAAAAAAGTCAACAAAAACGTAGGGTTGATTTAGAGAAATTATCGGTGAAGTCATTTGTCAAATATGGTACATACTGTATAGCTTCTTTAAAATACTGCAACTTGAAATACTAACCAATGTGTCCAAACATTTTTGAAAAAAAGAAACTGTATTTGAATAACTGAATTTATTTCAAGTTACAAACTAATACTGAATATATGTATAGGTGTATTTATACGTAATATATATTTCTTGTAAAACTGTAAAAAATGACTTAAGACAATGTTAATTAGAATAAAATCTTTATTACATAAAACAAATTAGACTTACAACACATTTCATTTCTGCTGATACATAGATATATACACTTTATTGACCATCAAATGTGCACGGTAAGTCACTGTCTTTATAAGTGCCGACTATAGTTACTAGATAGAGATAGTTAAGACATATAGCGAGTGTCCATGTTTAGCCTAAAATGCAGTTCTAGACAAAACTCAGCGAAAAAATAGATAACTTGAACTCGTGATATCGTTATTAATTGACCGATTTCAAAAATTATTTTTTCTAAATGAATACCAATTAATTGTTTTTGATATTGTTTTACTAAATAACTCTTAGTCTTCTAGGAAAATGTGTCAAACACCAATAACAAAAACGAAGTAGCATTACTTATTTTGAGAGGCGAGAATTTTTTTAGCTTCTAAAATATGTGGTAACCTATGTCACATAAAATACAGTCAACATATCAAATACTATTGTGAAAAAAGAAATATCTAAAATGGTGCGTTCATTTCGATTTTAGAGAAAGTTTAATTAAGAAAACGTAAGAATATGCAATGGATAAATCAAGCGCATGGAAATGAATACAACTTCAATGCGAAAATAGCTTAAATATGGCGACAGTCTCTGAAAGTGTTTACGCATATGTCTTAACCTTAACTATCCCTATCGAGTAAGTATAGTACTGTCAATGTCTGTGTACATTCAGAAACATTGAAGTAAAGTAAAGCAAAATTATGACTACAATGAATTATGTATATAAACAAAGTCTGTAGCTAGTGTTACTTGCCTTCCAAAGCTTTTACCTAACGCACACAGACACACACACACTACAAAGAATGAATAGAAGTAATATGTAACACTATACACATTAGTTTAGAGCACGAATAAATTCCTTCACCTTGGTTTTTGTTTTATAACATCCACTAGTACCTACTGTAATCTTGTTAGTGAGAGCATCTTAATAACATTAGGTAGAAAACTGAGGAATTTGATTCCCAAGTAATCAAAGATCTGCTTTGTTTTCTCCTCTTTGTGCAACTGTATTTTTAATTCATGCCTGCACCTGGTATTGATGTTGCAAGCTTCTTCATTCACTGGATGTTTTGAATACATATACTGAAGAAGTATATGGCTGGGAGGGTACCTAAGTATCCCATTGGCCTCAAACACATCAGGGCAGCTTTTTCTTCGACCTACGCAAACAATGTCCTTATTGCTCTTTTTTGCATGATAAACACATGTTCCGCTGATAACGAGTTAACCCATATGAATGTTCCATACGATAGGATACTGCGACAACGTGCAAAATAAGCAATCCTGGCAATTTGATGGGTACTGTACTGTTCCTTATGATGTCGATTGCTCTGGATAAGCTTCATTCTTCCATCGGTCAATCATATTTAACGTTTTAAAATGAATTGGTCTGACCAGGTAAGACATCTCCAGGCTGCTTCTAAGGACATAACAAAATTCGTATTTAGCAATTAGGTTTTCTTTTTCGTTGAGTATATTTAATAAAAAGAAACAAAACTATAAATGCAGCCATTTTAGAATAATTCACCGGCGATCCTGAAGTATAAGGATCGCCGCTGTTTTAGGGATTCTCACCTGACATGTTTGTCGATATACTCCATGTTTCATTATCTACACTCCAGACAACGAATTACTTAATTACCCAAAATTCAAACAATTCAGGCTACAATAAGATTGTTCAATCTTTAAAACTTCCAGAAAAACAAATAGACATAGATCAAATAACAGCTTATGATGATATCATAAATATAATATAAACAACAATCCGCCATTAGTCATTAATACTAATACCGGGCGCATTGTCAGAGTCAGTTCGCTGTTGGCGTTAGTGTTGTATGTTGCTATTGGACGACGATGACATACAATCGAACATACACGAACATGAAAACGGAGGGAATATAAATTAATGTGTACAAATTAAAACAAACACTCAGAAACATTGCAATTGTAACTTTACGTGAGCTTACGAATGGAGAAAAACAACAAGCCGGCAAAGGAGATATTACATTTGAAAGTTATGTTAAAGTTTCATTTGTAAGTTTGCATTGGTTTTTTGGCTGCAAACATTTAGAAATGTTGCAAACTTAACATGCTTAATAGTAAATTATCTAACGTTGCGGTAAGCATTTGTAAGTTGCCATGCTTAGTGGGTTGCTGCGTCCAGAATTTATTTTCTAACAAACATGCATTATATTTCGATGGAAAATGCAAAAATGCAATAACATAAGGCGTGTTAGACTAAAAAAAAAGGAAATTTGTATCATCAACCACTTATGGGCCACCCTGTGATTGTAGAAATATTTTTTTAAGATCTAGGTCAAGACACCCTATAATTAGTGAATACCATTTTTTTTCATATCTTGTATAATAATGGATATATTGAGCTTTACAGATTTTTTACAAAAATTCGAAAAAAATTATATACAATTAAACGATAAACTCTATAGCTAAGGCTACTGCCAAGCATCAGAGAAAGGGTCTATTTGAAATGAATTTTCTGGAAACATTTTAGTAAAATGAAGGACAAGGACGGTTGAAACTAAGACTTCAGGGTTTATAAAACATTGTTCTTGAGACATTTTCTTTCCATAGCCCATAGTAAATTCAAGTTCTTTGCCTAAATGTTGCCACTTTTGACGTTTTAAAACGCGACTTTGACGTTCTTTTTATTTTTCTTTAAACACCTATAACTTCTTGTCTTTTGACATATAGAGCTAAATTTTGGTAGGTAATTTATATATAATTTTATAAACCTATGTACCAAATTTGGATGCCCTTACTTTGTTATTTCCGGAGATACAATTTTTTTTCGAAATAAAACACAACATTTCTGAGCCGATTTTCCTGGCTAACAAACTTATTCAAGCCACTTGCAAAAGGAAGGTATTCACCAAATTTAATCAAAATCGGCCCATTATTTTTTGAGTTGTTTGGAATGACAATTTTATTTATTTAAGACTTTTCTGACTACATCAGACCTCAAGTCTTACATATGCCCAAACTCGTATGGAAGGGTAGATTCTAATATGAAACAATATACAGGGTGTT
This sequence comes from Tillus elongatus, assembly GCA_964006375.1. Classification (NCBI taxonomy): domain Eukaryota; kingdom Metazoa; phylum Arthropoda; class Insecta; order Coleoptera; family Cleridae; genus Tillus; species Tillus elongatus. Next base: position 39,609,215 of record OZ023268.1, read on the forward strand.
GCATTTAAAAAACCACAGTGACTGTAAACACTGCACATATCAAATCGGGAATGTCCGTATCCTAAAATAGGCGCATCCCAAGTTTATATATTTCGGAGTACCCGTTTCAGGGAAAATTAGGCGTTTCCAGACTTTTTTTCCACTTTACATTTAATTACTTTTCGTAAAAAAATCGTCTTAGCAAATTTTCTAAGCAATCATTCTTTTTAGCGAAATTCAACAAACTTTTATTCTGCACTGTTTCAGCATGTTTTCTAATTTTTTACGGATTTTCGTAAAATATATATATATATATATATATATATATATATATATATATATATATATATATATATATATATATATATATATAATATTTCTTTATGAAAAAGTTTTGTCAAATTAATTGCCAAGCTTTGTCCAGGTATTGTTTATCGCAATCTCCTATAAGACAGAAAAAAAGCTATCCATGATATAGAAAACAATAAAAAGTGGCGCCCTACCGCTAGGAATACTAGGGGATGTTCTACCCTCTCAGTATTTTTGCACGGGATCAAGGGTGTCACTATGCATCTCAACGACCTCAAAAATATGTAACGGATATTAACATTTGTACTTTTACAGGCCACATCTTTCCTCACTAACACCACCCCCCACCCCGTGCGGGGTATCATACCCACAGAGCATTTGTTTACAGTTTTTTTATATTTATTTACTAAAAAAGAGAAGAGCTGAAGCTGGAAGCGTATTTGCTTATACGCAAAAATAATAAAAGTAACATTTCACTACATAAAAAAATTTCTAGACGCTGCAAGTGCATTATGGTAGTGAATTTTTATTAAATCCTTCAAATTTGAATAACTCAATTTTTTGTAAATTTAGACAGTTGAATTTTGGTACGTAGCAAGGTCTTTCTCAAGGCAACATACTCACCAAATTTTATTAAAATAGCTTTGTAATTTTTTGAGAAAGAATTTTTTTCAATATAAAACTCAAAATTTAAATAACTCAATTTTCTATAAACTTAGAAAATTGAGTTTTGGTACGTAGTAAGGTATTCCCCGTATATATGCACCAAATTTCATTAAAATAGATTTGTATTTTTCGGAAAAAAAAAATTTCGAAAGAAAACTCAAAATTTTCCCGCAAAATCTTGTTCGATTTTCTTGGTTAACGAACTCATCCAAGCCATTAATAAGATAAAGGCACTTGCCAAGTTTCATCGAAATCGGTAAGTTATTTGAGTTAGCGGTTGGATACATATATATATATATATATATATATATATATATATATATATATATATATATATATATATATATATATATATATATATATATATATAAAAACATAAAAAATTGAAAATGACCCCGGGTATGGGTTCTAGGGGTCCTAGTCCGCGCTCATTTGAAAATAAATTTACAAAGTCTCACCATCGATACCTCTCTAAGAGTGCATTTTAAAAAATAAAAAATCACTAATAAAAACTTAGCTGTAACAGCGCACAGTACAAATAAACAAACTGTGTATGTCTGCTGCCTTATGACTAAAAAAAAAGAATATTCAAACAAAGCATCAAGTTAAAAAAGAAAAAGAAGCAAATAGTTCTCCAAAACTCCACACGTGAAGTCGTAGTCATCTAATTTATTTTTAAAATGATTTATTGTAGCAGCATCTGCAGCATCCTGAGGCAGTGAGTTCCAATTATTAAAAACACGATTGCTCAAAAAAATGTTGTCTTTGTACTGTATGGTATACTTGGTGAGCAAGTTTTAAATTATGTCCACGTGGTCGGTAATTAGTAGGGGAAATGTGGGTAAAGTGGTCGCCCGGGGAAAAGTGGCCATTCCCGATTTTGTGTCCTCATCTGTGAACCAATAGCATAACCAGATCGGCCATTCTGAAGAAGCAAACGGTGGGGTGTTCTGTTTTACCATTGTGCATACCTGCCAACGGATAGCATGATTATTGTCATTTCAGACATGTGCATTCTATGGTGTTGAGTTGATTGCTACTACATAAAAAACCGGTGTGATTACATATCAATTTAAAAAGTTTTTGTGAAGTTGGTGCATATAGTGTCAGGTATGTATGCATGTAGTTTGTTTTCTGAATACTGCGACAGTAGTTTAGATATCATGTTATTCTTGCAAACTTTAATTTTGGTGTAAAGTGGTCACTTTATCCCCGTCCATAGAACTTCTATTCACATTGAATTTTTTTTTGGGGATGCCTTCGCAGTATAAAAGAACATCATCGCAACTATCATTGGACACTTACGTTATTCTACGAGCTATAAAAGCTGTTCGAGAAGACAACGTTCCACTTCAGACGTCCAGCAAAATATACAATGTACCTACAAACACACTGAAGCGGCTTGTGTTGGGCAAACATTATTTTGCAACAAGTGGAAAGAAGATTTTAGGGTCGATTCGTCCAGTCTTCGACGAAAAACAAGAGCAGGAAATATTTGAACATATTAAGGAAATGGAATATTGAAGCATCATAAATTTCACCCGTATAAAATTCATCTTGTACAACAACTGAATGTAGATGATTTTGATCGGCGGATGGAGTTTTGTGAAGATATGACTCACGAATAGCTGAGAACGGGAACTTTCTGTTCAATATCTGTTTTTCAGACGAGTGTACGTTTTTATTAAACTCTACAGTCAATCGTCATAATTGTCGTTATTGGGCTGATAATAATCCAAAAAATTTTCACGAAGTCCACACTCAAACTCCACAGAAATTGAATGTCTGTACTGGCATTTTTGGAGACCGTTTAATCGGACCAATTTTTCTTGATGGGAATTTGGGTGGCGAAACATATTTGGAGTTACTAGAAGATATCGTTTACCCTCTACTAATTGACATTGTTAAAAATGATGATCGCTATCAAGAAAATCAATTAGTGTTTCAACAAGATAGAGCTCCCTCGCATTTTTCATAACGTGTTAGGGAGTTTTTGAACAGAGAGTTTCCAGAGCAATGGATTTGGCGTAGAGGTGCTATTAAGTGGCCCCCTAGATCACCGGATTTAACTCCTTTAGACTTCTTTCTATGGGGCCATTTAAAGAGTAGAATTTTCGCAACAGAACCGGAGTCTCTGGGATAATTACGACGACGCATTGTTGAAGAATGCCGTCTTATAACTCCACAAATGCTCCAGAATGTCAGAGCTCGTTGTGAACAAAATTTGTACTTTTGTATGGAAGCTCGTGGTCAACAATTTGAACACTCACTTAACTGAATAAACATTTTTCAACGTTTGGTTTTGTTTTTTAGTTTTTTTAACGAAAAATTTACTAATTCGTGCATTTATTATCACAATGAATGAAATACGTTCTTTCAACTCCAACTGAATAATTTTTAAACGAATTGATATAACTTCCAACAAAATTAGTGCTGAATTCAGAAACGAAAGAGCTTTCAAATGATGTAACACTCGACCCATGTTCCCTATTTAAAATATAAGAGTTGTTATCACCACCCTTAAGGGATTGATGTGACAAAGTTGAGTTTTACGTCAAAACATGTTCCTCTCAATATTAAAATTGACGTGTTTCAGCGTATCTTAAAAAAAATTTCTCTGGACGCAAATCGGTCTGCTTCGTTTTCAATGCGCCACCTTGTATATATATATATATATATATATATATATATATATATATATATATATATATATATATATATATAGAGTCTACTGGTTTCAAGACTTACATTCTGCTTCATAACGGGTTTTGAGAATTTAGCACAAAACGTTTTTAAAGAAATAGACAATGTAGAGTGTAATATTATGGTATCATTATCAAATTAGATGACCAAAAATGCTTATAATTAATATAATTAATATAATAACATAATAATACTATTAGTAATCTAAGCTACAAAAGAAACGTTATTTACGGAGATTGTTACTTTTTCAACAAATTTATGGATATTGTTATTTTTGCAGCAAATTAATATAATATCAATAGTAGGTGTGTTGAAACTTTAAGGCAAGCGACATAAAAATAGACTAGGATGTTTTTATTTAAAAACAATATAAATAAAAAAATGCAAAACAAGTCATAGTAAAAATACAAAAATACTTGAACATTAACAACAACAAAAAATTTAAATTAAATAACTTCCGACAGCTCAAACATTAAGTTCAACACTTTTTTCATGAATCTCACACACAGCATCTTCTTCATGTTCATCTCCTGCATTTGCTTCGTGTGAAACGTGTTTATAAAAGTTGAAACTGTTGTTAGCAATTTATCTCCAATTAGTTCCATAATGCTTTGACAGCAAAAATTCTCTTTTTTCTCCTTCTTTGCAAATTTTTTTCTCGGATGGTATTTGGATTAATATTCCTAACTGATTTTTCCTTTTTGCAAATTCTTTGGAGATTAGAAAGGTGAACCTTATAAAATACTTTCCCCTGAATCACAATGCTCTTATTGGAACGTTCAATATTAATTCTGAAAATGACTCCTGAACTTCCTTCCAATCGAAATTTTTACAGTCCTTGCCAATATGTTTGAAAGTCGAAGATTTTGAAAAAATTTTCGTATATTCTTCACGACCAATGATGATTTCTTTTTTTCTTAATGTCTTTCTCAATCAGCCCAAATACATGGTCCGGAGGAATGTAACTACACCCTATTAGTGGAAATACTATTACAATTGTCGGAATATTTTTGGGGGCAGTGGCCAGACGTCATGACGTCATTGAGTATGGAATTTTTACTTTGTCACCCACATACGTGAGTCATAAATCGCAGAGTCGTGCAAAGATTTATAATTATATAACAATTAAGAAAAATGTTCCTTAGATAACACACAAAAGCAAAACAAAAATAACTACAAAACATACAACAACGTTCAAAAGAAAAGTTGCAGAATACAGATCCAAATCCAATATTGTTTTTTAGAAACACTAGTTGCACAAGGTTTATACCAACTATTGAAAATAAAATATAGTTTAATGGTGTGTGTGTGTGTGAAGAGTGGTTTGGCCTCGAGCTTGTAGTCTCATTGACCACAGACTTTTTTTTTTCTTTGAATTTCCAATTTAAGTGGAAAGATTGCACTTTCATGCAGAATTGCCATATCACACAATTTTCAGTCATCTAGCCTATACTTACAATTCTAGTATTTACTTATACTTATATGTTATACCTATTTTACACCTTTTTTTTTAATTTTTATTTTATTTAGTTTAATGGTAGTTTATATGTAAAAATCGTCCACAGAGTAACGCCTCTTGTTTAGGATAATTGTTTTCACTCTCTTCTTAAAAGCTGGTAAAGTGTCTACATTCCGTACATCTTCTGGCAATGCATTAAACAACTTGCAGCCATTGTAGAACAGTGACTTTTGGTACAGAGCTGTGCGATGTTTGTCAGTTTGCAGGTTATTTTGACCTCTTGTGGTATAGCCATGTTTAACTGCCATACGCGTGTATTTAGTCTTATTTTCAAAAACATGGGCTAGTACTTCCAGGATGCAGATGATGGAGAGTGTAAGAATACCCTGTTCCTTAAACTTCTTTCTGCAAGTGTGTCTATGCGTGATATTGAATATGATTCCCATTACTTGTTTTTGTTGTTTAAAATCTTGATTTGCTTCACTTGCTAATCCCCAGTATATAATACCAAACTTTAGTTATGGGTAGAAACACGCATAATACAGTGACAAGACAGTAGAGGTACTGCATCTTGGGGTTAGTGTCCTTATTGTATATGAAATGGATGAGATTCGTGAACAGAGTTAATCGATGTGGACACTTCACTTTAACTCACTATAGATATAAAGTCCTAGTAATTTCGTAGAAGTCTGTAGAGTTACGGTTTGGCCATCAAGTTCTACATCTTGTCCAATATCTTTTCTTTATTTAGATGACTTAAAAATCACGCATGCTGTCTTATCCTTATTAAGTGCAAGCTTGTTTTTATCAACCGAGTTAGTAATCATTTTTAAAAAAAATTCAGCATCAGCCACAACATCCTGAACATTATGTCTACCCATCAGAAAGTTGGTGTCATTAGCATAAGAGGTGACCGTCATTTTGTTGTCTGGATTGATGTTGTTTCTTCATTAATGCGCTATGTATTGAAGTAGGCTGTTGGCATAAATAACGTACAGCGTAGGTCAAAGAACCGTTTCTTGTGGCACCCCAACCGTCACTCGGAAAGTTTTAGATGAGTAGGTACTGTTAGAGTTAGATATTACAACTGTTTGTGTTCTATCTGTAAGATAGCTTCTAAACCAGTCCAATGCAGTGCCTGTAACTCCATACTTTAACAGTGAACTTATTAGGATCTCATGATTTACAGTCAAAGGCTTTGAAGAAGTCCACAAAAAACCCCAAAGCTACTTCTTTTTTGTCAATGTGCTCAACAATGTTCTCAACAGATTCAACAATTGCAGTTTCAGTACTTCGTGCTTGTCTGTGAAACATACACCTGTACGTGGTGTTCCGAATCATATGTTGTAAGTGGTGTTTAACACATTTCTAAAATAAATATGTTTTACAGAATGTTGACTTTTATCACTGTAAAGTTTCCGCAATTTTTGTATGCTTAGATCTGATGAAAGGTATTTTCGTTACGTGCGAGAACGACGGTAATGACTTTCAATACAATTCAGATTATTTATAAAATTTAGCACGCTTTGCTTTCTCACCTCAAAGAGCTGTGACTTTCTATCTGCATCTCTTCTCTCTCGGGCCAATTCACCATGGTAAAAAATGCTTGGTGGGTCAATTTATTCTGAACCTCGATACTCTAAGCACGCCAATGAAAGTTTTTAAACAAACAGGGACCATTTCATTCATGCTTGAGGTTGAAATAAAGTCATTTTGTCTGACTAGTCCTGACAGCATCCCTACCATTTGTTTGTCTGTGCCTTTTTTGCTTTTAGTAATATATGAGGGAACAAAAAAAAATGTATATTTTTGTATAAAACTGTCTTGAGTTATCTTATCCTTTACGGAGTAAAACCTTGATTGTTTAAATCATGTATAGTAAGCCTTATACATTGTAGAGCCCCATCCTTGTGGTTACATACGGGTGACACAGGCAAGTTAACTGGACTATGTCAGAAAATAACATTAAAATTTATTTTCAAACATGAAAAATCAGTCTAATTATATATATTATTGCTAAACTCAACTTTTTTGCCGTGGTTCGTTTCCAGTTTGTTGAGTCCCGTTTTCTTTTACTGGTTTTCTCCCCATCGGTAGTTGGAGTCACTGATAAATCCATCACCTGCAATTAAAAACCACTTAGAATAATACATACACTAAACTGTAATTATTAACATACTAAACTTTGAACAACCACCTAATAACAAACAAATTCGGTTAAAATGATTCAAATCAATATTAAAACCTTGACAAAATACCAACTGAAATATCACGCGACTTAACTTTAGCGTTAAGACAATTAACTTTTTTAAACAATTTATTATTACTTAAACACAATGATTACTTAATACAATAATGAGACAAAAAAAATATATATAAGTGATATTAAAATACTTGACACGCCATGTGCCAGACTAACTAGGAAACAAGCAATGAACACTCCTATCTCGGTGCTTATCCTATTTATAGTCTTCCCCTCCAGGCGTGGCACTATTGTCTCTGGAGGTGACCTGGATCTGCTAATGCTGAATGTCACCGGAGATATTCCGTTCGCACTTGCTGGTTTTACGCCTGCATTCCTACAGGCGCCACTTCACTATTATGATGACACTGCGGTTTCTAAGGAGGCCAGGATACATTGTTGCACAATAGCCTGTTGTTGTGGCTCTATTTATCTCCTCCCCCCTTTGAAGAACGAAGCTACGGTTCGTTCCGGATTTTCAAGGGAAATCCGGCTTCGGTGGTTCCTGGGTTGATCTTCAATTCTCCCTTGTCGGTTCTTGGGTTGATCTTCGTAGTTCTTCTAGTGGTTCTTCTTCTTATGACTCCCCATTTGACGGCTATCATTATGATGGCGGTTAAAATAGCCACGTACAATAATATGGTCCATATACTCAGGTGATGTAATGGTAGTTCCATTCGGCCTGGTATATTTTTCTTAATGTTTTGGAGTTGGTGTTGGATCTGCTCGATGTTATGCAGCTGTACGTTGTCTAATTTGAGTTCGGGTACCTTTTCGTAATTTGTTTCTTCCTTCGTAGTGGTGGTTTCTAATTTGGGGAGATTGAATAGTTGTTGTGTTTCCGCTGTAGTGGGGCCGGTTTTATAAATTTTGTTTTCTACTTTCAATTGGCAATTTGGTTGGAGGTTGACCAATTTGGTACCCTTGATGATATTGGTCCACTCTTGTTCCTGGCAAGTTATTCTGGCGTTTGTCTCTTCTGGCGCTAAGATGATGTATTGACTGGTTCCATATCTCGAAACTGTGGTTTGTTTAATTTTGACTAATTCTTGGTTACAATTATCGATAGGCTTTTGGAATTTTATTAGTTTTATTTCACATGGGTTCTGATTATTCATGGCTGTTGGATTGACGTCTTGGCAGAAATATAATTTGTTCTTTAAATTTTGACATTCTTCATTTCGAAAGGCATATTGTTTATTGCTTAGGATCAAGTATTTGGTTCTAGGGATTATCATGGTAAATGTGTGTGGATTTTTTGGGACAGGTAATGTGTATAACTGATAGTAATCATATTCTGATTCTTCAACTAGAGGTATTTCTATTTGAAATATAATTTGGAATTTATTTTGTACTGCTTTTATTTTGAATATTTTTTCATACAGATTCAGATCAGTGGTTGTTATTAGTTTGGCATTTGTTACGTATTTTTGTATTCTATTGATTTCTTTTATTATAAATTTTGGTTTTAATATGGATGTGTGAAAAATTCCTAATTTTGAAAAAGTGATTGCATTCTCAGTTGTGAGTGCTAATTCTTGAATATTATTCAATAAATGTCCAAGCTGGGTCAGCAGCTCTAGGATTTTGATGCGATGATAGTGCGTTAGTTGTTCGCTCCTAAGGCTATCAACTGTGTTACCTAACTCGTTTATTCTATTTATTATCGTGCCCTGATTGTGACTCAACCCTACAATCGTTTTATTGAACTCTCCGATTGCTTCTAGCATTACCGAATTTTGCGATTTAAAAAGATCATGAATTTTGTTTTGGTCTGTACTTAATATTTCTATTGCTTGATATATACGTTCGCCATCTTGTGAATCGAGATTGCCAGTTATTGATTTAAATATCGATCCTAGCCCATTGATTATGCCCCGTCTCTGTCTCTCATTGATGTTATCTCTCTCTAAGAATATCCTATAAAATGTATCGTCTATATTATCTATAGTAAAATTTAATGTTAGTATAAAATTATGGTATTCGTCGTGGTAATCTTTTGTCATAGACGTAACTGTGTTTATGTAATGTCTTTTTATTTGGTTATAGTCTTCGTGTAGTTGCGTCAGGTCATGTATATGTATCAAGTTCCAGCTGCTAGTCTCTGTGTATGCTGTACCTAATTTCTTTGGCAGCATACCTGGATTGTCCGTCAAGTCTTGTATTTGGGCTGTTATTCCTGTGGCAAGGAACCTGCAAGACGTAAATTTCTTAGATGTGCTATTGTCTGTTCGTCATTTTTATGGTTTATTAGAATAGCTTTGTTATGTGCTAATAAGGATATTATTGAATAGGGTCCTGAAAAGGGGTTTTTATGTTTTTTATGAAATCCCGGTGGTATCTGTTTGTATACCACGTCGCCTTCCTTGAACGGCTGGTTCGTGTTTTTATTAGTTCGTTGTAAGGTTTTTTGTTTTGACGGTTCTATCCGACTTCTAACAATTTCGTAGATGATTTTCATAATTTCTTTGTGTTGTACGTTATACTCTTGCGTAATTATTACTTCCGGGTCGTAGTTAAACATTTCCGGTATATAGCCGAATATTAAGTCGAATGGTGGTTTTAGTGTTTGTGAGTGTATCGTGGAATTATAGGCGAATATACAGTAGGGTATTAATTCTATGGGTTTCATATTTTTGAATTTCTCCTTAAATAATCGATAATGTTCAATGATGGTGCTGTGAAATCGTTCTATGGGTCCGTTTGATTCGGGGTTTTGGGGTGTTGTGGTGTGCAATTCTATTTGGTATGTCTCTAGTCGTTCTTTTACTACTAAATTCGAGAACTCCGTTCCTGGGTCCGCAATTAGGGTTTTACACGCTCCGTACTGTGAAAAGTATTTAATTAAGTTTTTTGCAATTTCTGTAGCGTTTTTGCTTTTGATGGGAAATGCTTGACCGAATTTACTGAATGGATCCAATATGGTTAAAAATATTGCTCGTTCAATTTGGAACGTATCTACGTGGAGTGTTTCTAAAGGTTTGGATGCTGTTGGAGTGTGTTCTAATGCTATCTGTACCGGGTTCCTGTTATATTTGCACGTTTTACACAGCTCACATGTTTTTACATATTCTTCTATGTGTTTCTTTAAATTGGGGTAATAGTATTTTCTCTTTATTCTTAAGTAAGTCTCCTCAGCCCCGCGATGGTTGGACTTACCCTGATGATATTTGACTATCATATCCGTTAGCTCGTCTTCCTGGATTTCTTCCCTCATTTCTAAACATCTATAAAATTTTGGTGACTCTACATTATTAAAGTTTTTGTTGATTGCCGAACTGACTAGTTCGTAATCTTGTTCATTTACGAAAAGGCAATAATATTTTCTTTGTGGTAAACAGTATTCCTTTATAAATTTTTCTATTTGATTGGGATCATTTAAATTAAAGTTTGCATAAATAAAGTTTCGTTTGTCTTTCCTTACTGAGAATATTTCTGGTTTGTCTGTGTTTTTAAAGACTATTTGATTTGTTTTACTGTTAATAATTTCTTCCTCTAATATTGGTATACCGGGTGCTGAGTAAGAATCCACATTTGAATTAGCTGTTTCGTCCTCGTTTATTTCTATTACACCTTCGTCGTCCTCTATTTCTATTGTTTCTTCTTCCTCGTCGACATTATTGGCCATTGATTGGTTGTCTATATCTATGGGGTGGATCTCTACTCGAGAAAGGGCGTCCGCTGCGCAATTCAGCTTTCCTTTCTTGTATTCAATTTTGAATTCGTATTCTTCTAATTTTAATCTCCAACGGAGTAATTGTGAATTTGGTTGTTTTAACGAAAATAGCCATTTTAATGGTTTATGGTCCGTATATATAGTGAATTTGCGTCCGTATAAGTATGGACGGAAATAATTAGTTGCCCACACGATGGCTAGCAATTCCTTCTCTATGGTGCTATACCTAGATTCGGTTTCGTTTAAGGTACGACTGGCATAGGCTATCGGGTGGTCTGAATTGGGTTCCCCTTGGCTTAATATGCCCGCTATCGCCACGTTTGAAGCGTCGGTTGTTAGTATAAAATCTTTAGAGAAATCGGGTGGTATAAGCACGGGTGAATTCATTAAAATGTCTTTACATGAGTTAAAGGCACCAATGTATTCCTCGTTATTAACGTCTATTTTAGAATTCTTTTTTAAACACTTGGTTAGTGGTTTCGTGACGTGTGCGAAATTTTCAATAAATTTTCTGTAATATCCGACTAGTCCTAAAAATGATTTAATTTCTTTTTGGGTTTTTGGTATCGGGAATTTCCTTATTGCGTCTAGTTTCCTCGGATTCGGACGGATCCCGTCTGGGCTTACAACGTGTCCCAGAAACTCGGCTTCCTTCTTTAGGAAATCACTTTTGTCTAGCTGGATCTTTAAGTTGCTTTGTCTGAAACGTTCGAATACCAGTTTTAGTTTCTCTATGTGTTCTTGTAATGACGTGGAGAAAACTATGACGTCATCCATGTATACAAGGCATGTTTGGCCAATTAGACCCTCTAACACGTTCTGCATGAGCCTGGAAAAGGTCGCTGGAGCCCCTGATAACCCAAACGGCATCCTAGTGTACACCCAGTGTCCCGTATCGGTGGTAAACGCCGTTTTTTCTATGTCCCGGGGGTCCATTTCAATTTGGTGATATCCAGAAATCAAATCGATTGTCGAGAAATATTGAGCTCCTCCAATTTTGTCCAGTATTTCATCTATTTTGGGAATTGGGTGTCTGTCCGGTATTGTTTTCTCGTTTAGTTTCCTATAGTCCACTACAATCCTCCATTTTTGTTTATTTGACTTGTCTAGTTTTTTTGATATGACCCAAATGGGTGAACTGTATGGGCTGTGGCTTTTCCTGATTATTTTTTGCCTTAGCATGTCATTTATTTGTCGATCTACTTCCGGTTTATGTATGTATGGATATCTATATAATTTAGAATGGACTGGTATGTCGTCAATGGTCCTTATTCTATGTTTTATAGCATTTGTGTGCGTCAATGGTTCGTCCTTGTTTAAAAATATGTCCTTATATTCTGATAACAAATTAAATAACAACTGTTTTTCCTCATCGTTTAAATAATCTACGTCTATTTGTTCCATTATAATGTTTTCGCAGTTAATCTGTTTTTGCTCGCTCCCTGTATGTCGAGTATTCGTATTATATGGTTGAATTGTCGATATAACATTATCTTGTGTTATAGTAGGCGTCCTTGAGCTGCGCTTACGTTCATCTGTAACGTGATACTTATATTGGTTACGTAATCGGCTAGTCTGTAGGTTCTGCGGTGTTTCATAATCTTCGTCCTTGTGCGCTAACATGTAATTTACGAGTTCAAGTTCTCCATTACAATTGAAGTACTCTTTTGTTATGATACTGTTTACAGTGGCTGTAGTATCTGGGTCTTGTGAACCATCTGCTTTGGCTTTTATTCTTGCCGGTTGATCGACATTGTTTAATTGAGGGTATTGAATTTTAATGATTTGCTTACCTAGATGCATGACTTCATTTTTAAAATCTATTCTGGCTTCATTGTCCCTTAGGAATTGGATCCCAATGAGACCTGAATATAAAGGGTTAAAGTCGAAAAGGCAGAATTCTTGTGCCTTGTTCGAAATTGATTTAAGGGTGATATTTATGCGTTCTGAGTGCGTCGAAGTTCCGTGCGGGGTCCGAATAATGAATGGTTGTGTCCTTATTTTGTTTGCGAAATCTTGATGGGCTATTATTGGGTTTAATAAATTTTTCGACGATCCGCTGTCTATCAATAATTTTCCTCTAATTCCTTTAATTTCTATATATGGTAACCTATTTAAATCATTAATATTAAGTACATCGACTACGTGTCGTGTTGGGAGGTGCTCGCGATGGGAAAATTTCCGTGTTGGTTATCGTATTCGTCAGCAGGTGAATTTCCCTGGCTTGCCTCATAATTTGCGTAATTTGTATCGTTTGTTTCGTATTCTATGCTATTTGATTCGTAACCCCCGTTGGTTACGTTGTAATCGCTAAACTCTGTATTATGTAATGGGGCTGCTCGTCTTTGTGACAACCTCGTATTCGAGCTGTCTACTTCCATTGGCTCGTGATAGTTCCTATTGTTAATTATAGGGTTTTGTCCCTGTGGGTTATTAAAATTCTGTCGTCTAAAATTGTTTGAAAAATTAGTTCTATTCATAAATTGCGGATTTTGTCTATTTTGAAAATTCGTTTGATTATATTGCGGTCTATTTTGTTGCTGAGATGGTCTAAAATTAGGTTGAAAGTTTGTTGGGTTATGTTGTTTATTATCTTAGTGTTAATTATAAGCCTCGCTGTTCCCGTTAGTTTTGTTTGAATGTAATTTAATAAGAAATGATTCATATATAAATTCTCGTTTGGCATATAAAATTGGTTCATTACGAGGTCGCATGACTTTAAAAAATTACCTACATTAGCTGGTTGCCCGTCAAATTCGGGAATAGCTTTTAAGAAAAATTCTTTGAACTGGTCAGTCATGTTGCTACTACTATTACTACTATTTGAATTAGTTACTGTTGCGATATTATCGCTTATACTTATCGATCTCAATCTGTACTCAATATTCCCTAAGCTTTGTGACTCGTCTTCTGAGTCTGACATATAATTATATCAATACACACACATACAATTGAAAAATATGGCAGGAAAATGTGAAATTGGATAGCAGTAAACAACTTACAATACTATGATGGTTTCTGCTCCCATTTGGCTGCTTGGCTATGACTTCTGCGTAACTTGGTTCTAATTGGTTATTGGGCGTCGATACGCTTAGAAATCGATATTCTTTCGGTTTCTTAACCAATCCTACCGACTGCGCCACTTAACTTTAGCGTTAAGACAATTAACTTTTTTAAACAATTTATTATTACTTAAACACAATGATTACTTAATACAATAATGAGACAAAATATATATATATATATATATATATATATATATATATATATATATATATATATATATATATATATATATATATATATATAAGTGATATTAAAATACTTGACACGCCATGTGCCAGACTAACTAGGAAACAAGCAATGAACACTCCTATCTCGGTGCTTATCCTATTTATAGTCTTCCCCTCCAGGCGTGGCACTATTGTCTCTGGAGGTGACCTGGATCTGCTAATGCTGAATGTCACCGGAGATATTCCGTTCGCACTTGCTGGTTTTACGCCTGCATTCCTACAGGCGCCACTTCACTATTATGATGACACTGCGGTTTCTAAGGAGGCCAGGATACATTGTTGCACAATAGCCTGTTGTTGTGGCTCTATTTATCTCGCGATCAAGTCCTGCAATATCATTGGTTAAAAGGGAGAATGTTAGTTTTGAACCAAAATGGGCGTTTGGAAATGTGAGTTATGAAACTAAAACTTGTACTTATTGTGTTTTATACTGGGAAACAGTAACTTTTACTACTATTCGACATTTTCTATCGAAAGATGGAGCATTTTGCATCAGAATGTATCATAACCTAAAGATGTTTGAAATGTGTAGATTGTGAGTTTTGAAACCAGTACTCATATAAACAGTGTAACCAATAAAGTGGGCATAATATGGTAAATTTTTTTATTACTTAATCTACGCAAATTTAGAATTCACAAACAGTTTGTGCTTTGCAAATGACGCAAAATGTCGTTGATGTTTTGCTTTAATCGATCGGCTGTGTCAAAATTGACATTTAAAAAAATACAGAAAGTTGGGTTAGTTTTCAAAATTTTAAAAAGTCAAATACAATTGTTATTTGTTTTTTAGTTTTCTACTCACGTACCAAATTTGAAAAAAATTAGACCACCTTCGATTTTTTCATGTTTTCATAACCTAACAATTTTTTGGTTCATTCGAATTTATGAAAATCTGAAAAGCCATGTTAAGATGAAATACACTCTACTGCTGGTGGTTTCTTTTTCAAAAATGTTCTTATAGTTAAAAAAAAACAAATCTACTAAGAAAAGTATGTCACATACAAAGCTGTCCTAGTTTCAACATTTCACAACAAAATCGGTTCAACCCATTTTCACCACAGTATCAAAAGGTATTTCATAAACCAAGATTAGAAGATTTATTTGGCAACCGATAGACATCTGGTTCTTGCTGAATTAATTAATAAATAAAAAATCTGAACTAATACTTTTACATTTAATAACAAAATCTAAATTTATTCAGTTTTTAGTGAAATTCATTAATGAGATCTCGACTTATGAATTTTCAAAAAGATGAGCGCGAACTATGCCCCCTAGAACATATATCAGAGATACGTTTCGATTATATATATATATATATATATATATATATATATATATATATATATATATATATATATATATATATATATATATATATATATATATATATATGGTAACTGGTATGAGGCGAAACGACTGTATGAAGAAGCCTTCCCAAATCGGAGAATTCCAGACAGAAGGATGTTTCAACGGATTAACATCCGTCTGCGAGAAACAGGTACATACATTATCTAATACCTCGATCTGTCTCTTTCGAATATATATATATATATATATATATATATATATATATATATATATATATATATATATATATATATATATATATATATATATATATATATATATATATTTACCTGGTAGCCTTAATAAAGTTACTGCTGATCGACGCAGACCACGAAGTGCACGAAATCCTGATTTTGAAGTGGCTGTTCTGGATGAAATCGAACGAAATCCAAAAATAAGTGCTAGGAAAATGGCCAATCATCTGGGAGTATCCAATGCAACGATATGGCGAGTTCTTCACGAGCAACAATTGCGTTCATATCACATCCAACGTGTGCAGGCACTATCGCCTGAAAGAGATTTTATACCTCGCCTACAATTTTGCCAATGGTTTCTTCAACATAATAATGTAGAGAACTTGTTGAGTTGTGTATTGTTCACTGACGAGTCTGGATTTAGGCGCGACGGGATCGTCAATTTTCGTAACAGCCATATTTGGGTTGACGAAAATCCCCACGCAGTTTTTGAAAGGCATCATCAACAGCAATTTTCCTTAAATGTATGGGCTGGAATTGTAGGGTGTAATTGGTAGTACCAATGTTTTTACCTCACAGACTAATGCTACAACTTATCTTGAATTCCTGCAAAACCAACCAAATGGGTTATTAGAAAATGTACTTCTTGATATAAGACATAACCTGTGGTTTATGCATGACGGAGAACACCCCCCCCCCCCCCACACACACATACATTTTGCCCTAAATGTCAGAACTTACCTAAGCAATACTTTTGGACGCAGATGGATCGGACGCGGTGGACCTCAACCATGGCCGGCTCGATCCCCTGATTTAAATCCTATGGACTTTTATTTATGGGGATCTCAAAAGTATTGTTTATGAAGCAAATGTTGAAAATGGTGATGATCTGCAGCAAAGAATTGTACTTGGATGCGAACAAATTAGAAATACACCAGAAATATTTCACAGAGTACGACGAAAGTGTATTGAAGTGGAGGGTGGCCATTTTGAACATTTATTGTAGTCAGGTATCATAAAATGTTATACACTTTTTTTATTTGCTGTTTTATTTGTTGTTAAAATTTGCAGATAATACAAATAATTACTTGAGAAAAATTAATTGTTGAGCGACATCGACATACAAAAATTGAAATATCTCGAAAATGGTGTGTCTGAGAAATTTGAATCAAATATACATTTTTTGCTTACAATTGATAAGGGCTGCAATATAGCTATACGGTAGGTCGATATTACTGGGTGTCAAAAAATTATAGCCAATTGAATGCAAGCATAGTCTTACAGGTGTCGCCCTCTACCAGCAGTGTTATTAACAATAACATATTTAAATTTCTTGCCCTCAAAAACCCCCGCATGCCAACTTTCACGCCAAAATTTTAATTTGACTCAGACTTATACGTGAAAAACAAACAAAAACAAATAACTTTAACACGCTGTATTTAAAAACTAAGCATTTGCGGACCCGTGTTTATATGAAAAAATAGTCTTTTTTTGTGCTGAATGTGCACTTGTAACATAGACCATCATTTTTGAAACACCCTGTATATATATATATATATATATATATATATATATATATATATATATATATATATATATATATATATATATATATGTGTGTGTGTGTGTGTGTGTGTGTGTGTATGTATCACACCGGTAACAAAAAATAATAGTCCGATTTTTATCAGATTTGTAGGGTCTATTTGAAATTCATTTTAAATAGACCCTTCCTAGGATGCTTTGTCAGTAGTTTTAGTTATCGAGTTTACCGTTTAATGGTCTATAATTTAGCCAACTTCCGCAGGAAAAATTCGTTATTGAGGAGACTACCGCTTTTAAATTTTAAAAAGATTTATTCAAATGACCGCGAACTACGCCCACTAGAACCCATACCCGGGGTTAGGTTCAGTTTTTATGTGTTTTCATATATACAGGGTGACACATTTCAAAGGTAAATCTAAATATGTCCGTTATTATACAAGATATAGGGTGCCTTGAGCTGGATCTTATTAAATTATTTTTACAATCGCAGGCTGACTAATAACTCGGTGGCGACACAAACTTTATTTTTTTACACGGCTTAATTGGGATTAATTTTGTAATACAAAATGCTATCCGTTATAATAGTGTATATCTTCTGAATTAAAAAGTTGACGTGAGATTTTGTAGCCACCGCGACGTCCCCTAAGTTGTAACAATAAACCTTCTGGGAATACAGTTGAAGATATTTGTCAAAATTTAAAATATTTCAAAATTAATGTATAGATAATAAAACACGTAAATCATTACTCATGAATATTTTATTTATCACAAACAAATGGCAACATTACAAGATTTACAAGTAAAGTTGTTCCATTGGCATTTCTCTCATCATGCGACGAGTCGTCAGGTAGCTATTGTCCATCATTCTGTCTTTGGTGTATTCGTTCATTCCACGGTTGAGGAAATCTGTAAATAACAGGTAATAATAAGTTGTAAAATAAATTGAAATAATATATGTTCAGTTGCATTTAAAATACAGTGGGGCAGTCATATAATGTGTCACCTGTATATATATATATATATATATATATATATATATATATATATATATATATATATATATATATATATATATATATATATATATATATATATATAATCTACAAAATGACGACTGTATCATTTTAATGATAACAAAGTGGTGATGATAAGAATAATCGCAAAAGATTAAATTCAGTATCTGAAATGAAGTGGGATGGGTAAAGAAATAGTAATGAGTAAGACAAAACGAAAGAGGCTTGATGAGGCGCTGGTGAAGGGGTACTTATGCATATAGTAAGATGCTGAAGAGGACGATCGTGGAAGTCAATGTGAATGAAATAGTTATATTATGTGAGGACTCATGCATATGCCTACACAAAACTACACTACTGATGAAAACAAGTATACAAAGACTATTTCTAGTTACCTGCCACGCACCCACAAATAGTAGTGAGTAAGGGAGAAAAATATTTTGACAATTTTTTTTGTTTTGGATACAGCAAGGAGAAATGCTGCATGCAGACCTCATTCACAACACCGAAGTGCGTGGGAGTTTTGAGGTACTGTGAGACTCATACTCACTAAAACTCCCTCCCAAGGAGTACCGGACCTTAGTCCATACCTCCGTCGGAAAGATTTCACACAATGACGTTTGAGTTTGAATGTTTCCATTCTGTTTTTACCACGGGGCGCGGGCGTTAGCGGGTGAGTATAAGCTTTGGACGCTTATGCTTATGTGGAAGTTGCTCATTGTAGTCGGTGGCACTACGAAGAAGAGCATTTGGGTAAGAAGCGGCTTTTGCGAACTGAGTTGTGGATAGTTGAGTTATACACTCAAGTATCGAAGGCATTTCCAGATCAGAGTGAATATGACTGTTTCTGGCAAACCATCGCGCTCCGGTAACCATTCTCAGAATTTTATTCTGGATGATTTGAAGGGTCTTGACGTGTGTTGCGGCCGCGGTGGCCCATGCAGGGGATGCATAGGTCATCGCTGGCCGGATGATGACTTTGTACATGAGCAATTTATTGTTTATGGACAATTTGGCATTTCTATTTAGAAGTGGGAACAGCTTCGAGATGAACATCGAGGCTTTTCGTCGAGCGTGTACTTTGAAAAAATGTTAATGTTATGCTTTATATGTGTGAAACTAGTGAGATGTAAGACAAGCTTTTTACACGTATCGCCATCCCGTTGCGGAACCAAGTAGTGTGTTGTCACGGCAGCACCAACTAACACAGAATGTTAAAAAATAGAGACTGTATACAACCAACTAACAATTTAGTAAATTGTCAGCCCCGGTCCATTTCTTCCCCAATATATGGACAAAGTATGTTTACATGTGTGAACCAGAACAAAAAATAAGGCGCTAGAGATAAAAATAGGTGGATAATGCGAGGCGAAACGAAACAGACTAGTGGGTTTTTCTCATTTTATTGGACTTAATAAGAATGGTGAACGTCTGATTGCTGTTTGTTCAGAAAAATCCTCTAAGTGGAAATGTGTATGTGCTTAAATTATTGATTCGTTAATTTAAAGCTATAGATATCAAACAGAGGTGCTGAAAGAGATACAACAGGCTCTGTGCTTTAGTGACATAAAAATACGCAAGACGTTTAATGTGAGTCCTCACTGTAGTGGCTCAGAAAAAACCTGTTACAATAATAAATAATGAAGGTGGGGAAAACAAGTGACTACTGGTAACGTTGGGAAAAGAAAACTGTATGCTAATCTAATGGGAAAACACTACTAAACTATAAGTAAAATAGAAAGAATACGTTTAAGGCGCAATGTGGTAAGTGTACGAATCATTTGGAAAGAGATAATAACTACAAAATAATCAGGTGTAAAAGCGAAAATTGAGTTTTGAAGATAAATTTGTGGTGAAGGAAACAGTGAAAAACTAGTTTGAAATGTTGTTAGCCATTTATCTCTCTTAAAGATATAAAGCCTGTTTTTAAAAATAAGAAAAGGAATTTGGTGTGTAAGCAAAGCAACAAGGCTGTAATAGTTGTTTTGTCTAGGTTATTTCGAAAATATTCAGACATGATTAAGTTTGTAAATTGATCTACAAACAGTTTGGTTATACATCGATATAACTTTCTTGCTATGAGAATGTAACTTTGGTGTCTGGATAAGGGTGGTGCTTAAGATTGCAATAGAAAAATCAGCGTTTGTTAATACTGTTTTGTCAATTAATTTGCTCTTACCATCGTGCAATCCCTGCTTGGTAACACCACGACGTAGGTTCCACAATTTAAGGGGTCTCTGCATGGTCATTGTGTCGTCCATTCTGTTTTGGTACATGGTGTCACGGTCCAAAATGTTCATGCGGAAATCTTGATCCATTCTGTTCATCATCATATTGTCATCAAATCTGCAAAAAAGAGAACTTTATTAATGATAATTTAAGCACGCAGGTAGGTATTTACATAATCATAAGTAACATTTTTTAAGTATTTTTATTGGCCGTTTTGTGCTCACTGTATTACTATAGACACATACCATTCCTACTAATCAAAGTTTTAACTTGGACTTGAGAAAGTGGGTTTTGAGTCGTACGTATGAAGTATGGTAGTGTATGGGGCGGAAACTTTGACGTTGACTAAGCGGGACATGAAGAGAGTAAAAGCCTTTGAAATGTGGATATAGAGAAAACTGACAAAGATAAGGTACACCGATAGAAAGGCGAATAAAAATATGCCAGAAGAGGCGAGAGAAGAAATATAAAAGCAGAACTGCGAAAATAAATGTAAAGCTAACCGATCAACACCTTGAACAAATAGAAAGATTCACGTACCTTGGGAGTATTGATAAGGATGATGGTAAGTGTAGTGAAGATCTGAGAAGAAGAACCGCGATGGCAAAGAAAGCTTTCAATAGTGAAAGTTACTATTCTTACTAATTAAAGTTTTAATTTGAACTTGAGGAAGAGGCTCAGCAAGTCGTACGTATGAAGTACGGCAGAGTACGGGGCGGAAACCTTAAGTGTCACTAACTAGGACATAAAGAGAATAGAAGCTTTCGAAATGTGTATATGAAAAAAAGTGACAAAGACAAGGTGCACTGATAGAAAGGCGAATAAAAGTCTGTCAGAAGAGGTGAGAGAGGAAATATGGTTGCTGAAAGAAATTGAGAGGATAAAGGCAAAGTTTATTGTACATATTCTACGTAATAGCTTTATGACAACAGTATTTGAAGGAGACATACTTGAAAAAGGAAGGAGTAGATCAAGGAGAAAACTTCTGGAAAGCTTGGTACAATTTATAAAGTGTGGAAGATACAAAGAATGAAGAAAGTTTCTGGAGTCGGAATCATGATTGCACGACACGACGCCATTGCCTCTAGACTGTGATGATGATGATTGAAAACTTACATCAACTTAGTTGATAGCCGAGTGTTTATTAAGTTGAATGTATGTGCGTTTCGCCATTCGGCGGGGGAGTAGAGCCGTCATACCAGTGTACTAGGTGATCATGGTCAGGTTAAATATGACACACCTAATTTCGAGAAATGTGTTTAGTAACATTTTCTATGATGGTGGGGTGAAACTGCTAGTGATTGATGATAGTCGTGAAATAGACCGACGCTAGAGAAACAAAATATAATACAAAAATAATTTTTTGGACGTCCCGTTGAAATAACAAATTGCATACGTTTTTGTTTTCCCAAAAATATCGGAAGAAAATTTTTACAGAAACATTTTGACTTCCAGTGGGCACCTACGTTATAAGGTTGATTGACTGATTGATTAGTTAAACGAATCGACTATAGAGTAAAGATAAATTGGAAAAGTACCTTCTGGTGTAGAATTCTGTCTGGTCACGTTCTGGCATGCCGAATAGAATTTTACCCAGCATAGACCTCTGATTGGTTCTATACATATCATCTCCCTTCAACATCATGTATTTTTCTGGCATGTCCTTGTCAAACATTCGTTGGTAATGAGTGTCACGTAACATGAAAGGCATATATTTCTTGTCCATTAGATCGTACATTTTCATGTCGTCCATTTGCCTTTCTTTGTTCATCATCCTCATCATCATTGGGTCCTGCATAGTCATATCCTTCATCATGTAAGGGAATTCCATACGCATTCTGTAAGGATAACGATGAGTCATCATCATGTTCTTGTAGTTGTACATTGGAACGTCTTGTCTGTACATGAAGGGTTTCATGTTATGTTCCATCAACAGAGTATCCATGTCCATATCTTTGGTCGTGTCCATACCAAAACGCATCATCTTATTCCTGAGGATATCTTCTTTCATCATCAACTTGAAGAAGGTGTTATCGGTCATGTCATATTTCTCCATGTCTAGGGCTTTGAGAGCGTCTAACACATCGCGGTGTATTTTATTCTCAAGCACCTTTTCTTCCATGATGTCGATAAGTTTATGGAAAGTAGTTGAATCTAGACGACCTTGGAAGGTTGAGAAGATTTTGATAAGGATGGTACTTTGGAGATCTCCATCTATATCTGAAAAAAAGTTTAGTTTCAGTACCAACGTAATTTGTTTAAAAACACAGTTTTAATAATGATTTCTGTAATTAGTGGAATGCCATACTGCGTAAAATTTGATGTAGTGAGTTATGGTAGTGAATTTTGATCAAATGCTTCATATTTAAATAGCTCGACTTGCTATTAACCTATAAGGTTGACCAAGAAACATGTTTTTCCGGGAACACTTTAAGTTTACTTTCGGAAATTTTTGTACATTTTCAAACAATAAAGTTATTTTGATGTAGCATGGCACCTTATTTTTATTATATAGGTTATACTAGTAACCAAATTTGATGCCTGCTTTCTTAAAAAACACACACATATTTGCTATTAAAAACATTTTTATGAAAATTCACTACCATTGCTGCGTCCCGAATTTTTATGTTTCCTTAACCTCTTGAAAATGGCCCCAAACAAAATTACAAACCCCAAGTCTTCACCAATTTTGCACCAAGTATATCTCAAACTTATGACCGCGGAAATCTTTACGAACATTTTCTTTATTGTTCTATTAAATAACCTTTTTTTCTACAAATATTTAGTTAAAACTGATAGAAATAGGTAGATCATGCATATACCAATTAAATCACTGTTCTTTTATGAATACATGACATAAACATATGGGACCTGTTCGAAAATTTCGACTCATTTCAAATATACCCTTTCTGGGATACTTTGGCAGTAGCTTTAGCTCATTTTCGTAAAAAAAATCAATAATGCCCAATATATCTATTATTATACAAGATACGAGAAAAAGTGGTATACGTTAATTATAGTGGGTCTTGAGCTGCATCTTATAAAATTATGTTTACAATCACAAGATGGCCCATAAGTCGTTGGTGATACAAATTTTCTTTTTTTTTAATCAAACGGCTTATATTATTGCATTTTTGCATTCTCCCTGGAAAGATAATGTTTGTTTGCAACAAAAGAAATTCTGGACGCAGCAAGTGCGTTATGGTGGTGAATTTTCATTAAATGCTCCAAATTTGAATAGCTCAATTTGCTATTAACCCATAAGGTTCGTTGGCCAGGAAACTAGTCTTTTCGGGAACATTTTTTTCCTGAAGATTTTTGTATATATTCAAACAATAAAGTCATTTTGATGAAATATGGTATTTTGTTTCTACTATATAGCTTAACTGGTAACCACATTTGGGGCCTGCTTTCTTTAAAAAAAGAGACATATTTGTTTATAAAAACATTTTAATGAAAATTTACTACCATAACGAACTTTCTGCGTCCAGACATTTATTTAAATGTAATCATGGCCAACTGTGAGCTTTTTTATGGGGTCAAATTTCAAAAATTCATATTAGACATTTTTTTCGAAAAAAGTTGACGAATTTTAATTTAAATTTGCTTTAAACCTGTATGTACAAATTTTAATTGTTCAAAACTACAAGGTTTTTGAGAAACAAATTAGACTTTCTTAAATTACGAAATGGTTTGTTCAAAAATTACTTAGCAATTTTTTTAGAGAAAATTTGGCGACGGATTCTCAAACCCTAAAAGCGATTTTTTTACGAAAACTCACTAAATTATATAATAAACCCCGAATTTTTTGTGGCAAAAATAGTAAAGTATAATGAGGCTACTATTACAAGAGTAAGTAAAGAAACATCTTAAGATGTTTTAAAATTTTTATACATAGTTTAACGTTAATATTTATACAAGTAGATAATATAAAAAAACATGTAGCAACAATATTTTAATTCTTACCTCTAAAATCATCAATCCTTATAGTCTTGGTCATCTCATTAGGCCCAGTTAGCTGTACTTCAAGGTATCTTGGGGTAGTATCAAGACTCATGTCATGACCTTCAAATCTTGCCATGTGAATGAGGACCTTGCGGCCGTCATCAGCAAGCACCAAGACACGAGATCCATCCTGCTCCACCAAGAAGTTCTTGCGGTAGATGACAGCTGTACAAAGAGCCAAAAGACTCGAACACAAAACTAAGGCTTTCAAAAGATGATGCATCTTGAACGACAACTACTTCTGACTGAAATGCTGATTTGTAAAACATCGAATACCCTTTTTATACTAAATTTTATAAAATTTGCTATTGGCAACACAATTATTATTAGATATCAGCCGCAAGAAGATAAAGCATATTTGTTGTTTTCTGTTAATTATTAATTATTATTGTCTTCAGATATTTTCCCTAGTTACGTAAAGCGTTATTATTTTGCAAAGTTATGGATCATGGCTAATAATTTTTGGGTACATTAATAATGAATTATTAATATGATTACAGCGATAACAAATAGTGATATTTTTTTATTTTCAAATTAGAGTAAACAGATAATAAGCACAAAAATAAGCATGGTAATTAAGATAATACTTGGATTTTTACAAAACTCAAGCAGTGATAATTTTTCTTAATGATCATGATCTAATGCGAGCCTTATAATTTTAATGAGTGCCTGAGAAATCTTGTGCTTATACTTAACTTTGAATAATAACTAGTATTATTTGGCCATCGTCACAAATTACACCTATATGTGTGCCATATGATTGTACTCAAATCTATTTCAAACAGTTCATTGCAATTCAAAAGTTATATGAATACACAGCTCTAACATATTTCTTTTTTTTTTTTTAGTAAATTTTCATTCGAAAAATTCACCAATAGGTCATGATGGTGAGATTTTCGGAGACTTACTTCAAAAGGGCGCGATTAAGAGTCACTTAACATTTTGAATGGCTTTATATATATATATATATATATATATATATATATATATATATATATATATATATATATATATATATATATATATATATTGTGTCCCCGGATCGAAGCATGAATAGGTGAAAAAGACTGTACTTTGAGTTGAAATTCATTTTCTGGGAATAAGCCCTGCTTGAATAGTAAAAAAGCTCGTGACGCAGCAAGTGCGTTATGGTAGTGAATTTTTATTAAATTGTTCAAATTTGAATAACTCAATTTTATATAAACTTAGAGAGTTTAATTTTGGTACGTAGTAAGGTCTTTCCCAGCGCAAGATACTCACCAAATTTCATTTAAATAACTTTGTAATTTTCGGAGAAACAATTTTTTTCGAAAGAAAATTTAAAATTTGAATAACTCAATTTTCTATAAACTTAGAAAGTTGAATTGCGTTACGTAGTAAGGTCTCTCCCAAGGCAACATATGTAGTACATTTCATTGAAGCACCTTTGTTATTTTCGAAGAAAAAAAATTTTTTTTTAAAGAAAACTCAAAATTTTCCCGGAATACCTCGTCCGATTTTCCTGGCTAACGAACTCATCCAAGCGGATCCTCACAGCCACAGACAGCCAGGCAGCGCTTAAGGTACTAAGTAGCCCACGGGTAATTTCCTGACTGGTGAGTGAGTGCCGAGACGAGACGAGCGACCTGGCTGGGCAGAATGAGGTCACCCTCATCTGGATGCTGGGTCACTCCGGGGTCAAAGGCAATGAAGACGCTGACAGTCTCGCGAAGAGAGGGTCAGCAGAACCATTTATGGGACCATAACCGGCTCTGGGCATGACAAAGAGCACTGCCAGGGGAGCCATTAAGTCCTGGGTCAGAAACCAACACAAGGTGTACTGGACGGACTGTCCAGGGCTCAGACATGGGAAGACAATAATTGACGGACCCAGTTCAAAGAGAGCTGTGGAGCTGCTAAATCTTAGCAGAGGACAGCTCAGAAACACAACAGGTCTCTTGACATGACACATGGCCGTCAAGAAACACCTGCATAAAATGGGGCGGTTCGAAGGGGACCTCGCATGCAGACTCTGCGGCGAGGGGGAGGAATCAGCCCAACACATATTGTGCGAGTGTAAAGCTCTGGACGGCAAAAGACAACTGATCTACGGCCAGTCTAGACCGGAAACAGAGCAATATAAAACTTCACCCTACCAATCGCTGTGCAGACTAGTTCAAGGCACAGTGATTTTGGAATAGGTGGAGTAAGACTAAGGGTATGCACAATCAACCAAAGGTTGCAGTGCTATCGGGGTGAGTTATCGGTGTGATATATATATATATATATATATATATATATATATATATATATATATATATATATATATATATATATATATATATATATATATATATATATACTAACTATAACAGGATATATAACACGGCATTTCTGTACTATACAAGGAGAACGGTTAAGTGCAAAGCCGCAAGGAGACAATCGCATACACGTGTTTCAAGCTTATTAGCCATCATCAGTACGGCGTAGCCAGGTGAAGATGAGAACACTCTGGATGAAGATGCAAAAATACACGGAGTCACAACAGGCAACCAGTGCACATTTGCAGCAAAATTTGGAAGACCCCTAATCCGAGGGAAACAACCAAAATAGCCACGGAGGCAAAGAAATCACCTGCGTGAGCATCCGGAGCCCAAGAAGTTATACTAACTATAACGGGATTTATAACGCGGCATTTCTGTACTCTTTAGTACAGTTCCTGAGCTCCGGATGCTCGCGAAGTTGATTTCTTTGCCTCCGTG
This sequence comes from Tillus elongatus, assembly GCA_964006375.1. Classification (NCBI taxonomy): domain Eukaryota; kingdom Metazoa; phylum Arthropoda; class Insecta; order Coleoptera; family Cleridae; genus Tillus; species Tillus elongatus. The sequence goes on from OZ023268.1 coordinate 39,636,613, forward strand.
GCTATTTTGGTTGTTTCCCTCGGATTGAGGGTCTTCCAAATGTTGCTGCAAATGTGCACTTGTTGCCTGTTGTGACTCCGTGTATTTTTGCATCTTCATCCAGAGTGTTCCCATCTTCACCTGGCTATACCGTACTGATAGCTAATAAGCTTGAAACACGTGTATGCGGTTGTCTCCTTGCGGCTTTGCATTTAACCTTTCTCCTTGTATAGTACAGAAATGCCGTGTTATAAATCCTGTTATAGTTAGTATAACTTCCTGGGCTCCGGATGCTCACGCAGTTGATTTCTTTGCCTCCGTGGCTATTTAGGTTGTTTCCCTCGGATTGAGGGTCTTCCAAATGTTGCTGCAAATGTGCACTGGTTGCCTGTTGTGACTCCGTGTATTTTTGCATCTTCATCCAGAGTGTTCCCATCTTCACCTGGCTATACCGTACTGATAGCTAATAAGCTTAAAACACGTGTATGCGGTTGTCTCCTTGCGGCTTTGCATTTAACCTTCTCCTTGTATAGTACAGAAATGCCGTGTTATAAATCCTGTTATAGTTAGTATAACTTTCTGGGCTCCGGATGCTCACGCAGGTGATTTCTTTGCCTACGTGGCTGTTTTGGTTGTTTCCCTCCGATTGAGGGTCTTTCAAATGTTGCTGCAAATGTGCAGTGGTTGCCTGTTGTGACTCCTTGTATTTTTGCATCTTCATCCAGAGTGTTCCCATCTTCACCTGGCTATACCGTACTGATGATGGTTAATAAGCTTGAAACCCGTGTATGCGGTTGTCTCCTTGCGGCTTTGCCCTTAACCTTTCTCCTTGTATAGTACAGAAATGCCGTGTTATAAATCCTGTTATAGTTAGTATAACTTTCTGGGCTCCGGATGCTCACGCAGGTGATTTCTCTGCCTCCGTGGCTATTTTGGTTGTTTCCCTCGGTTTGAGGGTCTTCCAAATGTTGCTGCAAATGTGCACTGGTTGTATGTTGTGACTCCGTGTATTTTTTCATCTTCATCCAGAGTGTTCCCATCTTCACCTGGCTATACCGTACTGATGATGACTAATAAGCTTGAAACACGTGTATGCGGTTGTCTCCTTGCGGCTTTGCATTTAACCTTCTCCTTGTATAGTACAGAAATGCCGTGTTATAAATCCTGTTATAGTTAGTATAACTTTCTGGGCTCCGGATGCTCACGCAGGTGATTTCTTTGCCTACGTGGCTGTTTTGGTTGTTTCCCTCCGATTGAGGGTCTTTCAAATGTTGCTGCAAATGTGCAGTGGTTGCCTGTTGTGACTCCTTGTATTTTTGCATCTTCATCCAGAGTGTTCCCATCTTCACCTGGCTATACCGTACTGATGATGGTTAATAAGCTTGAAACCCGTGTATGCGGTTGTCTCCTTGCGGCTTTGCCCTTAACCTTTCTCCTTGTATAGTACAGAAATGCCGTGTTATAAATCCTGTTATAGTTAGTATAACTTTCTGGGCTCCGGATGCTCACGCAGGTGATTTCTCTGCCTCCGTGGCTATTTTGGTTGTTTCCCTCGGATTGAGGGTCTTCCAAATGTTGCTGCAAATGTGCACTGGTTGTATGTTGTGACTCCGTGTATTTTTTCATCTTCATCCAGAGTGTTCCCATCTTCACCTGGCTATACCGTACTGATGATGACTAATAAGCTTGAAACACGTGTATGCGGTTGTCTCCTTGCGGCTTTGCCCTTAACCTTTCTCCTTGTATAGTACAGAAATGCCGTGTTATAAATCCTGTTATAGTTAGTATAACTTCCTGGGCTCCGGATGCTTACGCAGGTGATTTATTTGCCTCCGTGGCTATTTTGGTTGTTTCCCTCGGATTGGGGGTCTTCCAAATGTTGCTGCAAATGTGCACTGGTTGCCTGTTGTGACTGCGTGTATTTTTGCATCTTCATCCAGAGTGTTCCCATCTTCACCTGGCTACACCGTACTGATGATGGCTAATAAGCTTGAAACACGTGTATGCGGTTGTCTCCTTGCGGCTTTGCCTTTAACCTTTCTCCTTATATATATACATATATATATATATATATATATATATATATATATATATATATATATATATATATATATATATATTACTCCCTTGTGTTCCCATGCTGGCTGCATCTCGTGCTTTGTTCAGTTCGGTATGAAGTTCTAAGTTATTTGTGGTTTATTTTTTGTTTTTGTTTTGTTTTTGGATACAGGAGGGAGAAATGCATCATGCAGACCTCATTTACGACACCGAAGTGTGTGGGATATCGAGGTACTGTGAAGCTCATACTCACTAAAACTCCGCTCCCTGAAGTGCCGCACCTTAGTCCCTACCTCTGTCGGAAAGATTTCACACAATGACGTTTGAGTTTGAATGTTTCCATTCTGTTTTTGCCGCGGGGGCGTTAGCGAGTAAGTATAAGCTTTGGGCGCTTATGCCTATGTGGAAGTTGCTCATCGTGGCACTACGGAGAAGAGCATTTTGGTGAGAAGCGGCTTTTGCATACTGCGTTGTGGATAGTTGAGTTATAAACTCAAGTATCGAAGGCATTTCAAGATCAGAGTGAATCGGACTGTTTCTGACAAACCATGGCTCCCCGGTAACCATTCTCAGAATGTTTATTCTTCATGGACAATTTGGAATGTCTATTAGGAAGTGGGAACAGCTTCGAGATGAACATCGAGGCTTTTCGTCGGGCATGTTGGACATGGGGGCGCCATGTTAAGCGTTTATCGAGGAAAATCCTGAGGTATTTGGCGGAGTCTTGCCAGGGAATTAGACGGTTTATTATCGGGGTTTATGTCTAGACAAGATATCCTATACCAGCCTTGGAGCTCGTCTACGACAATATATAGACGTTCGGTTATTATCCTCGGAGAGTGGAGCTGCTGAGGATGGTAGTGTCGTTTGCGTACAGTGCGTATGTCACGTTTAGGGGCGGTGTCGGTATGTCTGCGACAAATATATTGTACAGCACAGGGGAGATAGCAGAACCCTGCGGGAGACCATCCGTGTCTGAGTAGGTTCTAGTTGTGGTTCCCAGATGTTTGACCTAGAACTTCCTTTGTTGCAGGTATGACCTGATTAGCAGAATCAGAGGGAGAGGATAATAAAATGATAGAAGTTTGTTTAGAAATACCGCATACCAGACCATGTTGAAGGCTTGAGCAATGTCGAGAAATATTGCACCAGTTGATTTGTTTTTGTAAAATCCTTCGGTGATGTTTTCCACCACGCGAAGGACTTGGTCTGTGGTGGAGTGCTGGTGTCTGAAACCGAATTGCTCGTCAGGAAGAATGTGGTTCTCAGAGGTGAATGAGGCTAGCCTTTTCTGCGTCAGTTTTTCGGCGATTTTGCCGATGACTGGAAGTGCGGATTGTATATCAAAGCTGTAACTATTTATAGGCTCCAAAGGTAGCACCAAGGAAGGTGCAAAATATAGAGCACGTTTTAGCAAAACTTTCATTTGGATGCCCATATAGATTTGAGGTCCATAGCCCTTATTGAGTCCTATATATATATATATATATATATATATATATATATATATATATATATATATATATATATATATATATATATATATATATATATATATATATATATATATATATAAACATATAAAAAATGAAACTGAGTCGAGATATCTTCAATAATAAATTTTTTCTAAGAATATTCACTAGAAAGACAAAATATCTCACAAATGGTAGACTCTAGATATTTTTTGTTTGTTTTTTGTGCATGTTGTGGCCTCGAGGTAAACTCATTTTGCTACGGACTCTAGATATAATAAACCTTCAACAAGGATGGACTGTTTTCCTTTGTAGATTTCAAAAGTACAAAAAAATATAGGTATCCCAAAAAGATAACTTTGATAGAAATGACTTTCCTTGAGCACTCTGTATAATTGAAATTATTTTTAAAATAATTTTCTGGTTTATAGTGTAAGGTATTGCAAAATAACATATTTTGTTATTTAATAGTTTGAAAATTACATAACTATAATTTCGAAACTAGACATAGTGTAGGAAAGTCACAATAATTTTTCGTAAGATATAAAAATATCTCAGCCTTCTAAGTTTCTTCAACTCTTTATCTGCATAAAACCAAAAAACAAAAATCTGTTTTTATTATACAGGAGGATGTAGTATATAACAATAATAAGAACTTATCTGCTTACGAGAGATTTTAATTAGTATTATTGATTAACAAATAATTTGCTTTAATAAATTTTATTGCAAAACTACATGTTGTTTATGTATTACATATCTTAAATGTTATTTTGGAACCAGTTTAAACTGCAAAGTCAATGCATAGGGCAGGGCATATCTTAGCAATTATTCTTACATCAATAAAAAGTATTAATATTGCACAGAGTTTTGATAAGACCAGCCATAATATTTCCAGGTTATCTTGTTTTCTTGAGTTCTTACTATGTGAAGAATTGTTGGGTAATACAAAAGACAAAGACAAAGTCACTGAAATGTCCGGCATTTATGAGATTAGTTGCAAAGATTGTGATCTTAAATACGTGTGCCAAACTAGGAGAAACATAGCCACCAGATTTCGTGAACATCTCGCACAGTTACGATATGGTGCGGTAGACAAATCTTGTGTGGCACAACATATATGGGATAATAACCACCACATTGACAAAGAAAATTTGAAACTTGTCAAAAATGTCAGACATCAAACTATGCTTGATTCATTAGAAAGTATTTTTATATTAAGGTCTATTAAGAACAAAACTTCATTAAATCGTGCGGCACCTGTAATTTCTAGTCCATTGTTTGCTCTTTGCATTTGACCGCTTAAATACTCATAATTAGTCTGGTAGAATAATAAATTATTGTCAATAACTCGACCGGTTTATACATATACTAATCACTATGTTTGTCTTGATTTAAATACCTGTTCAGTTTTTGTATCTATGTAGTATTGTGTAGTATTTTAGTTGAACTATTTTTCCTTTGTTAAAGGTAACACGGTGAGACAGCCATCTGGGTTTTAGTTTTCTATTTTTAAAAGAGATGATTTGAGTTTATGTTGTTTATCTAACCAGATGTCTTTATCGGCATAAACCAATATCCACATAGTAAATTTCTAGATCGAAAGGAAACGTGCTGTTTCTTTAAAGAACGCCGGTCCTTTTTAAACCTATATTAGATAAGGGTCATAAATTTGTCGACCAAAAGATTAAAGCAGGTCTCCGACCTGTTTCACAGCGCAATAAACAAACGATCGTTCTTGGACGACAACTTTCCTTCGGACTAGTTCGTTTTCTTTGACGCGATATAAATATACGGGATCTAGTTTTTTATGTTAGAATTTTTCTTCCTCTGAAGATGTTGACTTGGTCAACGAAACGATCGTAAGGTCTCTGAAATATGTGTTGTGGTGATTTGGGTGTTCTCCAAGTGTACTTATTGAGTTCTTAGGCATGAGTTGAAAACCTATCGATGGCATGGTCAGCTTTAAGACAGTAAACATTTAAACAGCTTAATGAAGCTTATTTTATATGGAAAATAGAATAAAAAAGCTTCACACAGTAGGTGCATTATGGTAGTGAAATTTCAAAAATGCGTACGTTTAGTTTTTAAATGTCAAATGAAGCCTATAAAGAAATCGCGTTAGTAATGCATATATTTGAGTATATGGCGTTTTATAAAGTCCTATTGTAGCGAGTGCGTTACTGTGGCGAATTTACTTTAAATGTTTGCAAAGAGTTATTAGTTTATAATAGTTAATAAATGTACCATAACATATAGTAAATTCGTTCAAACCAAAAAGTCTGGACTCAGGAATTGCGTTATGGTACTGAATTTTCATAAAAATGTTTTATAAGCAAATATGTATTGTTTTAATGAAAACAGGCATCAAATTTGTGTACCAGGGTAACCTATATAGTAAAAACAATGTACCTTATTTCATCAAAGTAAATTTATTGTTTGAAAATGTAGAAAAATTTTGCGAAAATAAACTTTAAATGTTCCCGAAAAACTGGTTCGTTTTTCCCGGCCAATGAACTTTTTCAAGTTATTTACCAACCTACCGATATATAATTATTCACAATTATTATTTCACAAAAATCCGAAAACAATTTTGTTCTGCATTTTTTGAATAGCATATATATATATATATATATATATATATATATATATATATATATATATATATATATATATATATATATATATATATATATATATATATATATATATTAACTATAACAGGATTTATAACACGGCATTTCTGTACTATGACTAGACTTAAGGACAAAGCCGCAAGGAGACAACCGCATACACGTGTTTCAGGCTTACTAGCCATCATCAGTACGGTATAGCCAGGTGAAGATGGGAACACTGGATGAAAATGCAACAAACACGGAGTCACAACAGGCAACCAGTGCACATTTGCAGCAACATTCGCAAGACCCTCAATCCGAGGGAAACAACCAAAAAAGCCACGGAGGCAAAGAAATCACCTGCGTGAGCATCCGGAGCCCAGGAAATTATATTAACTCTAACAGGATTTATAACACGGCATTTCTGTACTATATAAGAGAAGGGTTAAGGGCAAAGCCGCAAGGAGACAACCGCATACACATGTTTCAGGCTTATTAGCCATCATCAGTACGTATAAATCCTGTTATAGTTAATATAACGTCCTGGGCTCCGGATGCTCACTCAGGTGATTTATTTGCCTCCTTGGCTTTTTGGTTGTTTCGCTTGAATTGATGGTCTTCCGAATGTTGCTGCAAATGTGCACTGGTTGCCTGTTGTGACTCCGTGTTTTTTGCATCTCTATCCAGAGTGTTCCCATCTTCACCTGGCTATACCGTACTGTTGATGGCTAATAAGCCTGAAACACGTGTATGCGGTTGTCTCCTTGCGGCTTTGCCCTTAACCCTTCTCTTGTATAGTACAGAAATGCCGTGTTATAAATCATGTTATAGTTAATATAACTTCCCGTGCTCCAGATGCTCACGCAGGTGATTTCTTTGCCTCCGTGGCTTTTTTGGTTGTTTCCCTCGGATTGAGGGTCTTCCGAATGTTGCTGCAAATGTGCGCTGGTTGCCTGTTATGACTCCGTGTTTTTTGCATCTTCATCCAGAGTGTTCCCATCTTCACCTGGCTATACCGTACCGATGATGACTAATAAGCTTGAAACACGTGTATGCGGTTGTCTCCTTGCGGCTTTGCCCTTAACCTTCTCCTTGTATAGTACAGAAATGCCGTGTTATAAATCCTGTTATAGTTAGTATAACTTCCTGGGCTCCGGATGCTCACGCAGGTGATTTCTTTGCCTACGTGGCTATTTTGGTTGTTTCCCTTCGATTGAGGGTCTTTCAAATGTTGCTGCAAATGTGCAGTGGTTTCCTGTTGTGACTCCGTGTATTTTTGCATCTTCATCCAGAGTGTTCCCATCTTCACCTGGCTATACCGTACTAATGATGGCTAATAAGTCTGAAACACGTGTATGCGGTTGTCCCTTGCGGCTTTGCCCTTAACCCTTCTCTTATATATATATATATATATATATATATATATATATATATATATATATATATATATATATATATATATATATATATATATATATATATATATATATATATATATATATGTATGTATATATTTAATGAAAGCAAGCATTAGATTGGTATAACCTATATAGTAGAAAAAATAACTTTATTGTTCGAAAATGTACAAAAATCTTCCGAAAATAAACTTAAAATGTCCCCGAAAAAAACTGGTTTCCTAGGCAACAAACTTTAAGTAAATAGCAAATTGAGCTATTCAAATTTGAAGCATTCAATGAAAGTTCGCTACCATAACGCACTTACTGCGTCCAGAATTTCTCTTCTTACAAACATGCATTATACTTCGATGGAAAATTCAAAAATGCAATAATATAAGGCGTGTTCGATGAAAAAAAAAAGGAAATTTGTAACAGCTTGTGATGGTAAAAACAATTTTATAAGGCGCAGCATCATAACGGATATATTGAGTTTTACCGTAAAAATGACTCATCCTGTATATATGAAAATAGATAAAAACTAAAACTAACCCCGGATATAGGTTCTAGGGGGCCTAGATCGAGCTCATTTTAACGAATCTTTTCAAAATTTAAAACTGACAGTCTCCTCATTAGCGATTTTTTATTACGGATATTCGCTAAAAATTAGAGACCATTAAACGATAAACTCTATAACTAAAACTACTGCCAAGACATTAGAGAAAGGGTCTATTTGAAATAAATTTTGTGGAAATATTTTAGTAAAACGAAGGACAATGACTGTTGAAGCCGAAGCTTAAGCGTTTGTAAAACACCATTCTTGCTACTTTTTCTACGTAACCTGTATTGGTTACAGGTTCTTTGCCTAAATGTTGCCAATTTTGACATTTCAAATCGCGACTTTGACGTTTTAAGAAGAAAATCATTTTTTTTAAATACCTATATCTTCTTAGTCTTTTCACCTATAGATCTAAATTTTGGTGCATTGTTCACATTTTATGATATATACCCGCGTACCAAATTTGGTTGTCATAACTTTGTTATTGCCGGAGATACACAAACTTTCCAAAAGAAAACACAAAATTTTCCGGGAAAAACTACGCCGATTTTCCTGGCTAACAAACTTATTCAAGCCACTTGCAAAAGAAAGGTACTTTTGTTCCCTCAGGGCTCGTCCGTGTCTTTTCCGCCCCGATAGCACCGCAGCCTTTGGCTTATTGTGCATACCTTTGTCTTTCCTACTTCACCCATTCCAAAATCACTGTTCCTTGAACTAGTCTGCACAGAAATTGGTAGGGTAAAGTTTTATATTGCTCTGTCTCCAGTCTAGGCTCTTCGCAGATCAGTTGTCTTTTGCGGTCCAGAGCTTTACACTCGCACAAGATGCTGAGCTGATTCCTCCCCCTCGGCGCAGAGTCTGCATGCCAGGTCCCCCTCGAACCTCCCCATTTTATGCAGGTGTTTCTTGACGGCCATGTGTCCCGTCAAGAGTCCTGTTGTGTTCCTGAGTTGTCCTCTGCTAAGATTTAGCAGCTCCACAGCTCTAAGGAAGGTACGTACCAAATTTGATTAAAATCGAACCATTATTTTTTGAGTCATCGGTGTGATACACACACGCACACACAAATATATATATATATATATATATATATATATATATATATATATATATATATATATATATATATATATATATATATATATATATATATATATATATAATGAAACCGACTCCGGATATGTGTTCTAGGGAACCTATTTCGCGCTCATTTGAAAAAATGTTTTTCAAAATTCAGAAGTCGAGATGTCCCCATTAGTGAATTGTTGTGAATAGAAAACTATTGGTCTTTTCATATTCTACGCTTCCAGTTCTTCGAAAAACTCCTAACAATCTTTCAAAACTTCTTCTGAATGGATGATTTCGTTCTGGATATTTTTGTTCGTAAATTCTTGACGCCAGTAAACAATTTTCATGACATTCACCAATAGTGAGAATCAGATCAATTCCTTTCTGTATAGGATACGTTTTCATTTCAAACACAATAATTTTAGAAATGAGAAAATTTACAAAAGAGAGTAGCGATATAATTGAAGAATTAGAAGTTGTGCAGTAGATAATCACAAACAAGAATTGACAAATTTCACAGGCATATGTACAATCAAGTAACCATGTGGGTTTTATTCATTTCAGTACTTGGGAGACTTTACAGTAAAGACGTGCGTTGATAAGCTCCCAAAAACAAAACAAAAAAATTCGCAGTACTTGATTAAAATTTCTTTAGTAGTTTTGTAATATACAAGTATCAGTTAAAAACAAAATAAATGTAAAACGTGAAAATACTTAATGTTTGGATTTCAGAAATGTTACCAAAAAACCACATCATGTTATGATATATCGTTTTATCAGGGACAACCTTAAATTTTCTTGCGATCAAATGAATTTCATTCAAATAGAACATTTCCAAGCAAATATTTTTATAAAGCTAATATCAAAATTTCTATTTGAGATAACAATAAGAAAGTGCGAAGAAGAGGGCCTTTTCTATATAGATCAAGAAGGAAATAAACACGGGATCCTAGGTACAGAAGACGGGTATGACAAAATTATTAGATAATACGATTTTCAGTCACTTGTCACTTTTAGCTAAAAGTCGTAGCGCATTTGTTCGTCCCCTCCTGTTCTATTCATATATTCGGCTTTTAACCGTCCTCCATTTCAAATGCGAAATTTTATTTGTATCGCCGTTTGTCCATTGCTGTAATTTGAGGTTTTAATGTTTCTAATTCCGCCTTCACCTATATAGTGCAAGGAAACAAAATCGACAGTCGATGAAAATAGCCACGATGATAGATTTCTTGTAAAGTCCAGTTCCTGTTATATAAAAAACAGAACGAAGCCCCTGATGATGGCCAGATTTATGGGCCAAAACGCGTAGGGCTTTTACCTAATAAAAATTCAGTCTGGAGTATAGCCTTGTTCTGTTCTTTTCTACCTTGGAAATACGATTTTCCAATTGAATTGGACAATCAAAAGATTGTAGAAAAAATATCGGAATATGGGAGAGTAAAAACGATTAACTTCATTTCTGAACGTCACACAGTCTGGGATAGACATCACTAAAATCTGAATGAAAAGGCTTCTCTCCAGACAACAAATATTGTTGTTTGGTAAGAAGCCTTTTCATTCAGATTTTAGTAAAAACGATTAGCCATGAAAAATGAAAAGGCCATGAAGATTTGTATGTGTATGAAAGCAGGGTAAGAGTTGTGTGCATGTCCATGAGGCAGATGATGTGTAACTTGAATCATGTATTCGTAACATGTATCTGACATTGGTGTGTGAGGCAGATGATACAATCATATTTAAAAATTCAAGGCTATAAGATATGCGGGCCAAATAAAGACCTGCATGATCTGCGATGACCCTGATCACATTAAAAGAGACTGCCCGAAGAGAATCGTAAACAGAATGAACCAGATAGGAAGACATCCAGCTCCTTTACCAGTAACACACAGTAACAACGAGGAATTCAGTACGGTTAAACTTTCATACTTAGAAGCATCAAAGGTACAAAAACAAAATGATAAAGAAACTCACAGTGTAACCACTGAAAAAGTGCCAACTGTAACGAATAACCCAACGCAACAGAATTCCTTAGAACACAGTAAAGTAAAAGGATACAGAAAGATGAAAAGGCAGACTTATCCAGGTCCAGCGAAGAGGATAGCAAGAGAGTAGCAAGACTAGATGCATTCTCGCAACAATTAGAACCGTAGACCGGTTTCGCTCTCATTAGAGCTCTTCAGTACGGCATACTAATTGCAGCAAAAATGCACCAAAAATAACACGGCTATCGTATAGCCAGTCTCAAAACACTAAGTGAGTAGCGAACGTGTCTCCACCTAGTTCGGAACCAAGTACTATGTTGTCCCTATATTGGGGTAGAAATATGATTTTTATACCAAAATCAAATGAACCAAAAACAATTGACCATTATAGAAAAATAACCTTGTCCAACACAGACTATAAAATACTTATAAAAATTATGGCAAAAAGATTCGAAAAAATTGTAGATAAATTAATTAGTAATAAACAGACCTGTGCTCATTTGAAATCAATTTTGCAGAATCTAGTGACTATCAGAGATATCATCGCTGATAAAGGAACAGACACAGAGGCTAGTGCGATTCTTAGCATTGATTTTCGCCAAGCTTCTCATCGACTATGGCATGATATATCTGGCGTGTCATTGTGAAGCCAAATGTTCATCCGCAGATCGTCGATTTAATAAAAAGAATCTATAAAGTAGGCCGTACAAAAATTGATGTTAAATGGCTATTTAACCTAATTTACACCAATAACATGCAAGAAGATGCAAAAACGCATTTCACTCATTCCGATAAGAAATGTGCTGATAGTCAATGTTTTGTTGGTTTGTCAACAAAAAATTGACTATCAGAACATTTCTTATCGGAATGAGAGAAATGCGGTTTATTATTTCAGTTTATCGGTCGGTTTGATACTTGATAGTACTACCGAAAATTAATTGCACAATGGTGTATTCTGTAGAAGAAAGAGTTGAAATAATTACTCTTTTTTTTCAAAAACCATGACTGTGCCAACCGCACCGCAAATTTGTTTAATGAACGACATCCGAACAGACATGTTAATAGAAAATACATTTTGGAGTTAGTTGCAAAGTTTCGACAAAGTGGTTCAGTAGCCAACAAAAAACGGGATCCTGAACGTGAATTTCCGGTTAGAAATGAGACTAGTGAGATTGAAGTTTTACTACAAATTGCTGCAGACCCAACTATGAGCACGAGAAAATTGGCCACTATTTCAAACATCAAAAGAGGAACTATTCAGCGAATATTGAAGCATCATAAATTTCACCCGTATAAAATTCATCTAGTACAACAACTGAATGAAGATGATTTTGATCGGCGGCTGGAGTTTTGTGAAGTTATAACTGCACGAATAGCTGATCACGGGAATTTTCTGTTCAATATCTGTTTTTCAGACGATTGTACGTTTTTATTAAACTCTACAGTCAATCGTCATAATTGTCGTTATTGGGCAGATAATAATCCAAGAAATTTTCACGAAGTCCACACTCAAACTCCACAGAAATTGAATGTATAGACTGTAATTTTTGGAGACCGTTTAATCGGACCAACTTTTCTTGATAGCAATTTGAGTGGCGAAACGTATTTGGAGTTACTAGAAGATATCGTTTACCCTCTACTAATTGACATTGTTGAAAATGATGATCGCCATCAAGAAAATCAATTAGTGTTTCAACAAGATGGAGATCCTGTGCATTTTTCACAACGTGTTAGGGAGTTTTTGAACAGAAAGTTTCCAGAGCAATGTATTGGGCGTAGAGGTGCTATTGCGTGGCTCCCTAAATCACCGGATTTAACTCCTTTAGACTTCTTTCTATGAGGCCATTTAAAGAGTAGAATTTTCGCAACAGAACCGGAGTCTCTGGAAGAATTACGACGATCCATTGTTGAAGAATGCTGTCTAATAACCTCACAAATGCTCCAGAATGTCAGAGCTCGTTACGAACAAAATTTTACTTTTGTATGGAAACTGGTGGTCAACAATTTGAACACTTACTTAACTGAATAAACATTTTTGAACGTTTGGTTTTGTTTTTTAGTTTTTTTTTAAACGAAAAATTGACTAATTGGTGCATTTCTTATCACAATGAATGAAATACGTTCTTGCAATTCCAACTGTGAATAATTTTTAAACGAGTTGATAAAACTTCCAAAAAAATTAGTGTGCTGAATTCAGAAAAGAAAGAGCTTTCAACTGATGTAACACTCGCCCCATGTTCTCTATTTAAAATGTAAGGGTTTTTATCACCACCTTTAAGGGGTTGATGTGACAAAGTTGAGTTTTATGTCAAAACATGTCCCCCTCAATATTAAATTTACGTGTTTCAGCGTTTCTTAAAAAAAAATTCTCTGGATGCAAATCGGTCTGTTTCGTTTTCAAGGCGCCACCCTGTACAAATTTGTGTTTAAATTTTTGTTGAAAAGAATTCTTCAGATGAGCGCTAACTAGAACGTCTAGAACCCATATCGGGGTGAGTCTCGATTTTTATAATATATATATATATATATATATATATATAATATATATATATATATATATATATATATATATATATATATATATATATATATATATATATATATATATATATATATATACATATATAATATATATAATTTTTGTTGAAAAGAATTCTTCAGATGAGCGCTAACTAGAACGTCTAGAACCCATATCGGGGTGAGTCTCGATTTTTATAATATATATATATATATATATATATATATATATATATATATATATATATATATATATATATATATATAATATATATAATATATATATATATATATATATATATATATATATATATATATATATATATATATATATATAAACTTATAAAAATCGAAACTCACCCCGATATGGGTTCTAGACGTTCTAGTTAGCGCTCATCTGAAGAATTCTTTTCAACAAAAATTTAAACACAAATTTTGAAAAAATCCATCGAGTTCTACAGTACTTTTTTGGATTAGATAAGTTACCTGACCTGATCATGTGGTGGGTTCTACAAGGACCTTTCAGAGTAGATGTATATTAAGTCAGGTGGCTTATTTTCAATTATATTTTTTGCTGATTTTTTTTTTAATTTCTTAACATAATTATTTGTGCGTTAATCAAATAGTTCTCTTATATATGGCATTTGGCATTTGTAAAGTTAAATTATTTCCTTATTTGCCAACAGTTTCTAATGCAAGCGGTGAATGTTGTAATTCCTTCTTTCATTAGAGTCAATGTGACCGAAATTTAGATATTAGCATTTTATATATACATATTACCACAGTATTCTCTTTTGTTTAGGTGTAAAAAAAATACCAAGAAAAAAGTCATTTTAAAGCAATAATTGCTTAAGATATTCTTACTATATTTCTTACGTAATATTCTTTAATATTCCATGTCAAAGATGCGCTTTCATTTGGATTTACATATTAAACAATTATTACAAGATAATGTTCGTGCATACCAGGCTTGCTTAAATTAATGACTGCATATAAACACTAAGAAAAGGTAGTGGTCACTTTCACCTACGGCATTTGCCGCATATTATCTCAGAACCTGTTGGTATGTCATATTGTTAGTTGTTAATAAAGCAGTTCTTGTTATAAGAGGTAAAACATGAAGTTATCTAGTGTACTGTTTTTCTCATCAGTGACTTTTCAAGTGTTGTTCTTAATTTTGCAAGAAATTACACCGATAACGGCTCAAGAACCAGCGCTTGAGCTACCAGTGGAGTTAGTTGGTTTTCCAGTCATAATTGTCGCTGTCAGATTATCAAATTTTGTCAAAAAGTTAGGATACGCTTTAAATGCAAGTATGTTTAAAATTTTGGCTAATAAAACAATTTAACAATAGAAAATACATATATACCTACTTAAAGTTTAAACAAAAATGTTTTATATTTATTTAGATGTTTAAACGCGTTTCGAACATTCCGTCTTTAAGACTTACTAATAAGACGATGGAATATAATGGGATCTGCAATTAAAACAGTCTGGATGCAGCAAATGCGTTACGGTAGCAAATTTTTTTAAAAATCTTTCAAATCATAGCAAATCCCAGAAAAAAATTTAGTATCTTTCCGAAAATAATAAAACTGGTTCGGTGAAATTTAGTACACGTGTTACCTTTATAAAGGTTTTGTTAATACCATAATAAAATTTTCTTGATTAATAGAATATTAAGTTATTAAAATTTGAAAAATCTTAAGAAAATGTACTACCATAACGCACTTGCTGCGTGTGAAGTCTTATTATTGGTTAATTTGTTTTTAGTCTTTTTTTTTAAATAAAAATATATCACTTTTAAATACAAACTCTATATTTAAGCTGCAGCAAAGTATCACAGAAAGTGTCTATTCCAATTTGTTTATTTTTTATTTTAATAACACACCACGAGAGCTAACAGCCTAAATACTATCATGGGCAAGGGATGGCAGCCTTTGGGTGAGGGTCGGGTCACCGATGAGACGTATAGCTATCTTCTGAATGGAGTCCAGGATAGCGAGTGTAGAAGCGATAGCAGCACCCCAGATGTGGGAGCAGTATTCGAGGTTTGGTCTTATTTGTGAAGTGTATAAAGTATAGAGATTAGCTGGTGAAAAGTATTTGCGAGTCCGGAAGAGGAAACCTAATTTCTTAGCAGCCGCTTCTGCGGTCGATGTGACATGTTGGTGCCTATTGAGATTTCGATCCACAGAAATGCCAACAAGTGAAAAGGACTCATTACTTTGAATAACTTGGTTGTTCATTGCGATGGGTCTAGGGCTGGTGTATCTCTTGTGACAAAGAAAGCAAGACTGAGATTTGGTGGGGTTGAATTGTACAAGATTGCTACTTCCCCAGTCTAATATTTCTTTGGAGATCCACGGAGACAGAACCCTCCGTGAGTATGCGATCCTCATCTAATTGGGCTAAAGAGACAGGCTTAGAATATTGTATATTTGAGTGGATGGTGCTGTCGTCCGCGTAACTGTGAACTGGGTTGGATGTGCTAGAGATGAGGTCATTGGTGTGGAGAAAAAACAAAGTAGGGGCAAGCTGAACCTTGAGGAACTCCTGCATTAATTGGATACAGTTTAGAGGAATGGCCATCCACGACAAGAGAAATGCTTCGGTTGGAGAGGAAATTTGCTGTCCAGGTACAGAGTTTTGGTGGTAGGCCATAGGCCGGAAGTTTATTAAGCATCGCTGCGTGCCAGACCTGGTCGAATGCTTTGGATATGTCTAGAGCGACAATCTAGGATTGACCGTGTAGTTCCATTGACTTGTTCCAAGAATGGGTGACAAACGAAAGGAGGTCGACAGTTGATCTGAGCAGACGGAATCCATACTGCCTGTCGTGGATTAGACTGTGTTTTTCAAGAAATTTTAGTAATTCGGTGTTATACCTTTCCATCACTTTAGAAACGACTGAAAGGATACAAATAGTCCTGTAGTTGCTAGGAAGCGCTTTGGATCCTTTCTTGGGGACGGGTTGTACTCTAACAGTTTTCCAGTTACTAGGGAATATGCCTCTATTGTAAGATGTCTGAAACAGACGACTCAGGACAGGAGCAAGTTCTGGTGCGCATTTTTTGAGAACAATTGCTGGGATCCCGTCAAGGCCAGAGGCTTTCCTGGTATTAAGAGAAGAGAACATCTTTCGTACCTTTTTACTTTTGAAAATTATATCCGTCATTGTATGCGCGACTTTGAGAACTGTTGGTGGTTAAACATTTGGAGGTGGGTTAAGAGTAGAATTGCCGGCGAACAACGACGCAAAAAGTTCAGCCTTGCCCAGGGCGGTAGAAACGTTTTTATCCCCTGAAACAAGATGTGGGAACGTGCTCTTGCAGAAATGATTCCCAATAGATTTAGCAATAGTCCAGAAGGGTTTGCTGTCGTTGGAGCTTGAGAGGACTTTGTTTTTGATGTGGTTATTAAACGAGTTTTTTCCTCATGAAGAATGGGGACATGGCGGTTTCTTGCGTAGTTAAATGCTTGACGGTTTTCTTGACTGGGATTGTGTAGAAGCGTTTTGTCAAATATATTTTCTGCAAATATTTTAGCCAAATAAAAGCATACTAGCTGTTAAAACAGAAAGTTTAGGCCATGTTAAACCCACTTCTATTAATATTTGTCGATATTCCCTATTTACTTTAGGAGTTTTGTGTAGAAATCGCCAATTTTGATGTTTCAAATCTTTCCTTTGCGTTTTTATTAAAAAATTAAAGGTTTTTTTAATTTCTTGACTTTAAAACACTTAATATTTATCTGTAATATCCGATAGATTTTATACATGTAATACTTTGCTCTTGTGTCCGTTTCTGACCGTCAGTACCACCAATGTTTTTCTTTAAACGTTCATAACTTCTTTTATTTTAACCTATAACTCTAAGTTTTGGCATATGACATCAGTTATAAAAATGCAACTTGTGCACATAATTGCGTTGCCATAGCTTTTTTATTTACAGATATAAAAAATGTTTGAAAGAGAACCCAAAACTTTTACTGAAGATTTTTCTAGCTACCGAAATTATTCAAATTATTTACTAAAGAAACACGCGTGCTAAGTATCATTTAAATCGATGTATCATTGACTAAAACGTATTTGTTGTGTCCGGATATACTTTTATCGGCTTAATACCGTTTTTACGGTACCTGACATCATTAGCCTTAGCAACCTGACTAATAACTCCGGTGACGAGTCAGGTAGATGGTCCACTATAAATAACACTACACCATCAAGCGGCAGTCAGATCTCCCTTATGTCTAGGGTTGAGTACACTAACGCCTTAGAGACTATTTCCAGTGAGATATCGGAAGTCCACAAATTAAAGTCTCGAAATCAAACTACAACTACGTAACCTATCCTTATTTTTGCTACGAAAATTCGTTAATATTACTACTATTATTTGGACGAGTATATACATCAGGAATAAAATTAAGTATCTCGTCTCTATATTTTTGTCATCGCTAACCTAAAAAACATAAAAGACTGCTGACGCATTATGATGGCAAATTTTTATGAAAATTCAGCTCTGAAAAAGCTGAGGCAGGTAATTAGGTTAAGAATATTTATTAATGCTAAAAAATAAAACCTCTGTTTTTCTCGAATTTGTCATCGTTTGAGAAATAGCTCAGTTTCAGGTGTATTGTTTCAGTAGCTTGAAGTAAATGGCAATCAATAACTGACTATTCCAACAAATGATCGTATTTCTGATTCTGTTATATTAGCCGGTTTCTCTGATATTAGCTGAATAGAATATAAGTTTCTGTGTTCAACTATATATCACACTATATCATTGGAATAAAAAATAAGATAAGAATTGGATGGGATCATCTAGTTCAAGAATTTTGCGGCAAGAGGCAGAAACTCTCTGAATTCGACTTTCTCATGGGGAAAATTGAGCAAACCATCCAACCATTCTGGAGTTATAATTGTTATAAAAATTGTACCCCCTCTCCATCATCTCACTCGTCTTAAAGGTCATTTTTATAATACATATTGGTGTCTTATTGGTTACTATAACACACTTGCTGCATCTATATTTTAAAATTTAGTTTCTAATTGAGTCTTTACCTTAGTCGTTACCATAACGAACTTGCTGCGTCAAACATTTAAAATATATCTTCATTCTCTATCCAAAAATGCTATCGTCTTTAAAATTGTTTCAAAAATTAACAGTTTTTTACTTGCAATACATTTTAGAACTGTAGCATTTTTGATTAGAGAATGAAAGATGTCTTTAAATGAGGTATTGCAAACCCTTTTTTCCTATTTAAAAATTTGTGATTTTTAGCGCAAACTATTCCAATAATTTTTCAAAAATTGGATTTTGACAGATTCTCCTCATAATTTTTCGCTGCCAAGCTGCAGTTTGGTCATCCTACGTCTCTTTAAAACTGTTGAATGGATCATCCAGGAGTTGCAGCAATTGGTTTGTATGTCGAGGCAATTTGAGAAGAGTGATAGAGCACTGACCTGCCAAGTTGATAACTTCTTTTGAAATATTTGAGGCATGCCCATCAAGGGTTCAACCTCTCTAGAGTTTCCTCCCGTCCTTTTTTTCTGTTCGCGTTTGTAGTCCCTTTCTAATTCTATAACCGTAAAATGCTTCCCGCTCTTCTTTATCCCACTCGTTGTTAAGGTCTTCTTCATAATATATATTGATGTCTTATTCGTAACTTCATTTGGAATGTGTGAGGTATGCCCATCAAGGATGTAACCACTCTGGAGTTTCCTCCCGTCCTTTTTTTCTCTTAGCGTTTGTAGTCCTTTTCTAATTTTTCGTCAAGGTCTTCTTCATAATATATATGGATGGCTTATTCGTTACCATTACTCACTGCTGCGTCTGTATTTTAAGATTTAGTTTCTATTTAAGATTTTAACTTAGTCGTTACCATAACGAACTTGCTGCGTGAGTAACTTTCATCATGCGTTTGATACCTTATTCATTACCATAACCCACGTTCAGCGTCAGTATTTTTAAATTTCATTTGATAATTTCTAAAATCACCGATAACTAAAAAAATTATGGGCCGATTTTGATGAAATTTGGTATGTACCTTTTTTTGCAAGTGGCTTGGATAAGTTCGTTAGCCAATAAATCACTGGTCTGGATACCGGGTCACTCGGACCATGATGGCAATGTTGCAGCCGACACGCTTGCCAGGAGTGGTGCACAGGGGGACTTTATTGGACCAGAACCGGTGCTGGGGATAACATCATGCACAGCAAAACGCATCTTAAAGACTTGGACAGACAGAATGATAAGCCAACAATGGCAAAATCTGCCAGGATTAGCTCACTCTAAGGCCTTCATAAATGGCCTGTCTGAGTCAAGGGCTAAAAAACTTCTAGAGTTAAACAGACAACAACTGAGTACTCTAGTCGGCCTGTATACAGGACACTGCCGCTTGCGTCACCACATGCACCGTATTGGAGTCGGTCAGGAGACCGAGTGCCGGATGTGTATGGAGAGTGACGAGACAGCAGAGCACGTACTGTGTTCCTGTCCGGCGGCGGACAGGACTAGATACCTGCTCTTTGGCAAGACAAAGCTTGCTCCCGGAGATCTGGATCAACTTTCGCCTACAAAGATTATCGACCTCTGCAGGAGGCTGGATTTGTTGGGCGAAATATAGACCATTAGGCGTGAGCCACAATAGATCTTATAGTCGCGGTGGAGGGACCGGTATGGCACACTCACATTCAAACCTAACCTACCCTAACCTAGCCAAGAAAAGTGGGCCAGTTTTTCCGGAAAATTTTTGGTTTTCATTCGGAAAATTTGTGAATCTCCGAAAATAACAGAGCTATGAGAACCAAATTTGAAATCACCCTACACACCGAAATTGTAAAACAAACAAAAGTTATAGGCATTTAAAGAAAAAAATTTGGGTGCCACTGGTGATCTGAAGAAAGCACAAGAACAAAATATTTTGTGTGATTAAGAAAACCAACTGAATATTACATACAACTGTTAAATTTTCTCGGCGCAAAAGTGTCAAAAAGTAGCAGAAAAAATATTTTGAAAATTTAAAAATTTTCTTCTTGGGACATCAAAGTCCCGATTTGAAACGTCAAAATTTGCAATTTTCAGACAATGAATTTGAAGCAAATACGGATTATGGCGAAAAAATCTCTTAATAAGTGTGTTTCACAAAGCCTTAAGTTTCAGCTTCAACCATCACTGTCCTTTATTTTACTAAAATATTTTCGAAAAATCTATTTCAATTGACCCTCTTTTTGATGCTTCGGCAATAGTTTCCGCTTCAGAGTTTATGATTTAATAGTCTATATTTTAGCAAATTTTCGTAGAAAAAATTCGTTATTTAGAAGACCGCGACTTATGAATTTTAATAAGATTTCTTCAAATGAGCGCGAACTAGAACCCCTAAAACCCATATACAGGGTCAGTTTCAGTTTTTATCTGTTTACACATATAAGATGTGACGCATTTGTAGGGTAAAGCTCAATATATCCGTTATTATACAATATATGGGAAAAAAGTATATACATTAATTATAGGGTGTCTCGAGCTGTATCTTGTCAACCTATTTTGACAATTACAGGCTGGCCCATAAGCCGTTGGTGATACACGCTTTATTTTTTATTTTTTTAATGTAACACCCCTTATGTTGTTGCATTTTTGTGTTTTCTATCAAATTATAATGCATGTTTGTAAGGAAAAAAATGATATCGTTCATCGTTTTTGAGTTATTTCAATTGTTTTGCAACTTTTCACGTTTTTGGCACATATTTCAAACGCATATCACAAATTGTGATATGGCGTTTTTATCAATAGCAGATCCCCATGGAAATGACGCATTCAGAGAGCTTTTTCTTTGTATTACTCGTCGAAAAAAATCGAGCGCTCTACCTTATGCCACTGAGCATGCTGGTCCACGATCTGAAAGGACTGCAGATATGGAAGAAGCTGTTTTAAACGCAGATAAAGAAAATCCACATACCTACAAGCGTAAGAAGGATTGCCGCTGAAGTGAATGTTTCCAAGTCTACAGTCCACAACGTATTAAAAGAACAACAGCTACGGCCCTACCATTTAACTCGAGTACACGAACTTTTGCCCCAAGGTAACAATGCCAGAATACGTTTCTGCGATTGGATGAGGAACAAACAGAATGAAGATTATACCTTCTGAGACACTCTTATTCACTGACGAATCCTGTTTCACAAAAAAATGGTGTACTAAATTCACATAACAGCCATGAATGGAGTGATGCTAGTCCAAAAGCAAACATTGTGCCCATTCTCAACATCAATTTTCCGTCAATGCTTGGGTTGAAATTGTCGGTGATCATTTGTTAGGGCCCGTTGAGCTACCTCCACGCTTAAATGGGGTTCAGTATCTAATTTTTTTAGAAAATACATTGTCTACTCTATCAGAAGATTTGCCTTTGAATGTTATTAATGATATGTGGTTTATGCACGGCGGTCGACCACCACATTAGGCTCAACACGTGCGGCAATTTTTTAATAACCAGTTTGCTGGGCGCTGGATTGGTCGTGGCTAAGATGAACCTGTAAATTGGCCTGTCAGACCACCCGATTTGAATATTTTAGATTTTTATTTTTGAGGATTTATTAAAAGGACAGTTTGTGCGACAGTACTACAAACTCGGCAGAAACTATGAGCACGAATTTTGGAAGCGTCAAATCTGGTTAGACAAGCTATTGGAGTTTTGTTTAGAGCGAGACAATATTTTCTGCGACGCACAGATTTGTGTAAAGTAAATGGGGCACAATTTGAGCATCTGCTATAGCGTTTAATAATTTCTTAATTTAATAAACATTGTTTTCCATTTCTGTTCAATATTTTATATTAATTTTATATTAATATAATTAATTATTAAATTAATTATGTTGACAAGTTAAACTGGTATTGACAACTTTTGCTGTATCCATTTTTCTCGAAAACTGTACATCCTATGAAATTTCTACCAGTATACTTTATTTTTTTAGTAGCCTTTGAATTTTTTAAACCGTTGGAATATTTCGGAAATTTTGACTGAATATATTTTTTTACATTATAACCCTCAGTGTGCCCCCACGCGCGCCACTGCTTCACGTGTTATATCGGATTTTGCGTTTTAGTGAATTTTCGTAGAAAAAATTTACTAATAGGGAGATCCCGACTTTTGAATTTTGAAAAATTTTTTGCAAATGAGCGCGAATTAGGGCCCCTAGAACCCATATCCGGGGTCAGTTTCGATTTTTATATGTTTATATATATATATATATATATATATATATATATATATATATATATATATATATATATATATATATATATATATATATATATATATATATATATATATATATATATATATATATATATATATATATATATATATATATATATATATATATATATATATATATATATATATATATATATATATATATATATATATATATATATATATATATATATATATATATATATATATATATATATATATATATATATATATATATATATATATATATATATATATATATATATATATATATATATATATTTGTGTGTGTGTGTGTGTGTGTATGTATGTATGTATCACACCGATAACTCAAAAAATAATAGGCCGATTTTGATAAAATTTGCCACGTACCTTCCTTTTGTAAATGGCTTGGATAAGTTCGTTATTCAGGAAAATCGGACGAGGTTTTCCGAGAAAATTTTTAGTTTTCTTTCGAAAAAAATTTTTATCTAAAAAAATAATGGGCCGATTTTAATAAAATTTGGCATGTGCCTTCCTTTTGTAAATGGCTTGAATAAGTTCGTTAATCAGGAATATCGGACTAGGTTTTCCGGGAAAATTTTGAGTTTTCATTAGAAAAAAATAATGCGCCGATTTTGATAACATGTGGCATATACCTTCCTTTTGTAAATGGCTTGGTTAAGTTCGTTAACCAGGAAAATCGGACGAGGTTTTCCCGAGACATTTAGAGTTTTCATTATAAAAAAATTTTTATCTCAAAAAACAAAAAATTTATGATAACGAAATTTGGTAGGTAGGTTTACGATATAAAAAGTAAACTATATTCCAAAATCTAGATTTCTATGTTACAAGAAAAAAGTTGTAATAAAATATTTTGTGCCAGATAATTTCTATGACAATTCACTACCATAACGCACTTGCTGCGTCTAGGCGTTTTCTTTATATGCTGTTAATATTTACTCGTGTACAAATTTTGAAAATCTTATCTTTAGCCGTTTTAAAGATAATGAACGAAAATCGCTCTAAGCGTGACAACGTTAACATCCTGTATCTCAGTATCACGAGCTTAAAATGAATAAAAACTTGGGACGCAGCAAGTGCGTTATGGTAGTGAATTTTTATTAAATGCTTCAAACTTCAATAACTCAATTTTCTATAAACTTAGAAAGTTCAATTTTGGTATGTAATAAGATCTTTACCAAGGCAAGATATTCAATAAATTTCATTAAAATAATTTTGTAATATTCGGGAAATTTATTTTTTTCGAAATAAAGTTCAAAATTTGAATAACTAATTATCTATAAACATAGAAACTTGAATTATGGTACGTAGTATCTCTCTCAAGGCAACATATCTAGTAAATTTCATCAAAACAGCTTTGTTATTTTTGGAGAAAAATTTTTTTTCGAAAGAAAACTCAACATTTTCCCGGAAAACCCTCTCCGATTTTCCTGGATAACGAACTCATCCAAGACATTAATAAAAGAAAGGCACTTGCCGAGTTTCATCGAAATCTCTCTGAGGCCTAGGGTTGAACACACTGAGACCTCACAGACGATATCCGGCGAGATTTGGGGAGTAGGCAGATTGAGGCCCCGTAATCGATCTACACCAAACCCACCTTTGTCCACCGCTGTAAGGAGTAGGCATATTGAGGCCTTAGAGTGTCCTTACATATTTCCAACCCGAGAACCAAATATGTAAAATATATATAAACATATAAAAATTGAAGCTGACCCCGAATATTGGTTCTAGGGGTCCTAGTTCGCGTTCATTTAAAAAAAATTTTGCCAAGTCTCACCATCGATACCTCTCTATTAGTGAATTTTTTAAAATAAAAATTCACTAAAAATGTTATACGAACTACCCCCACTATTTTTTCAAGGGCAGCTCACACCTAAATTTTTTTTGAAGCATAATTAACATTTTTATAAAAATTTATACGATAATTGAGTTCTTATGTGAGGATTTTTTTCATTTTTGGCAGAACTTGTGTTTTACTCGTTGGTAATTACTGGTTGCGGAATTCCGTACAACAGTTACTTCGGCATATTATTTTTCAATTTTAAGACTATCAATCTCGGTAAATAATAATTCACGGTCTATTATGATTATAACGGTAATTCGATAAAAACGAAAGTGAAATAGTTTATTAAAAGTGATTCGAGGTCAAGTAGCAAACAAGATCTGTGTCTTGCTTAACTTTGTCCTCAATAATATGTTACGGAATTAAATACACTAAAACCACGGATACTTACGTATTGTATGATACGTTATTTACTTGATGTTAAAAGACTTAAGTTTTCAGGAAGATTTTATATTTTTGTATCTCAAATGTATCAAATATTACCAAATATGATTAGTAAGAGGACAAGAACATTTTCAAAAGCGATAGTGTTAGATTCCTGTTTATCTGGTAAGAGGAAAATCAAGTTATCTAGAACTTTTGGAATGCACTTGATGAGAAACGTCAAAACTGTGGATGTAATGCCCCTGGACTATGGATAAGTTGTTTAGGCTCTACCTAATGCATATTCTTAGTTAATTTTTTAATGTCAACAATCCACTTTTAAGTAAATATGTTGACAATAGTGAAAATGCATATATAACCAAATAAGGAATAGAAGCATATATCTTAACGTGTATGGAAAAGCCAAGGATGAGCCAGCAATTCTTCCTGTGTCTCAGTTTATATAGCTTCTTTTAAGTCATGAGGCTAAGTTCTTCTTAGTCGTCTGGTTTAAATTAAGTCATATGACGGTCGCTCAGGCACGTGTCCAGAAATTGTTATTAGCGAATTTTCCGTAAAACGAAAAATTCACTAATGAGGAGACCTGTGTTTATATATATATATATATATATATATATATATATATATATATATATATATATATATATATATATATATATATATAGTTGAAAAATGGTGGGATAGTCGTCAGTCGCAAAATAAAAACTCTTTATTTATTACCGAGGTTTCGGAATAGTTTATTCCAGTGTCAAGGCTACATGGAAAAAAAATTTACAATTTATATGGGAAAAATACAAAGGTTTAAAATACTTACATATAACGCGAGTTTTGCTTTAACTAATTATTCAATAACAAACATGAAAAAAACAACCTTATTAAAAATTTGACTGAAGTCGGTAAGTCACACTGATATATAGGGGAGAAGGGGGTACAGAGGACCACGTAAGACAATATCACCCATAATTATTTAACAGTTTGTTTAAAAGATACGATGTTTAGTTTATCTTGTTAAGCAATCTTTCTTCAAGAGCCAGCACTCGAAATTGCATTAATTTTTCACTTAAGTTCCAACTAAACAGAATTTTTTAACATGACAGCACCTTGGGGCGAAAAGGTCCACTGGTCCATTTCGCCCCAAATAAATTACCAACGATGAATTAAATAAATATTTTATTAAGTAACGATTATATTCGATAACGAAACATTTGTTCATAATTTTCGTGTGTTATCATTAACAAAAATAATTATTATCTATGCACATATAGGTAACCATATTAAAAAAAAATTCATTCATAATATTTGCGTGCTTCATTAATAACAAAAATGATGATCAGTCTGTGCACATGATGCATTGAAAACGCTCTTCTTCCTCTTCTACACCAGCATCGTGAGCCCACTCCTTGCATCTTAAACATTGGATCCATCCTTCTTCAGACTTGGATTCTGAAAATTTACTATGACAATACAGGCACTCGGTGACATCTTGATTATCTTCACTTTCTGGTTAATAATTTTGTTTTCTTGGCTTAAATATTTGTTTCTGTTTCTTTTTCTTATTTTGTTTTGAAGTGCTATCCCACTAGTTGCCCCTTGACAAGATTAACTTTCTTCTTTTCTGCTTTATTTTTGACTAAACTAGCTTCCTATTCACCTTTGAATGGGGTGCTTGTCAATTCCCCCGCTCTTTGGGTCTTCCTTCCAGTTTATATTTCTTTTGAAGTTGTCGGTTTAGGAGAAATTAATTCGATAACCTCCGCAAATGTGGCGTTCTCTTTAGAACTACTTGACGTTGGCTCGGATTCCTTGGAGTATCTTGGTGGTGTGCGCTGAGGTTCTGTTGAGCAACTGGGTCCTGATTTAACTGGTTGATCGTCAATTTCATTTGGTAAGTGCTCTCTCGTTTCATTCTGAAATGCAATTTGGGTATCACTTTGAGACTGGGTATGCTGTTCAACATTAGTAACTTCAGCAGGTAGGAAGTCTTGGTCATTGAATACGCCAGCATTGAATGGCCATATACCTGCTACCTCGAATCCTTTAATGGCCTTTTCCATATTTGAAATGTGTGCAAGGGCTTTTGCAAATATCTCCACAACCTCATAGATTGTAATTCGTTGGCCAGGATGATTTGAATGCCAGACATCACATTCCCTGGCATATTGTGCCTCCAACGGCCCGAAAACGCAACAGTCGAGGGGCTGCAATCTATGACTCGTATGAGGAGGGAGCGAAATTAGAACTAAGTTGTTCTCTTTTGCTTTAGTAATAGCTTCAAGGTATCTATGGCTGGTATGGTTATCTAAAATTAGTAGGATTTTTCGAACTTCAGTTGGTTTCACCATACCAATCAAACGGTCCGGAAACTTCAAGAAATGATCACTGTCCATCCACCCTGAAGTATTAGCATATCCAACTGAGCCTGCAGGACAAACTCGCATTAACAGTGGATTCATTCGTTGTCTTGGAAAAAGGAAGAACGGGGGTAAATAATATCCCGAAGCAGATATTCCACATACAACGGTAATACTAAACCCTCTTTCGGCACTATCAATGCGACCAATCTGCTTTTTTCCCTTCTTTGCCAAAATTTTTCTTGGAACGGGGACAGTATTTACGCCACATTTATCGATATTAAAAATTTGGTCGGCCTGGAATCCATATTTTTCCAAGCAAGATTCTAGTATATTGTGGAATCTTTCCACCTGAGGCCTATTGAATCCTACTGCCCTAGCCATACTTGTAGCTTCAGGAGCCCGAATGGAGATTTCTGAATTTATTTTCCTAAAGTCCGCTAACCAATCGATACCAGCTAATTTCGCTTCTTTATTGAAAGTGTGTTTTAATTTCAACTTTTCTGCCAAATCGAAAGCTAATTTTCGGCAGTCCATTGTTGTGATTCCGTAAAATCTGGTTTCTAAGTCAAGTATGTGATCAACTAATTGTTTCTTTTGTTCAGCAGTAAACACTTGCTTGTAAGTATCATTTCTTGGTCCCATGTGGGCCACAACATTATGAAACCGTCGAAGCAAGCAAGTTTTCGGGATATTGAATTGCTGACTTGCTTTTCTGATTGACAAAGATTTTTCGTTTATTGATTGAAGAGCTGCCATGTATTGAGAAGTCCACGACGCCGCAGTGCGTTTTTTCTGTATGTTCGAACGATCTGTAAATAAACAATAAACTGTTATTGAGGAAGAAATACACCAATGACAAATTTAATCGGAGTGATGAGGACCGGTCGTTATCGCCCATACCGACATGGTCCTGTTCGCCCCATATGTCCGTTAATGCAAAAATATTGTTACCGCCATTCTATATAAAGGTTATGTTACATTCGAAACTACCAAAATTGTGTCAAATCATGTAGATATCACGAAACGAACTCGAAAATTATTTCCTATCATTTAGAAGGGCATACGAGCAATTGACAAATTGAATAATTTTAGATCACTTACCGTTATTTCCGGTTTTTTATTATCACACACTCAAAGCACAACCAGAGGTGTCACATATGAGTCCGCGACTGTCGGACCCCTGTACTCTATAGGCTAGAGATTGTAGCAAGTTCATGGCGCATGGCACAAATGAATAAATGGCCCGGTGCCAGTCGCCCCAGTGGTCCTCTGTGCTCCCTCCTCCTCTACTTACATATAACTCGCGTTATATGTAAGTATATTAAACCTTTTACTATGTAAATTTTTAACTTTTTTCTTTCCATGCTGTAGCCTTGAAAATGGAATAAACTATTGCGAAAGCTCGGCAATTAATAAAGAGTTTTTATTTTGCAACTGAGGGCTATCCCGCAATTTTTTAAGTAAATAACAACATTACCGGAACTGGGCTGTTATAAGGGAGGCCTATGTCCAACAGTGGACAAATCGGGCTGACTGATGATGATCTGACAAATGAGAGTTTGAAAATTTTGAAATGACTCTGTATGTAGAGTTTCTGAAAAAATCTGTAAAGATCAACGGGTTCATAACTCCTGCCATAGTAGATTTTGATTATATAAGCTCAGGGATGATTGTGAATGTTCTAACACCTCCATCATTAAAGGGAATTATAGATACTTGACTTTCTCATTTCTAGAATAAAATTGTAGAAATTTCTTGAAATATTTGAAAATAAAACCATTTTTTAAGTTGCTTCAGCATTTTCTCACTTTTATAGTCTTCCTCTAGGCTAAAATATCGGATATTTCCTGTTCTGGTTAGACCTAACAAGGGTAGTTAATCAATTTGTAATGCTGTCTGTATTGTATCCCAAACGACCTCACCTGATGGAACAATTTGGGACACACATAAAAATATATATTTCCTTTCCTCCTTCAAATAGGATGAGTCTTTTTTTCCAAATATAGGTAACACATACACCTTTCTAAAAATATACATGGTATGTGCTTAGTTAACGTAAATAAGAATAGGCCAGTTAAATCGTCAAAATCTGTACCAAATAGCCCCATTTTACGGTACCTACATATTATCTCACAGTCAGTGAAATTAAACGATTAGTATTATAACACTTATTAATAAGAAATAATGAAATGACATTATAAATACTTGCTTAATTTCTGTGCACGCAGATTTTTACTCGAATAAGTTTCATATGTTTCCTAACGAGCTGTCTAAGTAACGTAATAATACATTTAAAATGGTTTTTTTGCAGAAACAAAAGAATACATGCTTTCACTGTTTTATAACAGGAAGTACACAATATCGCAATAAAACTACCTATTTCATTTATTATAAACTATGTTTGTTTGAGCATTAAATTATTTCACAGCTAACAAGTTAGTCGTTTGGATAAAGAATAATTTAATGACTTTGTGTTAATTGTTCAAAGTTATTAGACGCAGCAAGTGCGTTATGGCAGTAAATTTTCATAAAAATGTTTCCATATCTTTTTTAATAAAAGCATGCATCAAATTTGGGTACCAGTATAACATTCGAGTATATAGTAGAAACCATTCGTATCTTTCATCCAAATAACTTTATTGTTTGAAAAAGTTCAAACATTAACGAGTAATGTAAACGAAAACCTCTCTGAATACGTAATTTTCATTTAACTCTGCTAATCTATTGGTAAAAACGTCGTATCATAATTTTTTGTATGTGCCAAAAAAGCGAAAAATTGCAAAACAATTGAAATAACTCGAAAACTACGAACACTATTAAGTCTTTTTTTCACAAACATGCATTATAATTCGATAGAAAATGCAAAAATGCAATAATATAAGGGGTGTTAGATAAAAAAAATTGTATCCCAACGACTTATGGGCCACCCTGCCATTATCCGAGCAATTTTATAAAATGTAGCTCAAGACACCATATAATTAACGTATACATTTTTTTCGCGTATCTTGCAAAAGAACGAAAAAGCTTTACCATAGAAATGCGTCAGGCGGTATATATTTAAACAGACAGAATCTGAAACTAACCCCGGATATGGGTTCTAGTGGACCTAGTTCGTGCTCATTTGAAGAAATCTTTTCATTATTCAAGTAGCGGTCTCCCCAATGCGATTTTTTTCTACGAAAATTCGCTAAAAATTATACCCTGTTCAACCATAAACTCTGTAAGTAAAACTACTGCCACAGTATCAGAGGAAGGGTCTAATTGAAAGGCATTTTCTACAAATATTTTAGTAAAATGAAGTACAATGACGGTTGAAATTTAAGGTTTTGTAAAGCACGCTTCTTCTGACATTTTCTGTACATAACCCGTATTCGTTTCAGGTTCTTTGCCTAAAAGTTGCCAATCTTGACGTTTGTTTCAAATAGCGACTTTGACGTTTTAAGAGAAAAAAAAACAATAAAATCTTCAAAGTATTTCTTAACCTTTTTGCGCCAAAAACTTAATCTTGGTATGTAATATACAACAAATTTCATTATCCACACAAAATATTTTGGTTTTGTGCGTTTGGCTGGGCATCAGTGGTGTGATATGTTATGTAGTTTTTATTTCCCTCAGGGCTCGTCCGCGGCCTTGCCGCCCCGATAGCACTGCAACCTTTGGTTTATTGTGCATACCCTTAGTCTTACTCCACCCATTCCAAAATCACTGTGCGTTGAACTAGTCTGCACAGCGATTGGTAGGGTGAAGTTTTATATTGCTCTGTCTCCGGTCTAGACTGACCGTAGATCAGTTGTCTTTTGCGGTCCAGAGCTTCGCACTCGCACAAGATGTGCTGGTCTGGTTCCCCCCCCCCCCTCGCCGCAGAGTCTGCATGCGAGGTCCACTTCGAACCGCCCCATTTTATGCAGGTTGTTCTTGACGGCCATGTGTCCCGTCAAGAGACCTGTTGTGTTTCTGAGCTGTCCTCTGCTAAGATTTAGCAGCTCCACAGCTCGCTTTGAACTGGGTCCGTCAATTATTGACTTACCATGTCTGAGCCCTGGACAATCCGCCCAGTACACCTTGTGTTGGTTTCTGACCCAGGACTTAATGGCTCCCCTGGCAGTGCTCTTTGTCACGTCCAGAGCCGGTTCTGGTCCCATAAATGGTTCTGCTGACCCTCTCTTCGCGAGACTGTCAGCTTGTTCATTGCCTTTGACCCCCGAGTGACCCGGCACCCAGATGAGGGTCACCTCATTCTGCCCAGCCAGGTCGCTCGTCTCGTCTCGGAACCAACTCACCAGCCAGGAATTTACCCGTGGGCTACTTAGTGCCTTAAGGGCTGCCTGGCTGACTGTGGCTATGAGGAACCGCTTGTTGGTGTAGCCCCTCCTCTTGTTCTCCCGCACACAGTGCAGGATGGCGTACATTTAGAAACACCGTTGCATGGGCTCCGAGAGAAATACTATGACTTACCCTCGGTCCTTCCGAGTAAACACCTGCCCCCGTCCCACGCTCCCCGCCGGATCCGTCCGTGAACCAAACGAGCGCGTCCCGTGGTATGCCCGGCGTCTCCTCCCGCCATGCCTTGCGGTCGGGGATTTCCACTGTAAAGTGGTTTTCCCTGCACATTCGCGGGCTCGCGAAGTCTGACCTCACTTCAAGCATGGGCTCCTTCACGATCTCCTGAATTTTGCAGTGGCCCCTGAAGCCTGGGTTAATCTTCAGTCTACCATTGCAGGCTAGTCTGTATAGTCCTAGCCTGGCCTCCCCCATAATAACTAAGTGAGGGGGGGGGGGCAGATCCAGCAACACCTCCATGGCGGCTGTTGGGGTTGAAGACATGGCCCCTGTGATGCCTAAGCAAGCCATCCTTTGAATCTTGCCAAGTTTTTGTTTGGCACTGGATTGTGTCACCTTAGGCCACCAGACCAGTGCCGCGTATGTTAATGATGGCCTGACCACCCTTGTGTACAGCCAGTGGGCCATACTAGGTCTTAGTCCCCACGTTTTTCCATATAGCCGCCTAGTGACGGATAAGGTCATGACTGCCTTATGCAGTATTCTTCCAATGTGACCATTCCAGGTTAGCTTAGAGTCCAATACGACCCCAAGATATATTACCTCCCTGGCCATTGGAATGCTCCTACCGTATAGAGTGAGAGTTCTGTGGCTGTCGCACTTCTTCCGTTTGTTATGTAGTACTCGATAACTCATAACATTTAGTATGCAGCGAGGGGTCTGTATTCAATTACTTTATTTTAAAATTATATGCAAATTAAGTAACTTAGCCCTTGGTTGAAGTTTTAAGAAACTTTAATTACTAACTACAAAAACTTTACACTTATAAACTTCTTACATAATATTTTGCCACTTATAATATTGGTTTAAAATGAAATTATGATTATACTACTAGGATGTTAACACTTCATAGACTAAGACTAGACTAACTTCTAATAACAAAAATAATACCAAAGAGTACCCCTCGACTTATTACTTTTGAGGGTTCTTTCCCGGCATCAGCTTTTTTCTCTACTACCAACTGGCCTGGCTTGTGTTGATAGAAATCTGATACTCTAGGAAACCTCAAACTAACTGCATCCTCTCAATGCACTTGCAATAGATAAACTTTACTAGTTACTAAAATACAAATATATGAGGGTAACATAACGTGCGTACATAACATGCATGTTTGAAATATTCATGATAATCTGTCAACGTTACTTTATCGATCAGAATAATCATAAGCAATGTTAGTCGACAATGTGCAACCTCATAACAAATGGCACACAAAATATTTTTCTTAAAATGACTAACTTTTTCTGACTTAGAGATCTTGGCTTTGGTATACAGTATGTGTGTGTGTGTTTTTTGTTTCTTTAACGCTGGCCTATTTCCGCGCCTATGGCCAATCACCGACGCCAGGGAGCAGTTTCACCTCACTATCCTAGAAATTTAGCCGCACCCTGCCTTTCTGTAAGGAAGATAGGGATCTTTAACGTACCCAACATCACATGGACACGGGATAGACGGCTTTACGCCCCCTATGAAGGGCGGAACGTGCAGACATTCAACTTGCTTAAATACAATGCCAGAATCTCGGTTGATGTTAATGTTACCGTTTGTACTGAAAAGGTGAAAGGAGAACCCTGGGGTCAAACCAGTACCCTTCGGTTCAGAGGCACACGTTCTTACCTCTGAACCACCGAGGCTCTGGTATACAGTATAATTTCTATAATATAAACCTGTGTACCAAATTTGGTTGCCATAACTTCATTATTTCTGGAGATACAAATATGTTAAAAAAAACAAAATTTTGCTGGAGAAACTTGTCCAACTTGCCTCGTAATGAATGCAAGAACGTATTCACCAAATTTGATAAAAATCGGCCCATTATTCTCTAAGTTATCGGTGTGATAGACCTTCCATTAGCCGTTTCTGGAGTACGACTCACAATTGAATTCTAAAAATTGACGCACGTGGGTTTCCAGCTCACTGAAAATGTTGACGTTAGTATGGGACTTCCGGTTTTACCGGAAGTAGACCTCAACTTTCTTATTTCAAATATAAAATGGTGTTATTTCTACGGATCTAGATTGCTCGTTAAATTTATTGGTAGGTTTCACTGACATGTTATGTCATTTTTCTCAACCATTGTTTAGATATTTCACTTTTTTCAAAAATTTCTTAAAAAACATTGACACATTAACACACCTGTATATCTCTTATTTTTCAACCTGAAGAGTTGAAATTGTGAAGTGCAAATTCTAGAATGCCACAAAATATTTGGAATTTACTCAGGCTAGTACAAGTTAGACAGGTGTCCGAAATAGACCGGTCAAACGTGACAACTTTAAAACATAATAACGCTCTTATTTTAAATAGGATACCCTATACTTTATAACGTTAGTTCATGTACTTTTTATTGTTTTTTCGATTGGTATCAGCATTTCCTATGTGAAAACTGGAACCTGTGATGATTCGTTGACAAAGTCAACATCTTCAGAGGAAGAAAAATTCTCAATTTTTCTTCCTCTGGAGATGTTGACTTTGTCAACGAAACGATCGTAAGGTCTCCGAAATATGTGTTGTGGTGATTTGGGTGTTCTCAAAGTGTACTTATTAGCATTTCATATACCTAAGTCCCACTGATTTGAAGATATTTAAACATTATTTGCGATAAGATATAATTATTAGTCAGTTTATCAGGATGCCTAGGAGATGAAAAATTTAAACGTCATCTTCCGACATAAGTAAAATATGCGACGACTTTTGAATATAACTTTTATTTAGGAGGAGTATAATCGAATTATTAACGGAAGATGTCGTGCGGTTGCAAAGAGATTTCCACATAAACACAGATCAACTCGTTACATGATCAGAATACTACTAAAAATTTATGGAATGTTTCCTCCAAAATTTCATAAGAGTAAATCATTATTAGTGAACAAAGAGATTTGTGTGTTATCACTTCACAATAAATGTTCGAAATTTGCACCGTTCACTTCGAGGTTGCAAATTTCGAACATTTATTGTGAAGTGATAACACACAAATCATTTTGTTTCCTAATAATGCTTTACTCTTATGAAATTTTAGACGAAACACTCCATTCTTAGGAATTTTCAGTAGTATTCTGATCACGTAACGAGTTGATCTGTGTTAATAAATCGATTATACTCCTCGTAAATAAAAGTTATATTCAAAAGTCGTCGCATATTTTACTCATGATACAAATAACGAGAGATATGATATTCCGACTACCTATTTTTAGACCTGTCACGCGCATCGTGTAAAGTGGTGAGTCCAATGCAATAATAATATGCTGTCGTGCAGTGGGGTTTGACGTTTCATCACAACCTCTTAACAAATTACGTATTTTACTAATATTTAAGTGCATACAGTTGGAAGTAATAAAAATGAAAAACATTAAATTTAGTGATGCGATCTTTATTCTCTGAAAAAGACAATATAGACGTAACTTCACCCGCATTAAACTGACGTATAGAAACTTTTTTATTGCGAATGACTTTGTTTTAAGTGTGTAGTTGGACTTCTATAACGTTACTCACCGCGTGACGTCGTAGGAGGGGGCGGGGCATATGCGCAATATCATATATCTTCTAAGTCATTATATCATGTATTTTACTTATGTGGGAAGATGACGTTTAAAATTTTCATCTCCTAGGCAACCTGATAAACTGATCAATAATTATTTCTTATCGCAAATAATGTTTAAATATCTTCAAATCGGTGGGACTTAGGTATAGGAAATGCTGATATCAATCGAAAGAACAATAAAAAGCACATGAACTAACGTTAGAACATAAGGGTATCCCATTTAAAGTAAAAGAGTTATTAGGTTTTAAAGTTGTCATGATTGACCGGTTTATTTCGGTCACCCTGTCTAACTTGTACTAGCTCTAGTAAATTCCAAATATTTTGTGGCTTTTTAGAATTTGCGCTTTAAAATTTTAACTATTTAGGTTGAAAAATAAGAGAGATAACAGGTGTGTAATTGGACAATGTTTTTTAAGAAATTTTAAAAAAAGTGAAATATCTCGAAAATGATTGAGAAAAATGACATAATATGTTGATAATACCTACCATAAGATTTGACGAGCAATAAAGAAGAGAAAAAGAAGAGAGAAAAATGTAATGTGTAATAATGTGTAGTATCTTAGTGAGCGAAATTGTTAGACAGAAATAATTTTTTTTCAGTTAAATTGCTTTAAAATAAATTTAGATTATGTGCACTAGGTGATTTTAAGAAAAAAATATATTACTAGTATCACTAACAATTGTTGATTTAGGTGACTTTTAACGTTATTGAACAATCAGCTTCAATATATTTTGTAAGTTATTTGTAAAAAAATGTATGTAAAAATATAAATTATTATTATTATTGTTATTATTATTGTATGTTTATGTTTAATTTTATGTATTCTATTTTCAATTTCTGTTATACCCAATCCTTAATTTCGCATACCAATGCTGCTGGATTGTGTATTTAAAATATATTTAAAAAAATAGTAATATGTATTGATGTTTGTTTCAGGAACATACACATCACCACGTTCTAGAAGGTCTATTTCTTCGGATGACATGATCGACATGATAGAGGCAGAAAAACGATTGGTTACAGAGCTAGGCGAAAACGTTTGTATTTATACAAAAGTTTGTCTACACCATGCAGAAAAATCTAGTCGTACATCAGGAAGACGGGAGATGGTAGTTGATTGGGATGAAATCTTCAGGTAAATGTTACCATTAAAATAAAATCTGGGCGTACCAAGTTCGGTATGGCAGTGAATTTTCATAACAAATCTTTCAAATCCTCTTAACTTAAGTTCTCTTATAGCTGCACACTTTAAGTTTTGGTAGTCTCTATTATAGCAAGGTGTCTACAAAATTTCATCAAAATAGATTTTGTTATTTTCAAAAATATAAAAATTTACCCGAAGAAAATGTAAAATTAGTCAGATTTTCCCAACTAACGAACCTGTACAATTGACAAAAGTAACATAGCTGGTAGGTTTAACCGAAATCGGTCAATTGTTTTTTGAATTATCCTAATGAGACACACATACACACACACCGTACGTGCACTCAGATATTTTTTTCTAAACGTCCTTCCACCTCACCATCCTGGAAATGTTGCCGAACCCCTGCCTTTCTGTAAAGAGGGTAGAAATATTTAACGTGCTTAACAGCGCATGAACATGGAACCGACGCCTTTACGCCTCCTCCGTAGGGCGGAACGTGCAGACACTCAACTTGCTTAAATACAATTCTACAACCTCGGCTGATGTTAATTTTACAGTATTCCGGTCTATGCAGTACCGGGTCGAACCCGGTACCCTTCGGTTCAGAGGCACACGTTCTTACTACTAAACCACTAAGTATAGATCTGGGATGCAGTGAATAAAGACAATAATGGTAAATCGTTAATTAATTTCAACTATTACCGTTTAAATTAATTAATAGTCTTAGTAGTGAAAGTGTAAAAGTGCTAAAAGCTAGAAGTAATCAATTCTAATATGAATTTAGCAAAGAATGGCACGTTTAACCAAAAGGGGAACAATATAGATAATAATGAAGATTGGATATGGTGACAGGCTTAGAAGTCACCAGGAAGAATGCGAGTTATTTAACCAATAACATCCTGATAGATCGACAATGCGAGATCTACAATAAGTAAACTGGTTGCGAAATATAAAAGATTTGCCTCGACAAGATCGACCTCGAGTAAGTAAAGTAGTCAGATTAGATATAGTGCTTTACTCTGAAAAAATCCTCACCATTTTATAAGGCCACTTGCCCTAAATAACAACGTGTTACAATTTTTAGTGGTAAAATTATTCAAATGAGAGAAGTATTATCCTTACAAAGTCCAATTGATACACCAGTTAAACGATGATGATTTAGACCGCCGTTTACAGTTTTGTGAATAATTAATCTTACGCTGCGATGAAGATCCTAATTTTCTTAATAACATTATCTTTTCTGATGAAGCCACTTTTTGCCTGAATGGGAGAGTAAATCGTTACAACTCAAGGGGATGGGGAAAATCCTCACTGAACTCAAGACTCCCACAGTCAACGTCATTGCAAAGGGTGTATGGATGGAAATAATCGGACGGCTTTACTTTTTTTAAGGAAGTCTTGCAGCTGCACGTTACCTAAATTTCTTGCGATTGGATTTAGTCATAGCTCTACCAGTAATTTTTCCAATTAATCACGACTCAGATGTGCCCTATCAAGATACTTGGTTTCAGCAAGACAGGGCATCTCCTCACTTTGGTGTAGACGTTCGTCAATATCTAGGTGCCACATTTCCTGAAAGATGGACAGTGTGTTGAGAGGCAGTTGAGTGGCCACCGCGATCCCCAGACTTGACTCCCTTGAATTTTTTCCTGTGGGGGGGGGGGGCATTTAAACTCGAAAGTTTATTCCAACAGACTAAATAATTTAGAGGAGCTACAACAATTGAAGTGGAGGGAATTATTCATTACCTTTTTGAGCGTACAAAGTGTTTGCACTCGTATCGGTCAGTGTCAAATGGTAGGTGGAGAACAACTTGAAGATTTGCGCTAAATTTTGTTAGTTTTCCATGGTTCACTATTTTTCCATGAAACTAACGTTTCCATTTTTAAGTTAATAAGGTTATTTTTCAAAAAATTTTTATCAGGTACTAATTTTTTTTTATCATCATTTAAGTTGTAAGCAGGTCTATGGAAAAACAGCAAAAACATATAGTTGTCATTTAAAAAAATTCATGATGACGTCACCATTCAGAAATAGGCGACGTCATAAATGTAATTTTTACGTCATAAGTTGGCGACTGAAAAGATGAAATTGACCTGTCCGAAAGTTTTTCTTGAACAAATTAAATAACTAATTTATTAATTGTGTTCCAAACTTTGTCATCACACTGTATGTGTTATCAAACACAGTAGTGACATTTTGAAAATTTTCGAAAAATGTAATTAACTCGAAAACGTCGCATTTCTAACATATGGTGTTTTTATAAGATTTGATCTGGAATTCGCACTCTAAAATTTTAATAATATATATATATATATATATATATATATATATATATATATATATATATATATATATATATATATATATATATATATATATATATAAGAGTAGTATATTTAAAATAACGAATAACATGTTACTTCCGGTTAAATCGGAGGCGCAATATGCTTGAAAGTAATTTCGCTGGATTCCACATAAGTTCTTATGAGCAAACGCAAAGTTTCTTCTTTGAATTCGGACTAAGATGTCATAAACTTCTAATGAACGCGACTGGCCAAACATCCTGTATAAAAAGTCTGGACGCAGCAAGCGCGACTTAACTTCACGGTTAAGACGTTTGAATTTTTAAAACAATTTATTTAATACTTTGAACAATCAATACTTAATTACTTAGTTACAAAAAAATGAATAATATAATATACTAAAAATAAGACGATCAACCTACATGTGATCTAATGTCTATGCACTCGGTGTGCGAATGACTAACTCGGAACAAGAATGAACGGTTCTACCTCTGTAATTAGCCTCTTTATAGTCTTCCCTCCAGGCGTGGCACTATTGTCTCTGAATAACAAGGAATCTGCTGATGTTGATTCTCAGAGTGATATTCCGTTCTACTTGCACTTTGAACCTGCAAGTTCTTGGCTCCGTTAAGACGGCGGCTGACTCAGCGGTTCTTACCGCGGGAAGGCGACATTGTATTATAACGGGCCATTGTTTGGGCTCCATTTATCTCCTCCCCTTTTTAAAGACGAAGCTATGGTTCGTTCCGGATTTTCAACGGAAATCCGGACTCGGTGGTTCCTGTTTTTGTTCCTTTATCTGCGGGTTCTTCGTTTATTCAACCCCATTCGGACGGCTATCGTTGTGATGGTTATTAAGAGAGCTATGTACAGTAATATTGTCCATATACTCAGGTGATGGATTGGTATTGTTATAGGTCCTGGTATATTTTGTTTAATTTTTTGAAGTTGGTGTTGGATTTGATTGATGTTGTGTAGCTGTACGTTTTATAATGATAATTCGGGTACTGGTGCTGGATTTGGTTGATCTTCTTGAATGGGGGTTTCTAGTGTAGGCAGGTTGAATAGTTGTTGTGTTTCTGCTGTTGCTGGGCCGGTCTTGTAAATTTTGTTGCCTATGGTTAATTGGCAATTTGGTTGCAGGTTGATTAATTTTGTACCCTTGATGATGTTGGTCCACTCCTGTTCCTTGCAAGTTATTCTGGCGTTAGTTTCTTCGGGTGCTATAACTATATACTGACTGGTTCCATATTTCGAAACTGTGGTTCTATTAATTTTGACTAATTCTTGATTACAATTGTTAATAGGTTTTTGAAATTTTATTAGCTTTATTTCACATGGGTTTTGATCATTCGTGGTTGTTGGATTGTCGTCTTTGCAAAAATATATTTGGTTCTTTAAATTTTGACATTCTTCATTACGATAGGCATATTGTTTACTGCTTAGGATAAGGTATTTGGTTCTAGGAATTATCATGGTAAAAAGGTGTGTCTTTCTAGGGACAGGTAATGTATATAATTGATAATAATCATATTCTGATTCATCTACCAGAGGTATTTCTATTTGAAATATAATTTTGAAATTGTTTTGGACGGCTTTTATTTTAAAGACTTTTTCGTATAGATTTAGATCAGTGGTTGTTATTACTTTAGCATTAGTTGCATAATTTTGGATTTTATTGATTTCTTTTATTATAAATGTTGGTTTTAGTATGGATGTGTGAAAGATTCCTAATTTTGCAAAAGTGATGGCATTTTCTGTTGTTAGTGCTATTTCTTGAATATTGTTTAATAATTGTCCTAGCTGCATGAGTAACTCTAGGATCTTAATGCGATGATAGTGAGTTAATTGTTCACTTCGCAGGCTTTCTACTGTATTACTTAATTCATTTATCCTATTTACTATCGTGCCTTGGTTATGACTCAATCCTACTATCGTGTTATTAAACTCGACTATTGCCTCGAGCATGATTGAATTTTGAGACCTAAAAAGTTCATGAATTTTATTTTGATCTGTCGTTAAGACTTCCAATGCTTGTTGAATGCGTTCCCCATCTTGTGAATCGAGATTCCCCGTGATTGACTTAAATATAGAACCTAGTCCGTTTATTAGGCCACGTTTTCGTCTATTAATAATATTGTTATTCGGAAAATCCTATAAAATATATCGTCTACATTATCTATGGTGAAATTTAATGTCAATATGAAATTATGATATTCAGAATGGTAATCTTTTGTCATGAAGGTAACTGTATTTGCGTAGTGTCTTTTTATTTGGTTGTAGTCTCTATGTAATTGTGTCAAGTCATGTATGTGTATCAGATTCCAGTTGCTAGTCTCAGTGTATGCTGTGCCTAATTTCTTTGGTAACATGCCTGGGTTGTCTGTCAAGTCTTGTATTTGGGCTGTTATTCCCGTGGCAAGGAACCTGCAATACGTAAATTTCTTAAATGTGCTATCGTCTGTTCGTCATTTTTATGATTTATTAAAATAGCTTTGTTATGTTCTAATAGGGATATTATTGAGTACGGTCCTGAAAATGGGTTTTTATGTTTTTTATGAAAGCCTGGTGGTATCTTTTTATAGACAATATCACCTTCCTTGAACGGTTGGTTCGTGTTTTTATTTGTCCGTTGTAACGTTTTTATTTTTGAATTCTCTATCCTGCTTCTGACTATCTCGTAAATAATTTGCATTAAATCTTTATGTTGTACGTTGTATTCCTGTGTAATTATGACTTCCGGGTCATAGTTAAACATTTCGGGTATGTAGCCAAATATTAAATCAAAAGGTGGTTTTAGTGTCTGTGAGTGTATTGTCGAGTTGTAAGCGAATATACAATATGGTATTAAGTCTATGGGTTTCATATTTTTAAATTTCATTTTGAATAATCGATAATGTTCAATAATCGTGCTGCGAAATCTTTCGATAGGTCCATTGGATGTTGGGTTTTGCGGTGTTGTTATATGTAACTCTATCTGATATGTTTCTAATAGTTCTTTAATTACCTGGTTTGAAAACTCCGTACCTGGGTCTGCGATTATTATTTTACACGCTCCATACTGTGAAAAGTACTTGATTAAGTTTTTTGCAATTTCCGTAGCACTTTTACTTTTTATTGGAAATGCTTGGCCAAATTTACTAAATGGATCTATAATTGTTAGGAAGATAGCTTGTTCAATTTGGAATGTGTCAATGTGTAATATCTCTAATGGTTTAGATGCTATGGGGGTGTGCTCCAATGCTATTTGTACCGGGTTCCTATTGTATTTGCACGTTTTGCATAATTCGCAATTTCGTACATATTCCTCTATATGTTTCTTTAAGTTGGGATAGTAGTATATTTTCTTCATTCTTAGATAAGTCTCATCAGCCCCGCGATGGTTACTCCCTCCTACCTAAAAACTCGGCTTCCTTCCTTAGGAAATCGCTTTTGTCTAGCTGGATCTTTAAGTTGCTTTGCCTGAAGCGCTCGAATACTAGTTTTAGTTTCTCAAGGTGTTCCTGTAAAGATGTGGAGAAAACTATGGCGTCATACATATATACAAGGCATGTTTGTCCAATTAGGCCTTCTAATACGTTCTGCATGAGCCTAGAAAAGGTCGCTGGAGCCCCAGATAACCCGAACGGCATCCTGGTGTACACCCAATGGCCTGTATCGGTGGTAAACGCTGTTTTTTCTATGTCCCTGGGGTCCATTTCAATTTGGTGATACCCAGAGATCAAATCGATCGTCGAAAAATATTGGGCTCGCCCAATTTTGTCCAGTATTTCATCAATTTTGGGAATTGGGTGTCTGTCCGGTATTGTTTTTTCATTTAGTTTCCTATAGTCCACCACATTTCTCCATTTTTGTTTATTTGACTTGTCTATTTTCTTTGATATAACCCAAATAGGTGAGCTATATGGGCTGTGGCTTTTCCTAATGATTTTTTGTCTTAACATGTCATTTATTTGTCTGTCTACTTCCGGTTTATGTACGTACGGGTATCTATATAATTTAGAATGGACAGGTATGTCGTCTGTTGTCCTTATTCTATGTTTTATCGCATTTGTGTGCGTCAATGGTTCGTTTTTATTTAAAAATATGTCTTGATATTCTGATAATAAACTAAATAACAATTGTTTTTCCTCGTCATTTAATTCTCCTGTATCTATTTGTTCAATTAAGACATTCTCATTATTAATCCGTTTTTGATTACGCCCC
The DNA here is from genome assembly GCA_964006375.1 of Tillus elongatus. Lineage (NCBI taxonomy): Eukaryota > Metazoa > Arthropoda > Insecta > Coleoptera > Cleridae > Tillus > Tillus elongatus. Next base: position 39,679,845 of record OZ023268.1, read on the forward strand.
GTATCGTAAGTGTTTAAATTATTAATATGAGTTGTACTAGAATTGTTATTTTGTATAACTACTGGTGCAAACGGACTTCTCCTTTGGCTATATCTGGTTTCCGATGCATATTGTTTATTTAATCTGCTGAATGGCCTATCTCTTACATTATAAGCTTGGTTATTATTTAGTAGGTGATTAATTGTCTCAAGTTCTTCATTACGTATGAAATACTGCTGGGTTATTATATTGTTTAAATTTAAATGAGTCTCGGGTAGCTTTAAACCATCTGCGTTGGCTTCTGTTTGTCCCGATCGACTTACGCTAAGATCTGTGAATTTTATTGGTATAATATTCTTGCATATATACAGTTTGTGCTCCTTAAAATCTATTTTAGCTTCGTTTCGTTTCAGAAATTCCATCCCAATCAATCCCGAAAAAAATGTGTTAAAGTTAAACAGGCAGAACTCTTGTATTTCCTCTGAAATCGATTTAAGTTTAATACGTGCACGCTTACAGTGCTTCGAAATGCCATGTACGGTGCGTATGGTAAAATCATGCGTGAATATGTTTTTAGGGAACTTATAATATGCTACCGCAGGATTCAAAAGATTTTTTGAAGATCCTGAATCTAACAAAAATTTACCTGATATTTCATTTAATTCTATATACGGTAACTTACATAATGTATTCATATTATTTATATCTATCACGGTTCTCTCGTTGAGGGCCCTGCAGTGGGAAAATTTTGCTGTTGGATATCGTATTCCTCGGCTGGCGAATTTTTGTAATTTAATTCTTCGTTTACATAATTTACATCGTAATTTGTTTCATTTACTTCGTTTTCATTAAATTCTATATTATTTACGTGAGCTGCTCTCCTTGGTAATGACAGTCTAGTGTTAGAACTATCTACTTCCATTGGTTCGTGATAATTTCTGTTAGCATTATGGTTTACATTGGGTCGACCCGGTTGATTATTGAAGTTGGGTCTCCTAAATTGACTCGAAAAATTTTGCCTTGGTACAAAGTGTTGATTTTGTCTAGGCTGGGAATTTGTGTGATTGTTTTGGTTATTATGTTGTTGAAACGGTCTAAAGTTTGTGTGGAAAGGTCTCTGAAATTGTATATTCTGAAAAGGTGGGTTATTTTGTCTCTGAAAGAACGTACGGTTTTGTCCTTCTAATTTATTACTATTACTGAAATTCTTATTTATTGTTTTATCTCTATAATCGAAATTTTCCTCTGCGAATACGAATTTCAAAGCTTGTTCTATGCTCGAAGGTCCTTGACTACGCAAGACGAGCCCTAACGGATTGCGTAACCCTCCTAAGAACGCTTTTAATGTTTGATTCTGGTATATGTCTTTCTTAATTAATCGCACGCCTTCATTTTGCTCGTTAGCTATTAAACTCGAGATGAGCAATTGCTCTATATGACGGCATCTGTTCGCGAACGACAGTGCGTCTTCAGCATTACGCTGTTTCAAGGTTAACATCTCTGCTAATAAACTATGATCATCTCTTTGGTCTGAAAAATTCTGAACAATGGCCTCTCTCAGGTCTGCCCACGTATTAATTATCTTTGTATTTACTATAAGCCGGGCTGTTCCCGTTAGTTTAGTTTGAACATAATTTAGCAAGAAGTGATTCATATACAGATTCTCGTTTGGCACGTAGAACTGGTTCATGACCAAGTCACATGCTTTTAAAAAGTTGCCTACGTTGGCTGGTTGCCCGTCGAACTCGGGAATAGCTTTTAAGAAAAATTCTTTGAATTGGTCTGTCATGTTGCTACTATTACTACTCTTATTAATATTTGAATGATTTACTGTTATGTTATTGTCGCTAATGCTGATTGATCTAAATCTATACTCTATGTTACATAAACTTGGTGATTCTTCCTCTGAATCAGACATATAACGTTTCAATACAACACATATAAAAAATTGGAAATGTAAAATGGGATAGCAGTAAACTTACCATAATACGATGGTTGCTGCTTCCATTTGGCTCTGCTTGGCCACTATTTCTGCTTTAACTTGGCTCTGCTTGGCTCGAATTGGTTATTAGGCGTCGATACGCTTAAAAATCGATATGCTTTCGGTTTTCTAACCAATCCTAACGACTGCGCCACTTAACTTCACGGTTAAGACGTTTGACTTTTTAAAACAATTTATTTAATACTTTGAACAATCAATACTTAATTACTTAGTTACAAAAAAATGAATAATATAATATACTAAAAATAAGACGATCAACCTACATGTGATCTAATGTCTATGCACGCGGTGTGCGAATGACTAACTCGGAACAAGAATGAACGGTTCTACCTCTGTGATTAGCCTCTTTATAGTCTTCCCTCCAGGCGTGGCACTATTGTCTCTGAATAACAAGGAATCTGCTGATGTTGATTCTCACAGTGATATTCCGTTCCACTTGCACTTTGAACCTGCAAGTTCTTGGCTCCGTTAAGACGGCGGCTGACTCAGCGGTTCTTACCGTGGGAAGGCGACATTGTATTATAATGGTCCATTGTTTGGGCTCCATTTATCTCGCGTTATGGAAGTGAATTTTCATTAAACTGTTTTTATTCGCTACCAAAACGCACTTACTGCGTCCAGATTATCGTATTTCGATAAAAAATGCAAAAATGCATTAACGAATTTGTTCGACGAAAATTAGCAAACATTTATAGACCGTTAAACCATAAACTTAACTAAACCTACAGCGAAAGCATCAACTTAACTAAACCGATAGCCAAAGCATCAGAGAAAGGGTCTATTTGAAATGAAGTTTCTGTAAATATTTTAGTAAAATGAAGGGCAATGACGGTTGAAGCTGAAACTTAAGGGTTCACAGAACACTCTTCTTGCAACATTTTCTTTTCACAATCCGTATTTGTTTCACGTTCTTTGTCTAAACATTGCCAATTTTGACGTTTCAAATCGCGACTTTGACGTTTTGAGGAAAACACCAAAATTTTATTCTTTAAGTGCCCATAACTTCTTTGTCTTTAAAGCTAGACACCTAAATTTTGGTACAGGGTTCACTCTTTATAATACAATTACGCGTACCAATTTGGTTTCCCTTAGTTTGTTATCTCCGGAGATATAAATTTTTTAAGAAATAAAACACAAAATTTTCAGGGAAAACCTGGTCCGATTTTCTGGGTAACGAACTTATCCAAGCCACTTTCAAAAAGAAGGTACTCACCAAATTTGATCAAGATCGGTCCATTATTTTTTAAGTTATCGGTACGATATATATATATATATATATATATATATATATATATATATATATATATATATATATATATATATATATATATATATATATATATATATATATATATATATATATATATATATATATATATATATATATATATATATATATATATATATATATATATATATATATATAAACACGGATCTCCTCATTAGTCAATTAAAAAAAACTTAAAACAGCTTAGTCATACTTCTATAAGCTGCCTTTTTCTTCACATTTTGCAGCTACATATTTGGTTCATTTTATAAATAATATGTCGATGGAAAATTTGACACTTGGAATATTTCAATTTCTTGGGAATTCGTAAATGCGAAACTTGGGGACGGGATTATCAAAATAAGATTAATTTTTCACAAAATCTCACTCTACATTTTGAAATTTCTTGAGAAGGAGACATATATCCAATGCAAAATAAAATGTGAAGAAGTTTAGTTTTACGTTGGTTTAAATTTTCATGCAAATTATTTATTATCAAGCTCGTCTTTTATATTTTTGCCGAATATCACTTTAATTTTAATTTGACGTACCCTAATAAAACAGACTGGAGTATTTCGATTTATATTTACGATTTATACAATCTAATATAGGTAAGTTGAATAAAACAAGATTTTAAATAGCTATATAATATATATTTAGTTACAATGGAGATAAGAAACCAATGGTATAAAAAAGTGTGAACGAAGCAAGTGCGTTAGTAGTGTTCATATATATATATAATGTCCATTAATACTAAATATGTTTTTTAAGAAAGACATAAAAATTTGTGGATAGTATAAGCTTTATAGTAGAAACAATGTACCATATTGCATTAAAACAGCTTTTTGTTTGAAAAAGTACAAAATTTCCCGAACATAAGTTTAAACATTTCCCAAAACCACTGGTATCACTTTCGTGGCTAACGAACATATCCAACCAATTTACACAAAAACTATATCAGTCAAGGTATAATGATTCACAGACATTTTTTGACATATATGATAACTATATTTAGGTAGGTACATGAAAATTTGCAAACAATTTGTTTCTAGAAATCGCCCTTTTTGCAGACATTGGCTAAGTAATCTTATACAAAAGTTTTTACACGAAAATTTGCTAAAGAAATTTTTTTCAGAAAAATAAAAAAACTGTGCTTTACGTGACCTCGCAAGCATTTTATCTAGATAACTTTAGATTTAAATTATTTACTTACCTAATCTATAATTAAAATTTAATAAAAAAGAAAATGTGAACCGGTGGAAGTAAAGAAATAGCGGCAGTAGTAGTATATTTTAAGATAATTATACACTGTATCATATAAGAAAGCTTATATATATATATATATATATATATATATATATATATATATATATATATATATATATATATATATATATATATATATATATATATATATACAGGGTGATTGATGGTCGATGGTAGGTTAGACGTTTATGGAAAACGGGACATAGGATTAATCTGAAAATTTGGATAGTGCCATAAATAGGCACGACCTGTCTTTCTAAAATATTTTTATTTTGGCGGTGTTGCCGCTTCTACTAAAAAGTACTAACAACTTTCTTATTTTTAATGAGACACCCTGCATATTATTTTGTTTTTAGAATTGAAATTTCTTTATGATAATTTTTTATTAATAGTTTTCTATACATATCTAGATCGGTTTTCGAGATAATACTTATTCAATTATTTTTTTCTCAGAAAAATGGTCCTACTAAAACTTTAATTTAGCTGCTATTTGAACCCATAGAAGACTGAAATTTTGCCCACAGTTTGGAAAGCCTGGTATTTAATAGTTACCTGAATAAATTCATTTTATGTTATACAGGGCGGTTTAGGATTGATGATTTTAACGTGACACACAAAAAAGGCCGAAACCTTATTTTTTCAAATAGGACACCCTATATATTATTTAAAATTCTGAAAGGCAATTAAATTTCCTCCAAATTGATGTACCATAGTGGTATTATACCTAGCTAGTCAAGTTTTGGAAATAATCGCAATAATTAATGAAAAACACATTATCTTTACATAATTTGCATTAGTTGGTCATGCAACGCCATCTGATTTAACAATTGCTTAATTGTTTACTGTGTTTGACAGACGCCGAAGTTTTAAGATTCACTTGCGATTTTCCACTTAATATTTATTTGAAAACAAGTTAAGATGGAGCGAAATAATTACTCAAATGAAGTTTTGATGACACTATTCTTCATGGACAATGTGACAAAATTGTAGCAATAACATGTAAGAAATTCAATGAAATGTATCATGAATTGCAACCAATGAGCGAAAGATAGGTTATGCGAATACAAGATATTTTTTTTAATTATTATTTATTATTAGATTCTAAACATTTTACAACAAATTCTCAAAATATCCCCCATTGACTTCTAAGCACTTCAAAATCCGGCGATGTACACCATCAGTTGTCGCTTTATGTATTTCATTAGCATCTAGTTGGTCGATGAAATTCATCACACGTTGACGTAGCTCCTCTTTACTGTCCACGGGTGTCTGGTATACCTTTTGTTTTAAAGTACCCCAAAGGCAGAAATCGAGGGGTGTAAGGTCGGAGGACCTTGCAGGCCAATCCCATGGGCCCAAACGCCTAAACCAGTGGTCATCAAATATCTGAAACAGCTCACGTGTTACCTCGTGCGTGCAATGTGCGGGTGCTCCGTCCAACTGGAACCAAGAAGTACGTAAATCTTCTAATGTTAAATTTTCCAAAAAATTTGATACTACTGTCCTTAAAATGTGGAGATATTGATTGCTATTTAATGGCTCATTGTAAATGAAAAATCTTATTTGGTTGCCTTTTAAGAGGCAAAAAACATTAAAAATTTTTTTTTTCTTGAAAGCCCCTCTGCTTGACCATGTGTGGATTTTGATCGGCCCAAAAATGTAGATTCTTTCTATTGATAATGCCTTCTCTCGAAAACTTGGCTTCATCTGTCCATATTATTTTTCTCAAAAAGTTAGGATCCGCTTCAATGCGTATTAGGAGTGTCTCACAATGTTGAATGCGACGTTGGTAATCATCTGGTTTCAGGTGTTGAAGTGTTATAAATTTAAAAGGATGCATATTGTGATTGGCCAGAATCTTTTGCACCGCATAATAAGTTACGCCTAAATCATATGCTGCACTTTGAATGGAAGTTTGTGGATATGCGTGGAAATAGGCTAAAACGTTTACTATATTTTCTTCATTCGACGTTACAGGCCTTGGCAAACTTCGAGTTGCCCTCAGTTTTGAACCATAATTGATAAAATTATCTTGTATTCGCATAAACTTTCTTTCGTTCATTGGTTGCAATTCAGGATACATTTTATTAAATTTTCTACATGTTCTTGCTACAGTTTTGTCACATTGTCCATGAAGAATAAATAGTGTCATTAAAACTTGATTTGAGTAACTATTTCGCTCTATCTTAACTTGTTTTTAAATAAATATTAAGTGGAAAATAGCAAATGAATCTTAAAACTTCGGCGCTGTCAAACACAGTAAACAATTAAGCAATTGTCAAATCACCTGGCGTTCCATGACCAACTAATTCAACTTATGTGAAGATCATGTGTTTTTGTAGTAATTATTGCGATTATTTCCAAAACTTGACGAGCTAGGTATACCACTATGCTACATCAATTTGAAGGAAATTTAATTGCCTTTCAGAATTTTAACTAATATACAGGGTGTCCTATTTGAAAGAATAAAGTTTTGGCCTTTTTTGTGTGTCACGTTAAAATCATCAATTGTAAACCGCCCTGTATAACATAAAATGAATTTATTCAGGTAACTAGTAAATACCAGACTTTCCAAACTGTGGGCAAAATTTCAGCCTTCTGTGGATTTAAATAGCAGCTAAATTAAAATTTTAGTGGGACCATTTTTCTGAGAAAAAATAATTGAATAAGTATTATCTCGAAAACTGATCTAGATAGGTATAGAAAACTATTTATAAAAATTATCATAAAGAAATTTTAATTCTAAAAACAAAATAATATACAGGGTGGCTCATTAAAAATAGGAAAGTTGTTACTACTTTTGAGTAGAAGCGGCAACACCGCCAAAATAAAAATATTTTAGAAAGACAGGTCGTGCCTATTTATGGCAGTATCCAAATTTTCAGATTAATCCTATGTCCTGTTTTCAATAAACGTCCAACCTACCATCGACCATCAATGACCCTGTATATATATATATATATATATATATATATATATATATATATATATATATATATATATATATATATATATATATATATATATATATATATAAATTTCCTAAAAAAACGTTACGTCGATCATTTGCATACAAATTCGCTACCAAAACGAACTTGCTGCATCCAGAATTTTTTTACACTTTATTAGCTGAATATGTTCCCAACGTTTTTAAGAAAGCCAGGTCCACATAACGCGCCTGTTGCGTTTGGATTTTTAAACTTATATTATTAAATTTCTCTATGAAAAATCTGAACAGATTATACATTTCATTTTTGTTTGTTATATGTTATTAATGTTACTCGTATCTTAATTTACAGCAACTACAAAAACAACAAGGAACGGCAAAAGGAAATGTATTTCCTAAGTGTTTTTCTGGGTGACTTTATAGCATCGCCACAATTCTGTAACAAGTTGGCGAAGAGAGGACGTGAATGCCATGACGAATAACACATTACTTTTTAGTACGACTTAAAATGTGATAGAATACAAATTTCATCTAGATAATTATGTTTTGTACGTTTTTAATATATTTTGGTTACTTATGTTATGCTGTGTTTTATTTTCCGAAATGTGCATTATCAATTGACTTCCTTTAATGTAAAAATTTGGTAATTATTAACTATATGTGCTTTTGTTTATTATGAGATAATGGTTTTCTGTATTATCAACGTGCTAAGCTAAGAGTAAACTAAAGACGCCAGCTGACACACACACACACACACACACACACACACACACACACACGCACGCACGCACGAACGCACATCCATCCATATCTTTTATTGAAAGAAAAATAATCATAAACCGATTTGTAGCCCCTAAGCTTTGGCATTTTTTTCACATCTTTTCATTCACAAAGACAGGTTGAATCGTTTCAAAAAATCTTTACAAATTTTATATGGACAAGAAAACATTGAACGGGCGTAAAAGATCTTTGTGTGCCGGTTCTCGATGGGGGTTTAGATGTTGTTCATCTGCAGTCAAAGATTGATACATTTAGATTGTACACTGTAAATAAAATGATAACGACTTCAGAATCACAAAAATGGAAAATTGTTATAGAGCACTTTATTAAGGAATTCACAGAACAAAAACACTTATTTCATCAACGAATTGCACAACATTATTCAAAAATCAAAAGTTACTGTAAAGCATTTTCCACAGTCACTTCAAGGTGTAAAAACTATTCCTCTTAGGGACACCAAATTGTTAGAAAAAACAATACCACCTCTGTTTAGTGAAATTTGGGAAGAGATTGGTTATAAAACGGTGTTCCTTGAAAGAAAAGTTGGCTACTAATTCAAATGTTATTAAAAACAATTTGCTAACCCATTATAATCGAATCAAAGCATTTTTCGAGACCTATCGCAAAAACAAACACAATGATAGTTGCGAGCTAAAGTAAAGTCTTCTGGTTTCTTCGGATAAACATATTTCATTTAACAAAGAAACTAGGAAACACATTCAACAGATACTTACAGAAAATAACTTTGGTATCGAGACATTAATGTGTGGCGCATGGACAGATGACCAAGTTATATGGTCTTCTTACTTTAGCCCGTTAACTCTAGGACATGATTCTGATGTATCATGGAGGTTAGCAAAAAATTGCCTACCTGATCCAATTTTTCTCAGCAAGATCGGAGTACTGGACTCGAAAAACTGCCCATTCTGCCCAGGTATTATAGGAACAGCATGGCATATAATCATGTCTTGTCAAAGAACAAAAGACCTTTGCTGCAGAGTTAAAATATTGTTAAAAAATCTTTTGGAACGCCAAGAAATTCAAACCAAAGATCAATATTGTGGGTATCCAGGAAAATCGGTTAAGCACAACTTGGCCAATTTTATAATTAACATCGCAAAGTCAACGATCTACCGAGTGATAACCGACCTTTTCAAAGACGCAAAAGAGCCACCTCCCTTCATAACAGTATTCCAGAATAGAATCAAATGCAGGCTGACAACAGAATTCTCATGGTACTTAGGGAAGAAGCAAATCGAACAATTCAAATCCATCTGTTCCATATTTTGTGAATGGCTCTTGTTGATAAACCCAACTCTCTTTGACAAACCCTGAGAGGTGAATGTGGCTCAGGAGCGAAATATGGCAATACATTGATTTCGTTTACCTCGTTATCAACAATTGGCTTTGGTTTCTCCTTTTTCGGGATAAAACTCCCGTAACTTGAACAATTCCCCAATATTTTTACTGTGTCCGGACTAGGCTTTGGTCTATCTAGATAATTTTCGGCGAAAGCACGACATGTTCGACCAATTATTCGATGACATTCACCACTAATAATTAATAGCTCCATAAAATAATATTTTGTACACGAAAATTGGCTATTTTTATCACTACTAAGCACCTATTTTCTAATTTCGAGAACAAACTTCACCACTTGCACTTCTAGCATGTTGGTTGACAAATTAAATTCCAAATGCTACTATTGTTACAAGTTTGCAACCCTGGTTGGAATAAATATGTATTTATCTCCAAAACGGTTAGATTTAGGTGCATGGATTGCTATGAAAATCTAAAGAGATTCGAAAACCCAATTAGCGTAGTTAATAAAATACAGGCTGTCCCATTTGAAAAACGCTAGTTTTGATCAGTTGAATTTTGTCAAGTTGCCAAGTCAATATCGATCACCCAGTACGTTGTAACGCAAAACACATGTGATGAATGTACAAACACTGGTGTATTGTGTACAAAAGATAAATCTCGAAGCTTATTTTTCGTTTCTTATATTGCAAGTTATTAGGTGTAAAGTGCAACTATGATTTTGCGAAAGTTTTCGAAAAAAACGAAATATTTTGAAAATGGTTCATTTTAGACGCATATGCCCAGTTTCACAAAGCTTGAATAAACAAACGGTCGATTGGTTAATCACGGCTTAATGCAACCCATCACAGCTTCAAAATATTTAGTTGTTATGGCAAAAATCCGAATCACAACCTGTGATTGGTCGTCTGAGGCCTTGATTAATTAACCGTCCGTTAAATATTTAATTGAGCTTTGTGAAACTGGCATAAGTATGCTAGTGAAAGTCTACCTTATAGTACAAGTAGAATTCAGGATCTATTAAATATATATATATATATATATATATATATATATATATATATATATATATATATATATATATATATATATATATATATATATATATATATATATATATATATATACAGGGTGAGGCGCCAAGAGTTTCTGTTAGGAGTTTCTCAATTACCGAACCGATTTTAATTCGGAAAAGTTGTATTCCTAGGTTTTCGGCCAAGCCCAATCAAACGCTTCCGGTTCTACCGGAAATGTCCAGCAACCTCGTTATTTTGAATACAGTATATATATATATATATATATATATATATATATATATATATATATATATATATATATATGCATAAATTCATTTCGAATATGCAATAATATATAGGGTGTTATATTAAAATTAAGAAAGTTGTTGGCAACTTCCGGTATAACCGGAAGAGATACAGTCACCAACATATTTTACTTATAATGAGCGGATGGTGATACATTCATTTGCAAATTTTCAGATTTCAAATACCAATATTAATTCGAAAACTTCTAATGCACGCCTTACGTGGGACAGCATATATATATATATATATATATATATATATATATATATATATATATATATATATATATATATATATATATATATGTATGTATGTATATATATGCATAAATTCAATAAAAATGAAAGTAACCATTATTAAGGAAAATTCAGAAACAGGTGATTTTATCAAAAACTAACTTTTTGATATAAAAATCTCACCCCTATCGTCGTACGTCTTCAGAGGGTAGTACTCCTTCGAAATTAAGAAATTAGATGGTGGGTAGTGTGACACATCTTTTTAAAGCTAATCCAATTCTCTGTTCAGCAACACCAATTTTTTTTGTAGGAATAAAATAAAGTGAGTAATAACAGTTTTATTATCAGTAACACAAGTGAAGCCTGTAAAAAATTACATAGTCCAGTCTTATGACACTGATATTATACTTAAGCCTCATCCCTATAAAATACAGCTTTTGCCGGAGTAATCCGATGACGATCCAGACCGAAGGAGGCAGTTTTGTGCAACATTAATGGATAAATATAATGATAACTCTTTTCAAGTATCGAATATTCTGTTTTCGGGCAAATCTACGTTTACACTACATGGAGTTAACCGTTAAACCTGCATATATTGGGCAAGGGAAAATCCAAGATGGATGCGACAGAATCACACAATATCCAGAAAAGGTAAATGTTGGGGGGGGGGGGTCTAAGAACTGTTAGGAGTAGGATTATTGGTCCCTACTTTTTTTATGGAACTATTAATAGACCACGATACCTAAAATTTTTACAGCAATATCTCATTCCGACGTTATTGAACATATCTCCTGCTAGGCACAATGCTGGTATGGTAAATGATAACTTGTGGAATCAACAAGATGGTGACCCCGCACATTATAACGTTAATGTTCGACAGTATCTGGTTCAGCAATTTCCCAACAGATGGATTGGCAGGTGTAGTGCAATCGTGTGGCCAGCAATATCACCTGACCTAACTCCCTTAGATTTTTTCTGTGGGGTCATTTGAAGAATGTGGTATTCAAAAGTAAACCAGATACTATCGACGAATTAAAAACAAGAAGTAGAATTGAATGTACCAACATTTCCCCAGAGATTAGAAATAGAGTCCAACAAGAATGTGTCGCCCGTTTGCGATATTGTCAGGCACAAAAGGCGGGCGTTTCAAACATTTGATTAAATAAGACTGAACTATGTAATTCTTTATAGGCTTCACTTGTGTTAGGTGTTACTGATATTAAAAATGTTATTACTCATTTTATTTTATTGCCATAAAAAATTGGTGTTGCTGAATAGAGAATTTTCCTAATTTTGAATGGGTAGCTACCCCTTGAAGAGGTATAACGATATGGGTGAGATTTTTATATCAAAAAGTTAGTTTTTGAAAATAAAAATCGACCTGTTTTTGAATTTTCCTTAATAATGGTCATTTTCAATTTTATTGAATTTATTTTTTTATCTTTATTATTTCAACAACACACCACGAGGGCTTACAGCCTAAATACTATCGTACCGTGGGTGTCGACAAGGAGGAAAGAGGCAACTTGTTAATTCTGGACTTGAAGGTTTGGAGGTTCGGGGGAGAAGGAAAAACATGTGCCGGCAGGGAATTCCACAACTTGGAAGTCCTCGGGACAAAAGAGCGGGCATAACAAGATGTTCTATGTCTGGTGACCTGGACAGTAAAAGGGTGCATTCGCTCTGTTCCCCTGGTAGATCTGTTGGGGGCAGCAGGTGGAGGAACTATGAAAGAAAGCTCCTCTGAGCAGTGCCCGTGCAGATATCTATAAAAGAGAGAGAGAGTGGTCACCAACGGCACGTCAGTGGGCAACGGATGGCAGCCTTTGGGTGAGGGTAGGGTCACCGATAAGACGTATAGCTCTCTTCTGAATGGAGTCCAGGATATCGAGTGTAGAAGCGGCAGCAGCACCCCAGATGTGGGAGCAGTATTCGAGGTTTGGTCTTATTTGTGAAGTATATAAGGTATAGAGATTAGCTGGTGAAAAGTATTTGCGAGCCCGGAAGAGGAAACCTAATTTCTTAGCAGCCGCTTCTGCAATTTATGTGACATGTTGGTGCCAATTGAGATTTCGATCCACAGAAATACCAACAAGTGAAAAGAACTCATTACTTTGAATAATTTGGTTGTTTATTGTGATGGGTCTAGGGCTGGTGTATCTCCTATGAGAAAGAAAGCAAGACTGTGATTTGGTGGGGTTGAATTGTACAAGATTTCTACTTCCCCAGTCTAATATTTTTTGGAGATCCAGGGAGATAGAACCATCCATGAGTCTGCGATCCTCATCTGATTGGGGTGAAGAGACATGCTTAGAATATTGTATATTTGAGTGGAGGGTGCTGTCGTCCGCGTAACTGTGAACTGGGTTGGATGTGCTAGAGAGGAGGTCATTGATGTGGAGAAGAAACAAAGTAGGGGCTAAAGCTGAACCTTGAGGAACTCATGCATTAATTGGCTACAGTTTAGATGGATGGCCATCCACGACAACAGAAATGCTCCGGTTGGAGAGTAAATTTGCTGTCCACGTACAGAGTTTTGGTGGTAGGTCATAGGCCGGTAGTTTATTAAGCAGCGCTGCGTGCCAGACCTGGTCGAATGCTTTGGATATGTCTAGAGCGACAGTCTGGGATTCACCGCGTAGTTCCATAGACTTGTTCCAAGAATGGGTGACAAAGGAAAGGAGGTCGGCAGTTGATCTGCGCTGACGGAATCCATACTGCTTGTCGTGGATTAGACTGTTTTCAAAAAAATTGTAATTCGGTGTTTATATACTTTTCCATCACTTTAGAGACGACTAAAAGGAGAGAAATAGGCCTGTAGTTGCTAGGAAGCGCTTTGGATTCTTTCTTGGGGACGCGTTGTACTCGAGCAGTTATGTGTTACTTTATAGACACAGTGTATATGAAAGCTGATTTATATGTATTTCCTATCAACCTATTTCCTATCAACACAATACTGCTTTCCTGCTAATGTCATCATCGAAATCTTGTAATAATTTTTGTAAGCCCACGAACACATTTTCACGAATCATATTTCCATATTAATTTTTAAAGAAACTTACGGGACCAAGGGTAAATAGGGACGGTGGCAGGGAAAACAAAAAAGAGATATGGGTGGAAAATGCAAAAAAAGACCGGCTTAGTCGGACCTCTATAAGCCGCCTTTTCAATGAATTTTCATAAAGAAAATTCACCAATAGAGAGGTATCGATGGTAGGACTGGAAAATTTAGGTGTGGGTCACGCTTTTCATTATTAGATTTTTTAAACCCTAACCTAATTAAAATTTAAAGTCTATCAGTTTTATAGCCAATTAAATTTTCTATCTTTTTCTCCTCTTGTCAATTTTTTGACAAACCACCCGTTTTTGAGAAAATTGAAATTCTTAGGTCAAAACAAAATTATGTCCCTTGAATATTAACGTCTCATAGGAATGCCTTGGGCGCTCTGCAAGTCATCTGTTGCTAGGTTACAGTTCTTGTCAAATCTGATATTACTTAAATTTATTAAGTTTTACAATAATTATTGTCTTGTGTTTCTTGTTTTCTTTTGTGACAATAATTTGTTGCTCAAAATGGTTGGAAACTTCTCGGTTAATGAACAAGTTGACATGCTTATGGTATTAGAGTTTTGCGAGGGTAATTTCCGCAGAAGTGTAGCGGTATATGGAAGAAGATTTCCTAATCGTAACATGCCACATCGTCACACGTTTGTCAATGTTAAACGCGGAGCTCGGTAAACGAGTTCATTTTTCATAAAAAATGCTCGGGGCGCGTTCATGCAGTGAACGCACGAACTAAGGAGCTCCTTCTAGACAGTATTGAAAGTGATCCTCAAACCAGCACCAGACGACAATCCAGGCAGTTTCATATAACTCAGCCGACAGCCCATAGAATTATCCAACGCAATCTGCTGCATCCATATCAGCTTCAAAAAGTGGAAGCATTGCTACCGCAGGAATTAGAGGCGAAACTGTTTGTTTTTGTAATTTCCTCGTACATCAGAACATTGATTTTCACAAGACTATTCTTTTTACGGATGAACCTTGCTTTACAAGGAGAAGGATTACGAATGTGCACAACTGCCACGAATATTCGGATGTAAATCCACATGCTCCAGTAACCCACCATTTCCAAAGAGAATTTAAAATAAATACGTGGGCAGGTATTGTTGGAGGACATCTGGTTGGGCCGGTTATTTTACTAAACCGCTTAAACGGCGCAATATATTTGCTTTTCTTGCAAAATGTTCTTCCTGAGCTACTGGAAGAGCTGCCTTTAGAACTGCGCAGCGAAATGTAATTTATGCATGATGGGGCGCCACCGCATTACACTACAAATATTCGTGGATTTTTAAACCAACAGTTTCCAAATCGATGGATAGGTCGTGGAATTAATTGCCCTCAATATTGGCCAGCACGATCACCAGACTTAAATAAATATGACCTGTTTCTCTGAGGGAGCTTTGAAAGAATCTGTGTATTTGACACCAGTTCAAGGAAGATTTGTGGAGCCGCATCAATAATAAGTGGACCATTATTAAAAGTGACATCCAATTACTTAACAGAGTCGACTTTAATTTTCGACGAAGGGTGCAGATGTGTGTGAGAGAAAATGGAAGTCATTTTGAACAATATCTTTAGTGTTTTTATGGGTTTTTTATTTATTAGTTTTTCATGGCGTTTGTTAAATTTCAAATATGTTAATGTTTAATATCTTCAAGGGACATAAGTTTGTTTTAGAACCTCGGTGGCTCAGGGGTAAGAACGTGTGCCTCTGAACCGAAGGGTACTGGGTTCGATCCCAGGGTACTCCTTTCACTTTTTCAGTACAAACTGTAAAATTAACATCAACCGAGGTTCTGGCGTTGTATTTGAGCAAGTTGAATGTCTGTACGTTCCGCCCTTCGGAGGTGGCGTAAAGCCGTCGGCCCCGTGTCCATGCGATGTTGGGCACGTTAAAGATCCCTACCCTCCTTACAGAAAGGCAGGGGTTCGGCAAAATTTCCAGGATAGTGAGGTGAAACTGCTCCCTGGCGTCGGTGATTGGCCATAGTCGCGGAAATAGGCCGACGTTAAAGAAACAAAACACACACAAGTTTGTTTTGATATCAACTATAAAAATCTCAATATTCTAAAAAACGGGTGGTTTGCCGAAAAATTGATAGGAGGAGAAAAAAATAGAAAATTTAATTTTCTATAAAATTGATGCACTTTAACTTTTAATTAGGTTAGGGTTTGAAAAAAATCACAGCATTCAAAGAGTGACCCACCCCTAATTCACCCCTTTTTGCGTTTATATCCACTTCACATTTTTGTCCAATACAAAATTTGGTTGTTTATGTTAGGGCACTGTTAGTTTCTTTAATTATTAAAGAATCTTCTGAGGTCAATATCTCACCAACCATGAGCGTTAGAGAAAAATGTTATATAAAAAATGGGCATGTTTTTAAGTTCTCTACACGCACACATTCTGTGTCCAACGCGTTGTGAATCATCCTGTATATTAAAATATATAAATAAACAAAAGTCTGGACGTAGCAAGGGCGTTATGGTAGTGAATTTTCGTAAAAATGTTTTTAATAGCAAATATATCTTTTTTTAAAATAAAGCTGGCATCAAATTTGGTTACCAGTATAACCCATATAGAAGAAGCAATGTACCTTATTTCATCAAAATCATTTTATTGTTTGAAAATGTACAAAAATCTTCCGAAAATAAAGTTTAAATATTCCCAAAAAACTGGTTTCCTGGCCAACTAACCCTTAGGTTAATAGCAAAATAAGCTATCGAGAGAAACATTTTATTAAAAGTCGCTACCATAACGGATTTGCTGAGTCCCGAATTTATTTTCTAACAAACATGCATTATATTTCGATGGAAAATGCAAAAAATGCAATAATATCTTGTACAATATATTGAGCTTTACCCTAGAAATGCGTCACCCTGTGTATATATGAAAACAGATAAAAACTAAAACTAATAATATGGATATGGGTTCAATGGGGCTAGTTCGCGCGCATTTGAAGAAATGTTTTCAAAATTCAAGTCACTAAAATTATATTCAACTCTATATGTAAAATTGTGATGACCAAAAATAAAGATGAATATAAGAAGAAGAGAATGCCTATATTTCTAGAACACATGTCAGAACCATGATATAATGACTTTGAAGAGATATGATATTGCGCATATGCCCCGCCCCCTCCTATGACGTCACGTGGTGAGTAACGTTATAGAAGTCCAACTACACACTTAAAACAAAGTCATTCTCAATCAAAAAGTTTCTATACGTCAGTTTAATGCGGTTGAAGTTACGCCTATATTGTCTTTTTCAGATAATATAGATCGCAGCACTAATTTTAATCTTTTTCATTTTTATTACTTCCAACTCTATGCACTTAAATATTAGTAAAATATGTAATTTGTTAAGAAGTTGTGATGAAACGTCAAACCCCACTGCATGTCAGCATATTATTGTTGCATTGGACTCACCACTTGACACCATGCGCGTGACAGGTCTAAAAATAGGTAGTCGGAATATCATATCTCTCGTTATTTGTATCATGTGTCAGAACCTCGGTGGTTCAGGGGCAGGGGTAAGAACGTGTGCTTCTGAATCGAAGGGTACTGGGTCAGAAAAGAAAATATTTAGTATTTATTTACATGTCACTTTGAAACTAGACCTGACATTTGTCAGTTAAATATGACATGTACTGTTGCCGTCAATGACTATGTCATTGGTGGCCATAGTCTATTATACACTATTGTATTGCCTTATAAGAATCTTGTTTTTTTGGAGTACGAAAGTATATTTTACTGTTTTAATATTTTTTGACCCCTCAACCTGAAATGTTTTTTTTGTCTATAAAATTACATAATTGTATATTTGGCCTCCAGAGTAACCGAAATGTTTGGCATTAAATGCCTATGACTTTTTTCCTTTTAACTTAGAAATTTAAATTTCGGTACATAGTTTAACTTTAATGTACCAAATTCTAATACTATATAGCTTTTTATTTCCGGAGGTAAAAAAAAAATTCCGAAAAAAAAACACAAAATTTTCCTGGAAAAACTGGTCAGACTTTCTTGGCTAACGAACTTATCCAAGCCATTTGCAAAAGGAAGGTACCCACCAAATGTTATAAAAATCGGTCAATTATTTTTTAAGTTATCGGTGTGACACATAAACATATATATATATATATATATATATATATATATATATATATATATATATATATATATATATATATATATATATATATATATATATTAATATATATATATATATATATATATATATATATATATATATATATATATATATATATATATATATATATATATATATATATATATATATATATATATATATATCTCATGCTCATTTGAAGAAATTTTATCAAACTCCTCATTTGTTAATTTTTTATAACTAAAATTCAAATCCTAAGGCAGAGCTATCTTTGCACTTGTTTGAGAAATACATCAGTATCAATCAACACTTGTCGATATCTTTGGTAATTCGACATTCGACAGTTAAAAGTAATAGGTAAGAGTAAGCCAGAAGTCATAATTTTCAAATCGCGGTTTCAAGGTTCTGTGAATAAAGATCATAGATTTTGATTGGCTACCGGCTCCGGCTACGGCGTCGGCGTACGGGGTAGCAGTGTAGCAGTTGTAAATTCAGAGGTTAGGGTGTAACGTTTCTCCATTTTGTAATTAAATTAAATCCCAATTTTATTTCAATCACGTAAAATTAAAATACATACACTCACTACGTTTAAACTTCAAACCTTAACGGAGTAATCTGGCAAGTGGTAAGTATGGCGATGGCTTTTGCGTCTGGCTTCCAAACTTCCAAGCACTTAGTTATCGTTATCGCAAACATGATGGCGAATAAGTTTTATAGCGTGAACAAATAGGTATATGTTTGTACTTTGTACATTATTAAGTACGGCTGTATAATTTGAATTAGAAGTGTCTTATGTTGGTGATATTTAATTTCAACTTAAATTTCAACATGTGGCTACAATCAGTCCACAATTTTGATAGGTATTTAGGTAACCGGTATTTAATATCTTTATAACTGTATATCTGAAAGCTTTGTGCATACTAAGCGTATTGGAATTATTGGTATACCGAATTATTAAAGCCAGTTTGTATTGTTTATATGTTTCCTAAAATTTGGTTAATTTTTTTTTGCTCAAATTTAAAAATCTTTCCTCAAAAGTTAGGTTAAGTAGTCAAGAAGGTAATAAGAATGCTAGTTTCACTATTCTAGGTGGCCCGTACGGTAAATGTGGTTTGCATTCTATGACTGAAACTGTATAATTACCTTACATTCTATTTATTTTAGAGTGTAGGTCCACTTCGAGACATCTAAAATAGCTATGTATTTTCGCGATTTGCATTGCCACCCAAAGTTCTGTGCATTGTTATCAGATTCATATACAGGTTAGAGGTCGCCCCAAAGATAATCGCAGGAGTCGTTGGGGGGGACCATACCATTAGTCTATCCTGTTTCTCGTTGTTTCAATTTCCTGAGGGTATTCTTGTTGGAGTTACAGTCTGTCAAAGCGGGCGACACATTTCGGAGACCAATTAAGATAAATGAACATAATAGGCGTTTACGAAAAGTAACCAGGTAGATATTGGTTACACCGCAAGCGTTCTAAAATTTGACTGGTTACTCTGCCCATCATTCGAATATTATACGGTATCTACCCGGTGCATCAATCTGGTGCAGGACTGTTGTACCGAACCAAATAGTCGGTAAATTGAGTTATATAGAGAACAAACTTAATTCTCTATACAAATTGTCAAAAGTCTAACCTATAAACTGGATGTAAATAAATAATACCAATACCAATACCCTAAGAGCCGTAAGGTTTTTGATTTTCATTCCTCATTTCTCAATCGTTACTTGAAGGAAGGTGAAGGTGTTATATTGGCATTTAGTGGATGTTAATAGTGGTTAGTGTAAAGTGTCTAGTATTGCTAAGTGTTGAAGAGAAGCCCCTAAATATATTTTTATATCATTCTTAATAAAAAATTTAATGTATAATAAGTCGTAACTTCTGTTAATAACTATTCGTCACTATCGCTGTCTAATATTTCAGATACAACATTAACTAAAGCAATTTTTTCAATATCCATACTGATATATTAATATTACTACTTCAAAGTTCAAAGCCAAAATTTCATCAAACCACAAAGACGAACCTTTGACAGTTTGGCGTTTGTCATTTAGTTACCGCGCATTTAAAAGCGTTCGAAAATTACTGCACCGGATCCATTTACCATAAAGCCAGCTGTGTACCATTCGGTAAACGGTAGATATCTACCCAGTTAATTTTCGTAAAGGCCTTATACAATATATCGATTAAGTGACTCAAGTACTTTGAAACAATGGCAGAATTATTCTTAACCACCCTCCTTCAACCCATTGGTATTGGGTGTGGGAAGTTTTAAGTTTACTTACTACCCATTTAGATTCCTGACCTATAGTGTAGGTCAGGAAGGTCAGTTCAGGCAGCCCCCTAGAGCAATAAGCACCGTCCGACATTCCCGCTCTCACAATGCATGAAATGACGGGACCCGTCTACATAAGGATCGCCCATTTTAGATTATATAAGTCGACCGTTGATAGATAAAGTTTGGCATCTTACATGCACGTTGCCAATATTTTTAGTTATTGCTTTCTTGTCCTTGCTGAGTTACTTACATTTAAACTTGTTCCCTGGCCTGGTGGGGTAGGTGAGTTAAATATTTTTTTTCACAATTTCTCTTTTTTTTTTTGCTTGCTATGTTACATGCTCCTTTTCCAGTATAGCCCTTCCCCTGCAGATACCTATTACTATATTTCTCAGATTAGACTCTGCAGTGTTTTTGCGCTGGTGTTCGCTACTTCGTCATGCAGGCTTTCCTTCCCTTCCTGCATGCCTACAACCACCCTCATTGCATAATGCATGAACCACAAGATAAATCTCTTGGGAACAACCCCCAAGAAAGTTACGGGACCTGAGTTTGGATAGTGCCCTTTTGGCACTTCAAAACAAAAAAAACTTTATTTCAAAATTACAACAAGTTTAATTATAGTTTTAAAACAAAGGAGAAATACACGATGTTTAATGTGGAAACACTCGTAATAAATTCTCACATAATATTGTATCTTACTTGTATATATATAAAGTAGAATATGCTTAGTCAACATTATAAAATAAAACAACTTAAACTAAATAATTATGTTGACTATGATTATTCAGCGGTTTTAGTATTTCCACGTTGAACAACTGCTTCGATCCTATTACTATACTAACACGAGCTATCAGTACAGCATTATACAGGGTGCTGTAACTCCTGCGGCGAATACTGGTGCTGTGCGGGGTAAACAGGGTTTAAAGGAGGTATGGCTGCAAAATGTGAAAAAGGCTTTGCGAGGTCTGACTAGGCAATTTTTTTTCACATTCTCCGCTTATATTTCCTTTTTATTCTTCCCTGCTCAGCGCCCCTATTCACTCATGGTCTCGTTACCACTGTGAAGTTATTCGGCCCTCCAATACCTTGACCTTCGAAGTAACCTTAACAATAAATCCATTGTGCTGAGATTTACAGGGATATTCCAGGCCTGGCAGTTTGGGCTATATTACATTACCACCGGTGCACCAGTACCAGATTGCTTTTTGTATGCTACACATATGGCTGTCATCGGGTTCTTAATTACTCGTGTGCTCGCCTTCTTTCTGAAATTGTGCATTCTTCATCTTCTACCTAGAGTTAGAGTGGTTAAAGCATGCGTTTGTCGCGAGTTCGTAATCCGTTACATATTATTTGTTTCCTACATTGTTTTTGTAATAAGGATAATGCGAGCTCGCGAGTTATTTACAACCAAGGACTGGACCTATCTCATTTGACAGGTGGTAGTGGACTTTTCCTTTACGTGATAGTAAAGGATTTTTTCAAGCCCGAGGAGGTACCACCCCTTACATCAAGGGGCCGGTGAAGGCCCAATAGACGTTTCCGGTTCTGGTGTATGAGTCGGTTTCCCTTATAAACAAAAATGATGATGGCTCCTCCTTGTACAAAAGATTCCGGAGATAAAATACCCCTCCATTCGGATCTCCGGGAGAGGGGTACGCAGGGGGCGCCGGAATCAAGATTTAACATATTCTTCTTGAATATATGTGGCCTAAATTCTAACCTGAATTCTGTCCACTATTTAATCCAGGCTAATAGGCCCCAACTCCTCTTCCTCACCGAAACCCAAATCAGTGTCAAAACAACCACAAATCACCTTAATTTCCCGGGGTATGAGCTCCTTACTTCCTCTAGATTACATGGAGGCGTGAGCGCATACGTCCGTAGCAATCTACCCTGCACCAGGCACCCCAATTTAGAAGCTGGAAGAAAAGACATATTTTAGATGAAACTCTCTCAGGGCTGCAACTAAATTCATGTGTTGCATTTACCGGTCACCTGACAACAACTATGTCCAGCTCTTCGACTACCTTTCTGAAAAAACCGACCATCTGATTTCTGAATACTCTTCCTCCGAGGTCATTATTCTTGGTGACTTAAATGTCCATAATAAGGAATGGCTAGGATCTTCAAAAACCAATCCACAAGGGAGAGCAGCGGAGGCCTTTGCAGTCGCAATTCCTTAGCCAAGCCAATATCGTTCAGCAACCTATTTACTTTCCTCGCATCCCAACACACAGCTCAAATCCCTTGGATCGCCTTCTTACTACAAAACCTGAATGCTATAAGACATCAGTCACCACCCCCCTTGATCGCTCAGACCACGGCATGGTCACTGCTTCCTGCGCAATGCAACCCGAGGTCACACAGTCATCACACCCATGTATCGTTTGGCACTACAACTCCGCGAACTGGGACTAAATGCGGGATTACTTTTCCTCATTTCCATGGGCGTCTGTCTGCTACTTCACCCTGACCCCTCTGATATCTCACAAAACATCACCGAAATTATCCAAGCTGGCATGGAATTATTTATTCCACATACACAGAAAACCTCTTCAGCCACTCAAAAGCCCTGGTTCTCTAAATCGTGTCACAAGGCCAAACTTGAAAAAGTCACAGTCAAGAAAACCGTCAAGCATTTAACGCCGCAAGAAACCGCTATGTCCCCATTCTTTCTGAGGCAAAAAACTCGTTTAATAACCACATCAGAAACAAAGTCCTCTCAAGCTCCAACGGCAGCAAACCCTTCTGGACTCTTGCTAAATCTATTGGGAATAATTTCTGCAAGAGCACGTTCCCACCTCTTGTTTCAGGGGATGAAGTTGTTTCTACCGCCCTGGGCAAGGCTAAAATTTTTCCCTTGTTCGCCGGCAATTCTACTCTCAACCCACCTCCAAATGTTCAACCACCAACAGTCTTCAATGTCGCGTATAAAATGACATATTATTTTCAAAACTAAAAAGGTGCGAAGATGCTCTCTTCTCTTAACACCAGGAAAGCCTCTGGCCTTGACGAGAACCCAGCAATTGTTCTCAAAAAATGCGCACCAGAACTTACTCCTCTCCTGACTCGTCTCTTTCAGACATCTTACAATAGAGGCATATTCCCTAGTAACTGGAAAACTGCTCGAGTACAACCTGTCCTCAAGAAAGGATCCAAAGCGCATCCTACCAACTACAGGCCTATTTCTCTCCTTTCAGTCATCTCTAAAGTGATGGAAAAGTATATAAACACTAATTCGGTGTGAATTTCAGATTGTCGCTCTAGGCATATCCAAAGCATTCGACCAGGTCTGGCATGCAGCGCTGCTTAAATTCCCTGCCTATGGCCTACCACCAAAACTCTGTACCTGGACAGCAAATTTCCTCTCCAACCGGAGCATTTCTGTTGTCGTGGATGGCCATTCCTCTAAACTGCATCCAATTAATGCAGGAGCCCCTCAAGGTTCAGCTTTAGCCCCTACTTTGTGTCTTCTCCACATCAATGACCTCCCCTCTAGCACATCCAACCCAGTTCACAGTTACGCGGACGACAGCACCCTCCACTCAAATATACAATATTCTAAGCCTGTCTCTTTAGCCCAATTAGATGAGGATCACAGACTCATGGAGGGTTCTGTCTCTGTGGATCTCCAAAAAATATTAGGCTGGGGAAGTAGAAATTTTGTACAATTCAACTCCACCAAATCTCAGTCTTGCTTTTTATTTCATAAGAGGTACACCAGCCTTAGACCCATCACAATGAACAACCAAGTTATTCAAAGTAGTGAGTCCTTTTCACTTGTTGGCATTTCTGTGGATCGAAATCTCAATTGGCACCAACATGTCACATCAATTGCAGAAGCGGCTGCTAAGAAATTAAGTTTCCTCTTCCGGGGTCGCACATACTTTTCACTAGCTAATCTCTTTAGCTTATATACTTAACAAATACACCCAAACCTCGAATACTGCTCCACATCTGGGGTGCCGCTGCCGCTTCTACACTCGCTATCCTGGACTTCAGAAGAGAGCTATACGTCTCATTGGTGACCCTACCCTCACCCAAAGGCTGCCATCCCTTGCCCACAGACTCTCGTTGGTGACCTTTCTCTCTTTTTTTTATAGATATCTGCATGGGCACTGCTCAGAGGAGCTTTCTTCCATTGTTCCTCCACCTGCTGCCCCCAACAGATCTACCAGGGGAACAGAGCGAATGCATCCTTTTACTGTCCAGATCACCAGACATAGAACATCTTGTTATGCCTGCTCTTTTGTCCCGAGGACTTCCAAGTTGTGGAATTCCTTCCCGGCACTTGTTTTTCCTTCTCCTCCGAACTTCCAAACCTTCAAGTCCAGAATTAACAAGTTGCCTCTCTCCTCCCTCTGTCGATACCCACGGTACGATAGTATTTAGGTCTTAAGCCCTCGTGGTGTGTTGTTAAAATATTTAATCGTTTCAATGTCCTGTTAAGCTGTTTTATTTGTATTTTTTGCTCATATTGCCTTTTTCTCTTCTACTCCGCCCAGCACTTTTCTTCACTCCTGGTCCCGTAACTTCCTTGTGGGGTGTGAACAAGAATTTTTTTTTGGTGCTTTCTGCATCCAGGGGGGTTCTAAGCATGTTTCCGAAAAAAAATAATTTAAAAAGCGTTTTCACCCAAACAAGCTTTACCAAGTATATACATACATATATATATATATATATATATATATATATATATATATATATATATATATATATATATATATATATATATATATATATATATATATATATATATATATATATATATATATATATATATATATATATATATATATATATATATATATATATATATATATATATATATATATTTTAACGGACCTTGGTTTTGTGTTCTAGGGACCCAAATTCGCGCTCAACTGAAGAAATGTTTTCAAAAGCTTTTCATTGTGACGTTTCTGTTAGTGAATTTTTCTTAATGAAAATTCGCTAATATTGAAGAGTTGTGCAATAAGTTGGGGCGTGCTTGTTACATAATAAAAATTTTAAATACATTTTTTAAAAACAATAAAAACTGTATACTGTGTTAATTTTTTAAGCGATTTGAGATATGATATCATAGGTTTGAATGATAGGGAGTATTGTAGGGGAGCTCTCAAAAAGCTAGATGTTCTGACAACAACAGCGGTTTATGTATATGAAGTTCTAGTGTATATGTTCAAACGTGGGGATGTTGTAGAGGAGCATGTAAAACAGGGCTGCTACAATATTAGGCCAGATATTTATAATTATCCTGAACATTGTTTAGGCTTATATGGAAACATGTACTATATGCTGCGCTTCGATCCTACAATAAACTTCTTTTAGAACTTAATGTAACACTTTTTCAATTTTTGAAAGAAAGTTGTATGATAGGCTGTTGCTAATTGAACTATATAATTTGGCCGAATGTTTGGAAGCCATTAGCTGATCAGTTTCAAGCTTGGCTATGTTTTTGCACTTTGTGCTTAGTGCGTAGTTTTGTTTGTATGTATTTTATTTTTACCTTGTACTTGTACTGAATTTGGATTTTCTTATCATCCAATGTTTGTGATTTTTTTTTGGTGTTCAACATTTTTTGAAAATAAATATTATTATCATTATTATTATTGTTACATATGTTTTGTAACAAGATGTAAGAGTATCTTATCACCGTTGATGCCAATCTCTATTACTATGGGATAATATTTTCTGAATTTGAGGTAGCAATTCAATCATCTTATGTGAAACAAAGTTGGCAACTGATAGCTAAAACAAAGAAATAAAAATCTGCACGGTAGTTTCTATGTAGATACCTTAATATATTTATATGTTATTATGTATGAATTCTCATTCATGATCTTAAAAAAACCTATTTGTTCTTTACAGCTACCAAAATCCGAGTGAAATTCAGACGAGAACCTATATTTGCTAAATGACCTATTGGATACAAAGAATATATATGCAGATTGTGCCAAAGGATTATGTGTATGAATGATTGTATACAACTGCCACCACCATATAGTAGTGGATTTCACCTTGGCTGTTATATAGCGGGTTCTTTTTAGCGTGTCTGATCCTTCAACAGGAATAATCCTTATGACGTTTGTCAAAGTGAGATCTGTTTTTACATTTGTGTTCGGAGTGGTTAAAAAAGTCATCAGCAGGATTAGAACAGTTAAGCAATGCTTTCAAATGTTGGAAATTTGAAAGGTCAGTGTTCTTCAACTTATCAAGCACTTAGTGAATTTTATGGTTTAAAAAAAGGTCCTTCTGAACATGTGTTTAATCAAATTATTGAAAATTTTCAGACTACTCATTCATTGCATTATGTAAAACCAGCAAGGCAAAAAAATATTTATATCGAAGCAGCTATTACTTCTGTGAGTGAAAGTGTGACTGAAGATCCAGATGTGTAAATTCATCGTTGTCCACAAGAACTAGGCCCTTGTTTGTCCACCACATGGAAAAATTGTCATTAAC
Organism: Tillus elongatus; assembly: GCA_964006375.1. Classification (NCBI taxonomy): domain Eukaryota; kingdom Metazoa; phylum Arthropoda; class Insecta; order Coleoptera; family Cleridae; genus Tillus; species Tillus elongatus. Next base: position 39,706,909 of record OZ023268.1, read on the forward strand.
ATCTTGGTTTACACCTATATAAGGTTTAGTTGGCTCAAGAATTGAAGCATATGTTGATTATAGTTTACTCATGGACTGTATTTTGTTCTTTTTGGTGGTTTAGTTGAAGATAAAAATAGCGAAAGTTAAACTCAACAATACTGTATTTACTACACAGAATGAAATCTACAGTGCACACGTCTGATCGTGTCAAGATCAACAAACAGACAGAGGCAGCGCCTCACAGTCTTCAGTTACCATATAACGTCAAGGGCGCCACCATTCGACAAATCAGGGTATTTATTAGTACAATGTTGGTACTTATATACAACTATGGTGCCTCTGCTGCAATTAGCTGTAACCACAAAATTAGAAATATTTACAAATTACGGCGGGAACTGACATAGCCGCCTGCCTTGGAGCTCCCAAGGGTCCAAAGTACATCAAATACAATAATAGTAGTATAAATCAGTCGATCATTGGTAAGGGGCAAACACTTGAAACTGTTCTTTTTATCACCCTACCGTTGGCCAACACCACAGAAACAACACACACCACACCATCTCTTCCTGGATGCAGCCCTACAATGTATCTCTTGATCCATTGGAGGGGAGGTAGGTTTTTGTCTCTAAGTAGAACTAACGTATTTAGTTCGATGTTGGCATTATGGTATTGCCATTTTGAGCGTTGTTGCACCTGAGTTGCCTCATCCGCTCAAGGTGCTGGAACTGTTTTAATTGGTTACATTGGATGTCCCTGATGTTGGGTCGTGGTATCGCTGTCAGTGATTCACCAATGAGGAAATGAGATGGGGTCAAGGTTTCTAGGTCTTTGGGATCTTCAGATAAGGGTGGTATAGGACGCGAGTTGAGAATTGCTTCAATCATAATCAAAAGTACACCATTTTGACTATGCTTTCATAATTCAAAACTGTTTTGCCAATTACACGCTTAAGATGATGTTTTACACTCTTCACTGTAGCTTCCGATAAGCGTCCAAAATGAGGACCTTTGGGTGGTATAAAATGCCAATCAATTCTGTGTTGTAGTCTGCTTAAAAACATTGAGTTTGAATTCGTTTGACTGGAATAATTGGTAAAATTTCCTTAATTCGTGATAAGCGCCCTTAAAATTAGAAACGTTGTCTGAATAAGTATCATTTAAATCGTCGACACACTTTGTCTGCATATATAACAACTCTGATGGTAAATCACAACCGATTTTTGAGACCCAAATTTTCTGCATGATACTTTTAAGCCTTACTATTATTGGTTACAACAAGCCAAGTGGATCATATATGCGGCTAATAGTTCATAAAACAATTCTTTTCGTTACCACATCTATGTTTTTATTTAATCTGATGAAATATTCTAAACTATCTTTGTGTGTGTGTTTTGTTTCTTTGGCGTCGGTCTATTTCCGCGACTATGACCAATCATCGACGCCAGGGAGCAGTTTCATCTCACTATCCTGGAAATTTTGCCGAACCCCTGCCTTTTTGTGAGGAGGGTAGGATTCTTTAACGTGCCCAACATCGCATGCACACGGGACCGACGGCTTTACGCCCCCTCCGAAGGGCGGAACGCACAGACATTCAACTTGCTCAAATACAATGCCAGAACCTCAGTTGATGTTAATATTACAGTTTGTACTGAAAAAGTGAAAGCATAACCCTGGGATCGAACCCAGTACCCTTCGATTCAGAGACACACGTTCTTGTGCCTGAACCACTGAGGCTCTAAACTATCTTCTTTCGAATTGCAGTATATTCCCAACGTTTTTGCGACAATATTGCTATCTAAAATTACGAAGGGATCGTTTCAAGATTTATCCCTTTAAGTATTTCCGGCGCATTTGTTGACCATTTACGTAAGTCAAAACCCCTGCATGTTAGAACTTCTGTTAATTGTTTTTGAAGAGCCTTTCCTTATTCTGTCGGATCCACTCCAGTTAGACAATCATCCATATAAAAATCCCTTTTGATAACCGCACACGGTTTAAGAAAGTCAAAGTTTTCTTCATCGGCTAACTGATGTAATGTTCTGATGGCGAGAAACGGCGCAGAATTAGTCCTCTACGTAACAGTTAATAATCTATATGTTTTTATAAGTTCAACTCTATTTTCCCGAGGACTTTTGGCTGGTATAAAATGCCACTCAATTCTGTGTTGTTGTAGTCTGGTTTTAATATTGAGTTTGAATTCAGTTGGCTGGAATAATTGGTAAAATTCTCTTAATTCACGATAAGCCCCCTTAAAATTAGAAGCGTTGTCTGCACAAATATCATTTAAATCGTTGACGCACTTTGTCCACACACATAACTCTGATGATACATCATCATCCCAACCTGTTTTTGAGACCCAAATTTTCTGCATGATAATTTTAAGCCTTACTAATATTGGTTACGACAAGCCAAGTGGATCGTATATGCAGCTAATAGTTGATAAAACAACTCTTTTCGTTACCTAAATCTATGTTTTTAGTTAATATGATGGAATATTTTAAACTACCTTCTTTCGTATTCCAGTATATTCCCAACGTTTTCGCAACATTATTCCTATCTAAAGTTATGAAAGGATCATTTTCAAGATTTATCCCTTCAAGTATTTCCGTCACTTTTGTTGACCATTTACGTAAGTCAAAACCCCGCGTGACAGAACTTTTGTTCCATGTTTTCGAAGAGCCTAGCTTTACTCTGTCAAATCTACTCCAGTTAGACAATCCTCCATATTAAAATCTCTTTTGATAACCGCACACTCTTTGGGAAATGCGAAGTTTTCTTCATCGGCTAACTAATGTAATGTTCTGATGGCGAAAAACGGCGCACAGTTAGTGCCGAACGTGACACTTAATAATTTATATGTTTTTATAGGTTCCCCTCTATTTTTCCTCTATAGAATTAACTGATAATTGCTGTCCCTATTGCCCATTCTTATTTGTCTATATATCTTTGTTATATCTGCACTTATTACATATTTATACATGCAAAATCTACACAAAATAAAAAATAACTCTTGCTTGTAAATTAGGACCTGGCATTAGTGTATTGTTAAGGCATACACCTGTCGATTATTTCATGCTCGCATCAAAAACAATGTGAGTGACAGATTTTTTTACAGATGGCATGATAAGCCAGAAAGAAAGATTCATTACTGTTACATGTGAAATTATTTCTTAGTTCCATGTGGTGCAAGTTAAATTATTCTTTTAGGAAATTACAACATACTAACCGGAGCTTCGGATTCCTTTCCAAGTTGGTTTCCATTTGATAAACAAGACAGAAATATTGCAATTAGTCCTTGTGTTATTTGAGGATAACTAATTGTTTTGAGGAAAATAACTTCCCATTACCCAACCTAGCTCAGTTCTCTGTAATTTTGGGTGATGTTTATTTCCTCCTGTAAACCCTTAGCACATAATTTTCAGAATAAACATCCCTAAACAGCCCTTAGCAAAATGTCAATAGGTGCTGAAAGGTTAAAATGTGGATCGGCTAATGCGATAAATGGTGGTAACTTCAAATGCTATACCGCAAAGCTAAATAAAGGTAGATTTTGTGTCGCTCTCTTCACCACCAAACATTCGACTGGTGTAATTATACTAGCCTCCGTGTTGTGTATGATAACCTTAGTGCGTTTGTTTATATGTGTAAACGTGTTGCGGTGCTATCGGGGCGGCAAGGCCGCGGACAAGCCCTGAGGGAACAAAAAAAAATAATGTGTAAACGTGGAGTTTACACCTTCGATTGGTACGTTAGTCTCTTTCAAGGAATGCCTAATTCCTTGCATAAAAGACTAGAAATAAATGAGCTCTTGAGATGCATTATCTAACAAGGCTCTGCATTTGTGTACATTTCCTAATTTAATTTCAAGCTTTTAAAGGTATTGTAGAATGCAACCCATGTCGATAAACTTCCTTTGAAAAGGTGCCAATTTGTTGTAGGCAATTGTATCTTTGATCGACACCCCAGCGCCGGCAACGGGGTGCTTGGCTCCTGTCTAACTACCTGTACTGTCTCGCTGCTGTCTCACTTACTAACAAAGCGTTCAAGCACACTACCACTTCAAAGTACTTGTTGTCCACAGAATCACGTTTCCTTTCATGTTTTTTAGCATTTTTTGAATCTGATATTTCCATTTCTGTTAGTAAGTCAGAATAATCTTGATAGAGTCTATGCAATCGACTAGGTCACGCTTTAATTTGAGCGATATCCCTCTCGCTTCTATCGAAATTAGCTTAAAATGATATTATCTTTTCTAATTAATTTTGCAAAATAACTACTTTATCGTTTAACTGTGTTAATGAAGCTATTTCCTCAGACGACATGTTTAAATTATGTTAGCTATTAACAAAGGTATTGTTGAGGAACTCACAAATTGGTACAAATGGATTAAAACAATAAGTGGAATATTTTATGTAAAAGAGCAATATGGAGAAACCACTCATCTGATGTTTTGTTGCTGTTGATGGTGTTGCTAACTACACTCCGTGTACTAACACGTTCTTACAAAGTGTTGAAGTTGATCACTATACTGTTGATAAACTAACTAATCCGTTCGAATTTACCAAAATGTCGATTAGAGTTTACTAATGGACTGTATTTTGTTATTTTTGGTGGTTTAGTTGAAGTTCAAAACAGCAAAAGTTAAACTCAACAACACTATATTTATTAAACAGAATGAAATCTACAATGGACACGTCTGATCGCTTCAAGATCTCCAACAAGACAAAGGCAGCCCCTCACATCCTTCAGTTACAATATAATGTCCAGGGCACAACCGTTCGACAATTTAGGGTACTTAAGTACAATGTTGGTACTTATATTCACCTATGGTGCCTCTGGTGAAATTAGCTGTCACTACAAAGTGAGACATATTTACAAATTGACATGACTAATTTGTTTGCTGATTGAGCTCGTGAACACTTATCAAAGTGAGCTTTCTTTTTTAATAGACATTTGAATGGGTACGTAGACAAATAAAATTGCCATATATGGACATGATATGTTAATTTCTGTTACATCGCTCTTTCAAAAGTCTTACATATTTTGCTTGTGGATGTGAATATGCCAGCCAAATATAATAATCCAAATACTGTTTTTATTTTCGTGTTATCTGTTTCTTTTACTACATACTTATCATCTTGGTTGTGTAAGTTACCTATTTTGATGACATATTTTCACTAAGTCTCCTTTTCTACTTCATTTAGCTTGGAAAGGCTAGAAACTCTATAGTCTCAGATGTCACCTTGTACACCATTTTCTTGCAATTCATTTGGCTGTTGTTGCTCCTGTTCGTGTGGGGATACATCTCCATCGCTGGTCTCATTCTCTTAGTTCATACCTTTATCCTAATTACAAATTCTCCCGTAAATTTTATAATGCTCGTTGCTCCTCATAAGAGTATAAGCAAAGCGAAACATCTTTAGGCAAATTGATTTGTGTATTAACAGCCTATAGATGGGGGGTGGAGCCTCTTAGCCTTTCTTCACACTGTCTTAACTGTTCAGTGCGAGGTTTGACTACTGGACTCCTTGAGACTGCCTCCTCGTGGCACCCCTGGAATGACTGTCTGCAATGGGCGAGCCCAGGGCAGATGGTCTACTGAAGTCTCCACCAAAATACCAGGAACCACAGCGTGGAAGAGAGGTCGTTGTCGTACTGTGGCCATGGACAACTGGCAGCTCTTGCCGGAGTTCTTGGATGCAGCAGTGCAGCGGACTCTCTATGGAAACCTGCCTGGTATAGACCGTGTTCAGCAATTCGGTGGTTGTTGAGGAAGTGGTTGCTGGGTATGGGGGCTTGCCTTAACTGGTCGGCCAAGTGGAAGGGAACCACAATAAAAATCCCCCCAAATCAAGGTGGAACAGCACAGGCCGATGATTGCGTGGTTAAGGGGTAGCTTAGCCGATACTGTGCGAACTCCGGGGCACCTGGCGCACTCCGGCATTCACTTGCCTTCCTGTGTCATGCGGGGCTCTGATGCGGGCGACATTTATATCCCTAGCTTCTCGTGGGAAACCAATGGAAAACATAAATAAATCACGGCTTTCTGGTGAGCCACAATCACCAGAAAACATGGATATAAAAAGTCCATTCGAAGATGTTGAAAGCCTCACTATAGCAGATAGCGGAGCATCTAGCAATGAGAAGCTTGGCAAAGGCATAAATGCCCTTAACGTTCAAGGACAAAGGCCTAGGCTAAGCGGTGCAGCCAGAAAGAGGTTGAAGTACCTCGTGGCACAAGGGCTAACCCCTACAGAAGCCCGAACTAAAGCTCTTGAGCCAGTAAAGATGAGAAACAATACTTCTGAGAAAGGAAGTAAAAGAGCTCGTTCCGAAGAAAACACTCCAGAAGCTCAAGTGACCAAAAGAGGAGAAGAAATCAGGGTTGGAATATTACCCTTAGAATTTCCAGAAAAGCTCTTAACAGTGGAAGAAATAACAGCCATCAAGGAGTGTATCATGGAGAAAATAGTGGAAGAAGCTGCATCGGCTAGTAATATAAAGCCAAAGTTTGTAAGAGCCAACAACAGACCCGGTTGGTTAGCCCTAGTCTGCGAAGACACCAGCACTTTACAGTGGCTGAAGGGCATAGTCGAAATGTTAAAACCATGGGAAGGAGCGGAGCTCAAGATTGCAGAGGAAGCCGAAATTCCTGAGCCAGACATCTTCGTTGCGTATCTCCCAGGCAGTCAGGACTACCCTACGGAAAAAGTCCTTAAGTTAATTCAAGGTCAGAATGTAGGCCTTAACGCTACCAGCTGGAAAGTATTACGTCGAGAAAATGACGGACCCCAGCTGATATTAACTCTCTCTGCAGATCAGCTATCTACAGAGACATTAAAAGGAAACAATTATGTGATCAATTACAAATTTGGTCACACAACACTGAGGCCAAAAGGCAAAAGGCCGCAGGGATCCTCTATGGATGACCTGAATCAACCACACACTTCTGGAACCTTAAGGCCTAAGGAAGCCTTGGGACCTCCTGATGCAAAGAGGCTGCATAAGGCGGCTGCAGGGGGAGCTTTCACAACGAGACGAGCACTTCCACGAGAAAGGGAGCTAAGGAGACTAACGGGAAGAAGCCCAGGCCCGAGAGAGCAGCATATGCTCAGAGGCCGGGGAGAAGCCCCTAAAAGATCCTACCGAAGCCCCTTCGACTACTAGGTCGACAGAAAAGCCTATTAACAAACAGGCTTAAAATAGCAACTGGGGAAACATCTCGAGGGGAAGCCAAAAAGCCCCATGAGGTAATTAAAATCTCCACAATAGCACATTTGTAAAGTGCATCCAAATAAACCTTCAGCATTCCAAAGCAGCTACGAGTGTGCTTAGATGATTGTTTATTGGACAAAACCTAAACAAAGGGCTGCTACTAGAGCCCTGAATCTATAGAGGACAAATTAAAGGCCTAAATATAAAATCATGTAAGTTAATTCACCATAACACACTTGACAGACCAAGAGCGGCTTTGCTGCTTAATGGTAATATACATGTCGTTCCTACTTCAGAGTTCATCAATCAAGACTTTGCAGCTGCATTGGTCGAAGTGCCAACAGATGATGGAAAAATGTGTATTGTAAGAGCCTCAGTCTACATACCTGGAGATGATGACAATCAGCCACCTACGCTTCATCTCACGGTGCAAGGAAATATATGCATTTTATGATTGGATGTGACCCCAATCCTCACACCATTTAGGATGGAGATGGCGGTACAGACACTATAATAGGAAAGGTGAGTACCTATTTGAGTACTTGTCTGCCTATAACATTAACCCATTAATGCACAGATTTGAGGTTTTTGATAATAAAAAAAATCATATTTTTTTATTACAAAAATCAAACGTTTCCATCAGTAGGAATATACTTTAGTCACATTTTTAATAGTCACTTTTTAAATTTTGATTTCTAGTGGCACAGAAAGTCACAACTGGAAAACATGTCAATATTTTTTTTTTCCTTTTTAAAGAGAAAACTGGAATATTCTTATCCACGGCAATATGTTTGACAGATTTTTCATTCTCAATTTCTGAATTTTGATTGCCAGTGGCGTAGCATATCAAAAATAAAAAAATTGCCCATTATAGAAAACAATAACATTTTTAGTGAATTTTCTTTAAAAAAGTCACTAATGACGAGATGGCAACTTTTGAATTTTGAAAACATTTCTACAAATGGGCGCTATTCAGGACCCCTGGAACCCAAATCCGAGGCCGGTTTCAGACTTTGTCACACCGATAACTCAAAAAATAATGCGCCGATGACGATCAAATTTAGTGAATACCTTTCTTTTGCAAGTGGGTTGGATAAGTTCGTTAGCCAGGAAAATCTGCTTCGTCCAAATAGATTAAACATTGCTTTGTTTGAATAAGACAGACGGATTCCCCAGTCTGTGCCAGTTCTGACCTGACTTAAGTTGTATCTAATTTCGACCACGTTAATGTAATGCATGTTTGTAAGAAAAAATTCTGGACGCAGCAAGTGCGTTATGGTAGTGAGTTTTTATTAAAATCTGCTCAGTCCAAATAGATTAAACATTTGCTTTGTTTTAATTAGATAGTCGGATTCCCCGGTACTTCCCAGTTCTGAACTGACCTGACCTAACCTGACCTGACCTGACCTTTAATGTATCGAATTTTGACCACATAATTATAATGCATGTTTGTAAGAAAATAAATTCGGGACGTAGCAAGTGCGTTATGGTAGCAAATTTTTATTAAAATCTGCTCAGTCCAAATAGATCAAACAATTCTTGTTTTAAGTAGATAATCGGATTCCCCAGTCGGTGCCAGTTCTGACCTGACCTTTAATGTATCCAATTTCGACCACATAATGATAATGCATGTTTGTAAGAAAAGAAATTCGGGACGCAGCAAGTGCGTTATGGTAGAAATGTTTAATTAAAATCTGCTCAGTCCAGATAGATTAAACAATGCTTCGTTTTAATTAGCTAGTCGGATTTCCCTGGTCCGTGCCAGTTCTGAGCTGACCTTTAACGTATCGAATTTCGACCACGTAATTATAATCCATGTTTGTAAGAAGAGAAATCCTGTACCCATCAAGTGTGTTATTGTAGCGAATTTCTAATAAATACTTAAAATTTGAATAGCTTAATTGGTTATTAACCTATAAGGTTCGTTGGCCAGAGAACTAGTTTTTTCGGGAACATTTTAAGTTTATTTTTGAAACATTTTTGTACATTTTCAAACAATAAAGTTATTTTGATGATATATGGTACATTTTTTCTACTATATAGGTTATACTAGTGACCAAATTTCATGCCTGCTTTCTTGAAAAAAAAGACATGTTATTAAAAACATTTTTATGAAAATTCACTACGATAACGCACTTGCTACGTCCAGGCTTTTTTTTAAATTTATCTTATGTCAAATTGTAATGTTCGTATTCATAGGAGTCGGCTTTCAAACCCATCCTGTCCAAATTTGTGTTTCCAGTGGCAAAAAAAATTGAAAAAAAAAAAACAATTCATTTTGAGCATATAATAAAAGTATCAGTTTTCAATTATATAATATTGAAAATGAAAATGTGAACAGAAAGCTTTACATACATCTTATTGCCGTACATTACTTTATTACACTGAAAGAAATCTAATATTCACTCTTTGTATGGTATATCAGGAAACACGGAACTGCACAAAAAACTATGTCACAATTTCTAGAAAAACCTCTGGCTTCTCTTATCTTTCCACTGTATTTTTTTTTCTTACAGCAAACAGCACAACATCTTGTAGGAGCAGATTTTTTTCAGTAGGTGGGATAAATTCAGGGAGTGTCTTTTCAGTCAAGCAACTTGGCCCTGGTTGGAGATTTGGTCTGCCCAATCTTCTTCTATTTACTATTGGATACTCATTTAGCAGCTGTTCTGCTAAGTTTTATCGGAAATCTAAGTGATAGCAGCTGTTCTACAAAGTTTTATCGGAAATCTAAGTGACTTCAATCCACCTTTTTTTAAATATATTAACGAATTCCATTATCTTTCCCTCAGGGCTAGTCCGCGTCTTTGCCGCCCCGATAGCACCTCAGCCTTTGGCTTATTTTGCATGCCCTTTGTCTTTTCTACTCCACCCATTTCAAAATCACAGTCCCTTGAACTAGTCTGCACAGCAATTGGTAGGATGAAGTTTTATATTGCTCTGTATCCAGTCTAGGCTCTCCACAAATCAGTTGTTTTTTGCGGTCCAGAGCTTTACACTCACACAAGAGATGTGCTGGGCTGATTCCTCCCCCTCGCTGCAGAGTCTGCATGCGAGGTCCCCCTCGAACCGCCTCAATATATGCAGGTGTTTCTTGACTGCCATGTGTTCCGTCAAGAGACCTATTATGTTACTGAGCTGTCCTCTGCTAAGATATAGCAGCTCCACAGCTCTCTTTGAACTGGGTTCGTCAATTATTGACTTCCCATGTCTGAGCACTGGACAGTCTGACCAGTACACCTTGTGTTGGTTTCTGACCCATGACTTAATGGCTTCCCTGGCAGTGCTCTTTGTCACGCCTAGAACCGGTTTTGGTCCCATAAATGGTTCTGCTGACCCTCTCTTCGCGAGACTGTCAGCTTCTTCATTGCCTTTGACCCCTGAGTGACCCGGCACCCAGATGAAGGTGACATTCTGCCTAGCCAGCTTGCTCGTCTTGTCTCTGCATTCACTTACCAGCATGGAATTCAATTTTTCTCCTCAGGGCTCGTCCGCGGCTTTGCCGCCCCGATAGCACTGCAACCTTTGGTTGATTGTGCATACCCTTAGTCTTACTCCACCCATTCCAAAATCACGGTGCCTTGAACTAGTCTGCACAGCGATTGGTAGGGTGAAGTTTTATATTGCTCTGTCTCCGGTCTAGACTGACCATAGATCAGTTGTCTTTTGCGGTCCAAAGCTTTACACTCGCAAAGGATGTGCTGGGCTGATTCCTCCCCCTCGCCGCAGAGTCTGCATGCGAGGTCCCCTTCAAACCGCCCCATTTTATGCAGGTGTTTCTTGACGGCCATGTGTCCCGTCAAGAGACCTGTTGTGTTTCTGAGCTGTCCTCTGCTAAGATTTAGCAGCTCCACAACTCTCTTTGAACTGGGTTCGTCAATTATTGACTTCCCATATCTGAGCCCTGGACAGTCTGCCTAGTACATCTTGTGTTTTTAGTGCTATCGGGGCGGCAAGGCCGCGGACGAGCCCTGAGGGAACCAAAAAAAAAAACGTGTCTTCAAATAATTGCAAAAAAAAATTACATCTTGTGTTGGTTTCTGACCCAGGACTTAATGGCTCCCCTGGCAGTGCTCTTTGTCGTGCCCAGAGCCGGTTCTGGTCCCATAAATGGTTCTGCTGATCCTCTCTGCGCGAGACTGTCAGCTTCTTCATTGCCTTTGACCCCCGAGTGACCCGGCACACAGATGAGGGTCACCTCATTCTGCCCAGCCAGGTCGCTCATCTCGTCTCGGCACTCACTCACTAGCCAGGAATTTACCCGTGGGCTACTTAGTGCCTTAAGGGCTGCCTGGCTGTCTGTGGCTATGAGGATCCGCTTGTTGGTGTAGCCCCTCCTCTTGTTCTCCCGCACACAGTGCAGGATGGCGTACATTTCGGACTGAAGCACTGTTGCATGGGCTCTGAGGGAAATACTATGATTTACCCTCGGTCCTTCCGAGTAAACACCTGCCCCAGTCCCACACTCCCCGCCGGATCCGTCCGTGAATCAGACGAGCGCGTCCCATGGTATGCCCCATGATACAAATAACGAGAGATATGATATTCCGACTACCTATTTTTAGACCTGTCACGCGCATGGTGTCAAGTGGTGAGTCCAATGCAACAATAATATGCTGACATGCAGTGGGGTTTGACGTTTCATCACAACTTCTTAACAAATTACATATTTTACTAATATTTAAGTGCATAGAGTTGGAAGTAATAAAAATGAAAAAGATTAAAATTAGTGCTGCGATCTATATTATCTGAAAAAGACAATATAGGCGTAACTTCAACCGCATTAAACTGACGTATAGAAACTTTTTGATTGAGAATGACTTTGTTTTAAGTGTGTAGTTGGACTTCTATAACGTTACTCACCACGTGACGTCATAGGAGGGGGCGGGGCATATGCGCAATATCATATCTCTTCAAAGTCATTATATCATGGGTATGCCCGGCGTCTCCTCCTGCCATGCCTCACGGTTGGGGATTTCCACTGTAAAGTTGTTTTCCCTGCAGATTCGCGGGCTCGCAAAGTCTGACCTGATTTCAAGCTTGGGCTCCTCTACGATTTCCTGAATTTTGCAGTGGCCCCTGAAGCCTGGGTTGATCTTCGGTCCAGCATTGCAGGCTAGTCTGTATAGTCCTAGCCTGGCCACCCCCATAATAACTAAGTTTAGGGGCTGGAATTCCATACACGTATATCTAACAAATGGAAAAATATCTTTTTGTAGTATTTTTTCCTCTTTTTCTTGTAACTGGATAGTCATGCAAATGCTGATCTAATTTGTCAACTCCACACATGGTGTCATTATAATCAACAACTTGAGGTTTTACAAACTTTAGCACCATCCTTGTCCGTGTTTGTCATGTCAACCATATTGCTGTTGTGGGTAGTAGGGAATAAACAAACATCTTTCTTGTCGTTCCACTTGAGCATAATCACTTCTTCTCTGAAGGGCTATAATTTAATTTTTCTTCAATTTCTTCTTCTACAATTCTGATGGTATTTTCTTTCTATTTATTTGTAAGGTACCATAAGTATAAGTTTTTTTTCCTCACAAGGAAGTCAGCTAATTGAGGAGATGTATAAAAATTATCCGTTCTGACACAATAACCCATGTCAAGTAAATGATCCATAAGTGTCAACACGACCTGGGAAGAGATACGGAAACGTTTATATTTCTCATTTAAAGGAGTTCCTCTACCAGTGTAAATAATTGACGAAAATAGATACCCACTTTTAGATCCACACAAAAGATACCATTTGATTCCAAAACGCAATCTCTTCATGGGTATTGAACCCATGCTAAACGACCTTTATATAATAGTAAAGTTTCACCTACAGAAATATCCCACTCAGGTATATATAAATCACTACATTTTTTATTTATATTATGGAAAACAGGCCAAACGTTATTCAGTTTGGGGTTGGGGTGTTTATGTGTGTCGTAACTTTCATTATCCATGAAGTGCAAATTTTTCTTTATGTTAGAATAGCGACGATAACTCAACAGTTTAGAGAAAATAGGTGTTGCAAAGATTTCTGCATTGGGCCAGTACATTCTTTCTGTAGTTTTATTTATACTACCCTGTAGAATATTTATTGCCAAAAAAATGTACAATTCATTTTTTGTAACAGGTTCCCGAGTGCCATATGTTGCATTGGGTTGTTGTAAGGCATATATATTGGTTTCAGTAACCAAAACAATTCATCATCAAAAAATAGATGAAAATAAAATAAAATATTATTATTGCCTGGTACATTGAACGTACATCCTGAGTTTCCCTCAAAAGTAAATCTGGACGGCTCTGGATTGGGTATATTTATGTTCAGTGGACACCACACACGTGTTGTCTTGCAAATTTGTTCCGTTGTCACTTGTTTCCGAATCAGAGTCATTATTTTCATCTGTTCCATGAGATCTGCTTTCATCTAAGTTAACATATTCGGAATCCGATAAGTCTGAGTCAGTTACATCAGACATGATTTATAAAAAAAAACTTTGTACCTGTCAAAACAAAATAATACATAAATAAACACTTGCAATAATATAGATATATAAACACTTCCAATCTGCCAAAAACAGTTTACAATTTGTATAAACAACACGTGCAGTTTGCTGAGAACCTCTTATAATTCGTATAAACATGTATTCTGTGATGCACGTTATAATTATTAAGAATTATTTTGATCGCAAGAGACATCTATGAATGAATAGTACAACCTATGATATTCTAACTTTCAATGTAGTAAACTGTACAGACAAACGTTCCTATATAATGCATTCAAAGACTAATTTGTGCATGTAAACCAAAAACCACATGAATAAGTTCAGGCCCGAGTGTGACTTGGGCGTGTGCAAAATGGGGCATCAAGCAAGCCCGAGTCACACTTGGACAGATGCATTAATAATAATAATTTATTGTGTCCAACAGACCAAGTACAAGACCAATTACAGGACACTTACAAACTAATTAGCGAGTGTGATTACCATAAATTAACAATAATAAAATATTAATCCAAAAACAAACCTAAAACTACAACATTTCAGTAGCTTTATGCAACAATGTACACAAAATATACACTACGTGAACAAATGATATTGAAAGTTTTACACATTACATATATTGGAGATCTTGAGATAACAGTCCCAGCCTGATTATTATAAAATGACATATTATGCCGTTCACTCATCCTGGGAACATGGATATTTATCTGCGCCAATAATTCCGGGCAATCAATGACATTGTGTATCAGTTTATATAAAAACTTGATTGAGTCAACTCTTTTTAGCTTACATAAACTGACAAATTCAAAGTGCCCAAGCAAAACAGAATGATCAAACCCCCTCTCCGGATAACGCCCAGTTTCCTTAAACCACAGATATTTTAGGAACCTTCTCTGGACAGATTCGAGTGAGCTTATATGCACACCATAATATGGGCCCCAGACAAGATATGCATATCGTAACTTGGAAAGAACAAAAACACAATACAAAGCTTTGAGAGCACCAAACCATGTAAACGACCCACAGTTCCGCACTATAAATCCCAAAAACCTGTTACACTCGTTTACTATCGTATTGATGTGAATGTCAAACGACCGTTTCTTATCAAAGTGGACCCCCAACTCCTTCACAGTCTCCACATGATCGACCACCAACCGACCCACAGTATACTCAAACTGAACAGGGAAAGCTTTACTTGTGAAAGTCATGACCTTACATTTACTCACATTTAGTTCCAATCCATTCTGTAAGCACAACTCATAGAGCAAGTCTAGATCTTCCTGCAGTCTAACACAATCATCCAGCGACGTCTCTCTCATAAGCAGCTTCAAGTCATCTGCATAGAAAAGTGTCAGCACACTCAAATTACGGTCCAAATCATGATAAATAATAGGAACAATAGCGGCCCCAGATTAGAGCCCTGAGGAACGCCCGAAGTAGCAATGAGCTCAGAGGACCTGAACCCGCCGAGCTAACAAATTAAACACGATCACTAAAAGAATCCCCAAAAAGACATAACATGCTATCGCTGAATCCATACGATGCAAGCCTCCTCAAAAGGAGTGATCGACACAGTCAAAAGCCTTTACAAAATCTGTGTAGACAATATCAATCTGACCCCCAGCATCAATGCCGTTTGAGACCCACTGAGTGAAAACGGCCAAGTTTGTGACAGTTGACCAACCCCTCACAAATCCATGTTGACAGGGTGATATCAGTGTTTTCACAGAGTTGTAGATACCCTCGTATAGGACCATCTCGAAGATCTTAGCAAAAATGCAGAGTAGAGCTATCGGACGATAGTTAATGACCCAAGATACATCATTAAATATGGGGCATATACGTGCCAACTTCCAGATCGTAGGAAACCGACCAGTGTTCAAACATAAATTAAATATGTAGCAAAGTGGAACAACTAAAACACCAGCACAGTCTTTTAAAAGGAAAGACGGAATCTGATCTGGGCCAGACGTCATTTTACTGCTTAATTTTTTTATAGCTCTCCGTATCTCTTCCTCCATAATTCTAGATAGGTGGACGTAATACTGATTAGGCTTTGAGTCAGACGCATTATATTGTAAGTCAATTCTGCCGGCTGGTGTATAAACACTACCAAATAATGCAGCCAACGGATTAACTATTTGTTGTGAGCCAGTTAGCGCATCACCCTTATAATACATCTGACCAGGTATTCTTGTGCGTTTTTTTTTTAATCCTTTACATATGACCAGAAATTCCTAGAACAGTCAGTGATCGACTGCTGAGTGTCACACAGATACCTCCTATATGCATTGCTAATCTGACGCTTCACCAAAATTCTCAATTCCCTAAACCTTTGCAAATGATAGTCTGAACCATACCTTTTATACTTTAACCAATGCTCATGTTTCAGTTTAATATTGGCTCTAATCTGATCATTATACCACACAGGGTAGTTATATTTACAATTCCTATAGACAGGCACACATGCATCAAACACCTCATACAGTGTGTCATAAAACCTATCACATGCTTCATTGCAGTCAAGACAGTCATATAGGAAAGACCAATCAACCCCGAGCAGTGCATCATACAATGCAACGTAATTAGCCTTTCTGAAATTATACATCTTCGGTGCTCTACAAACATCAAATGACCTAAATGAACTGTTCAAAGAAATGTTAACAAACAAACAAGAATGCTGTAGGTCTTCCCTCACCAAAGGCGCCGCTTCATGTGAAACTTCATACTTCATATCCGAAAAAACTAAGTCCAGAATTCTTCCATTAACATTTAGTATTTCATTATATTGAGTGTAGCCGAAAAAAACTAGCAAAGTTTGTAACAATAAGTTTCTTACTATCTACTAGCATTAAAGTCACCTAAGAACAATACATTATCCCCAAACAGTTCACTCACTCGCTGAAGAGTTTCGAAAAAAATTTCATAGTCATCCAACGTGACCTGTGGAGGCACATAGATCACACAGACAACCATACTACACGATTTAAATTTACACCTGCAGGCAAGAAAGTCAATAGATGGTACAAGGTTGTTCAATATATCCACTTCAATTACTTTGCACACAACAGGTGTTCGCACGCAACCAGAACACCACCCCCATGGGAAACATTTATAGCATCCACACGCCTATCCCGCCTAAGAACCGCATACACATCAGGAAACCATTCATCACTTGAGATATCATCCGTTAGCCATGTCTCGGTTAGAGAAATAATGTCAAACTCACAATCGCTCACCGAAGCATAGAATTCATCGACTTTAGTTCGTAAGCCACACACATTCTGATAACAACACTTAATGTTACATGATGATACATTATTTACGCTGGACACATCTAGATGTTTAAATCAGTCTAAACAATCTTTGGAACGCCATAAATATATTTTATCTTGATGTTATTAAGGGGTTAAGACATTGTCAATAAAGGTAGTAAGCCAATCTTTATAAACAAGATAGGAAAATATGTATTAGATGTAGCCCTTGTTGATCCTTTTAGAACACATGCAATAACAAACTGGTTGGTATCAGATGAACCTTCTATGTCCGGCCACCAAACCATAATGGGGTCGTGACACATTATTGCATATTTTGAAAGTTGTATGAATATGAGTCTGACACACCATTTATTTTTCTTTAAAGTTATCTAATATCGAAGAAAAAAATTATCAAAGATTGCAATAACTCAATCTATAAATTTGCATTACAAACTTAGAGTTATCTCTGTCAAACTGCTTCTTCACCTTCCTGATTGGGTTCTTGAAATCTTGGCAGATTCAATTAATAGTTCGATTATAACGGGATATTTTCCTTCGTCTCTGAAAATGGCTAGAGTAATTCTTGCATATAAAGGAGGTGAAACCGATTCTCCAAATAGTTTTCGTGCTCTGTCTCTACTTCCTACCATCTCTAAAATAGTTGAGAAATTAATTAAAAATAGAATGCAGGTATTTCTTTGTAAACACAAGATCCTAACACCTTCCCAGTTTGGATTTCAACCTAAAAAAAGGTACAAATGATCCAATATTTTCTTTTCTTGAAAATCTGTACCTTTCACCGAATAACATTCAGGTGGCTGCGGCAGTGTTCTGTGATCTCACTAAAGCATTTGATTATGTTGACCATGAGATATTGTTACGTAAACTTCCTACTTATGGCTTTAGGGGGACTTTGCATGAATGGTTGAGGTCCTATTTATCTGATCGTCAGCAGAGTGTTCAACTTGGTCATGTTAGCTCTGGGTACCAACATATTCACCATGGTGTTTCGCAGGGGTCTGTTCTTGGCCCACTGCTGTTTTTACTTTATATTAATGACCTATGTTGAAAATTAACGGTCATATGACTATCTATGCTGATGATATAACCATCTTGTGGAGTAGTGATATTGTTGGAGCACTGGAGCGCACTGTGGCAGAGGATATGTACTGTGGCGGAATTTATGAACGATGAAAGCTAGCATACTTTTTAACGTTTTTATGTAGTGTAATGTATATGTATATATTTTATTTCTTTGGTACTAGATGTTATGGTTCAATTTTGAGAACTATATTGGCTCGATGTTCACAAAACAATGAAGATAATTTGCACTAGAGCATCCCAGCTGATCAAGGGTTGAGAAACTAAGTGAGATTGGGGAAAAGACTGGACTGGGAAAAGACTGACGAATAAAATCTTGAACATAAACAGAATCACATGTGCAATAGAGAGTTTTAAGCCTTGTAACGGGAGCGATAAGTACCACACCATCAGCCACTCTGGAGGTCCTCCTTAATATTCCACCTCTTCACATATGGTTGGAGAGGGTGGCGAGGTGGACAATGTACAGACTAAAACAAACAGCCAACACTATGCCGAAGGAAATCAGTCTGGGAGGGTCCGGACTCCTCGATGACATTGAGGGTCACGGGATTCTGGGAATGGGCTCAGACTTGATGTCTACAAAGATCAGTAGAGATCTGTCTTTCAAGACCGTCCTCCCGAAAAGGGAGGTCTGGGAGCGAAATCAAATGACCCTATTGAGAGCCGATCTCTGCTGGTACTCTGACCGCTCCAAAACCAATATGGGAGTAGGAGTCGGCACATATGGGGGCAGCACCGATGCTAGACTATCAGCTAGCCTCGGCAAGTACGCAACCATACACCAGGCAGAAGTGTATGCCATCGAGATGTGTGGAAGGAAAAGTATAAAAAACCAGTACACACACAAATCGATAAAGATATATGCAGATAGCCAAGCTGCAATAAAGGCTCTTGGTTCCTACCGGTGTTATTCAAAAACGGTATGGAGTTGTAAATCTGTCCTTAACGAACTGGGCAGTTGAAATGAGGTGTCGCTGGTTTGGATACCGGGTTACTCAGACCATGATGGCAATATTGCGGCCGACACGCTTGCCAGGAGTGGTGCCCAGAGAGACTTTCTCTGACCAAAACTGGTGCTGGGGATAACATCATGCACAGCAAAATGCACCTTAAAGACCTGGACAGAAAGAATGACAATCCAGTATTGGCAAAATCTTCCAGGATTAGCTCACTCTAAGGCCTTCATAAATGGCCTGTCTGAGTCAAGGACTAAAAAACTTGTAGAGTTGAACAGACAACAACTGAGTACTCTAGTCGGTCTGTATACAGGACACTGCCGCTTGCGTCACCACATGCGCCGTATTGGAGTCGGTCAGGAGACCGAGTGCCGGCTGTGTATGGAGAGTGACGAGACAGCAGAGCACGTACTGTGTTCCTGTTCGGCAGCGAACAGGACTAGATACCTGCTCTTTGGCAAGATAAAGCTTGCTTCGGAGAATCTGGATCAACTTTCGCCCACAAAGATTATTGACCTCTGCAGGAGGCTGGCTTTGTTGGGCGAAATATAGACTATTAGGCGTGAGCCACAATAGACCTTATTGTCGCAGTGGAGGGACCGGTATGGCCCACTCACAATCAAACCTAACCTAACCTAAGCCTTGTAAATCCCCTAGCACAGGGGGCATATTTCCAGCAGTGCTACAGAAGCAAATATGGTGTTTATACCAAAAACAGTATGTCATCTTATGGACGAAGCAAATTTCTACCACGCCATTAGCCTCACATCTTCTTAAGGTGCCATATTCTGTCGAAGTTTGGCGATCATCATGATTATTTGCAGCTTGTTGACTGCTGCTCTGAAAAGATGAATTGATGAACAGTTAAACCACTCTCTTAGATTGCAGAGCCACGACATTCATCTTCCCACGCTGCGCTTTCCGATGATTTTCCCTTGTAGGATTACTTGCAGTATTTGGTATCTCGTCCCTCTCATTATGTGGCCTAGGTATTATAGTTTACCGATGTATATTTCAGTGTTTAGTTCCGTTTCTTTTGAGAGTCTTCGCAAAACTTCCTCGTTTGTAACTCTATCTGCATAGAATATTCTCAACATCCTTCTGTACAGCCGGTCTCAAAGGCCTCTATCTTCCCCATCATGGCTTTTGGGAGGGTGGTCGCTTCTATACCTTATAAGAGAATTGTGAATATATAAAATTTCAGCCTAGGCATTTTGAGATCCTTGTTTAAAGCTCTGTTACAGAAGAACTGTTTCATATTTATGAAAGCGCTGCATTCGATTCTTGCCCTTAGTTCTTTAGGATAGTCGTTATTGTTATTAATTAATGTTCCCAGATATTTATATTGGTACACTTGTTCTATGCACTGATTCTCCACTATCAGTTTTATGTTGGGGTATGGGGTTCTGGTGAACCAGAGGTATTTCGTTTTGCTTAGATTCATATTTAAACCGCATCGAATACCAACGTCATGTATTTTTTGTACTATTCTTTGTTAGTCGTTAGCATTTGTGGCTAACAACAACATGTCGTCTGTGTACCTTGTGTTTTAAACAGGTATCCCGTTAACCAGCACTCCAGCTCTTTCCTCGTCTAATGCCTCTATCATGATGGCTTCTGAATAAAGATTCAATGATAAGGGAGAAAGAACACATCCCTGTCGTACTTCGCGTCTGTCTCTATATCTTCCGTATGTACATTGTTGATTGGAATGTTTGCTGTCTGGTTGTAGTATAAATTTTCTATAATTGTTATATCTTCAGTCTAATTGTTTTTCTCTTAGGATTTTTATGAGTTGGTCATGTTGGACTCTGTCAAATGCCTTTTTGTAGTTCACTGGGCTAGCGTATACATCCTTGTTGATGTCCAAACAGCGCTGGGTTAGTATATTTACAGCAAAGAGTGTCTCTCTCGTGCCCCTTATGTTGTCATCTAGCTTTCTATCTATCCGGTTATGTATGACTTCTAAGAACATTTTTAGTGCGTGGCTCATTAAATGGTCCTGTGATCTTTACATTTTTTCGCGTTGTTCATCTTTGGTATTGCAACAAATGTGGATATTAACCATTCCCTAGGTATAACTCGGTTTTGTAGGTCGTATTCAACAGTTCTGTAAGTATTGCTATGTTATTTTCTTTGAGCAGTTCCACAGGCAATTCGTCCACACCAGGTGCTTTCTCATTTTTTGTGGCAATAATTTTTCGAGTAGCATAACCCCCTGAATTTTTTGCTCATTACGTCCAGACAACAGCCTGTATACAGGTATAGACACGTCAAAAAATAAAAAAAGAAAGAACAACTAAATTAACATCCTAAAAATTAACACTGCATAATTATTCAATGGAGTAGAGCAGCAAACCATGTAAAAAGGCTTTTAGTTTCTTGATAAAGTCCTAATTAGGCAGATGTTTCCAAAGGTTTGGCAGGCAGTTTTATAAGTCAATCTCTGTGCACACATTAATTTCTACTGCTCTTGCATGAGACAATTATTGAAGTTAAAAAGGAAAAGTAGCATTTTTGATTTTCCTGATCACTAAAGCTGCTACTTAATGCAAGCCTAAAGAATGAGTACCACCTAGATATATGATTCTTTATCGTGATTGTATTGTATTTCAACATGTAGTAAGTAAGTACCCTTATATAATCTAGGATCCTAAAAATCATACGTTCATTGCAGCTTTTAAGATCCCAAATGGAAGATGCAAGATATAACTTATAGCAGTCCAATGAATGTATTGGATTCCAGGAA
Organism: Tillus elongatus; assembly: GCA_964006375.1. NCBI lineage: Eukaryota > Metazoa > Arthropoda > Insecta > Coleoptera > Cleridae > Tillus > Tillus elongatus. The sequence continues at coordinate 39,728,668 of OZ023268.1, forward strand.
GACATAATATGTTCTTTGCAGCTATCAAAATCCCAAATGGAAGTTGCAAGATAACTTATAATAGTTCAATGATGTATTGGATTCCAGGAAGACGTCATATGTTTTTTGCAGCTATCAAAATCCCGAATGGAAGATGCAGGATAACATTTTTATGTACGTTTGATGTATTGGATTCCAAGATAACTTAATAGTAGTTCAATGATATATTGGAGTCCGGGATGACATGGCGTGTTCTTTGTAGTTATCAAAGTTCCAAATGGAAGATGTAAAATAGCTTATAGTAGTTCAATGATGCATTGGATTCCAGGAAGACATCATATCTTCTTTGCAGCTATCAAAATCCCAAATGGGAGATGCAAGATAATTTATAGTAGTCCAATGATGTATTGGATTCCAGGAAGACATCATATGTTTTTTGCAGCTATCAAAATCCCATATGGACTATGCAAGAAAATTTATAGTAATTCAATGATGTATTAGATTCCAGGAAGATGTTATATGCTCGTTGCAGCCATCAAAATCGCAGATGGAATATGCAAGATAATTTATAATAGATCAATGATGTGTTTGATTCCAGGAAGATAATATGCAGATTGTGCTAAACTGTACAAACTGTAGCATTCGACTACTGCCACTGTATATAACTGGTTTTGACTTCACTGTTAGAATAAGAAAAATAAGTGGTAGAATGGAGGACACCATTTGTGACATTGGCCTAATTTTATAGGTTTGTATATTCTTAGCTTTATTTACCATATTTTTTCAACCTTGATGTATTCATCATCATCAATCAGCCCTCTGCGTGCACTGCTGGACATAGGCCTCCCCTAGTTGAGTCCATTCTTTTCTATCTTGAGCGATACGAATTCAGTTTTGTGTAATTTTTGTAATGTCGTCTGTCCAGCGAGTTGGTGGTCTTCCTCTGCTTCTTTTATCGGATCTGGGTCTCCATTCAAGTAGTCCTTTTGTCCACTTGTCATCTTGCATGCGAGCCACATGTCCCGTCCACTTTCAGTTGAGTTTTGCCACATGTACGACCACATCAGTCACTCCTGTTCTTCTGCGTAATTCTTCATTTCTAATGTGGTCACGTAACGAAACGCCAAGCATCGACCTCTTCATTTTGCGCTGTGTTACTTTCAGTTTCTTAGCAGAAGCGTTGGTAATGGTTAGTGTTTCGGCTCTGTAGGTCATAACCGGTAGAACACATTGGTTGAAAACTTTTCTTTTCAAGCATATCGAAAGGTCGCTTCTGAAAATGTCTCTAAGTTTGCCGTAAGCCGCCCAAGAGAGTATAACTCTTCTGTTTATCTCGCATGTTTGGTTGCTTTTGGATAGGCTTATCTCGTGGCCCAAATATGTATATTTGTCTACCCATTCCACCTCAGAGGTTTCAATAATTAGGTTGTTACTAGGGACGAGGTTTGTCATAAATTTTGTTTTTCCGATGTTCATTTTTAGACCTACTGTTGCACAGACCTCCTGAAGTTCCTGTAGCATCACTCTAATATCTTCCAAATTGTCAGCTAGTAAGACAATGTCATCTGCGAACCGTAAGTTTGACAGACTTTCGCCGTCTATTCTTAGACCTTTTTGGTCCCAATCTAGCTTCTTGAACACATATCCAGGACAGTGATAAACAGTTTTGGAGACATCGTATCTCCCTGGTGTACTCCTCTCCCAATTTTTATAGGATTCGTGTTTTCATGTAGTTTTACCACAAGAGTAGCATTTTTATATATATTGTAGATTAGTTTGGTGTAGCGATAGTCAATACGGCATGCTTCCAGGGACTGCAACACTGCGTCCAGCTCCACAGTGTCAAAAGCCTTATGGAAGTCCACAAAAGCAAGGACAAGTGGTCTGCCATATTCGATGGTCTTTTCAATCACTGTTTTAACGCTTTGAAGATGATCATTGGTTCTAAACCCACTTCGAAAACCGGCCTGTTCTACTGGCTGGATAAAGTCTAACTTCTTTTCAAGTCGTGTGGTAATTATTCTAGTAAATAATTTGTAGAGGTGGTTAAGTAGACTTATCGGCCTGTAATTTTCTAGGTTCGAGATGTCTCCTTTCTTGTGGATCAGTATTACGATGGTGTTGTGCCACTTTTCTGGTATTGTACCATTGAAGAGACAAAGGTTGAAAAGAGATTTGATTTTTTGGAGTAAGCAAGGACCACCAATCTATCGCATCGGAGACCACACAGTCTTCTGCGTGCGATTTTTGATTTTTCATCTTTTTTAGGGCTAGTTTAATCTCATCTAGTGATATTTCCATCAGTATTTCCGAGCCTTGGTTAACCACGCCTTTTTTACGGGTTAGTATGTCAGATTCTGGATGTAGATTTATATCACTTTGGCTTTTATATAGCATTCCATAAAACTCTTTCACTATATTTAGAATATCTCTCCTGTTCGTCGATGTGTGCCCTTGTGCATTTTTAAGTTTTATTATTTGTCTCTTTTCATTGTCAAGCTTTCTACCTAGAATTTTCATACCTTTGTTGTTCTCTATGGTATCTTTGATTTGGTTGTGTCTAAAAGCTCTTACGTCGCGTCGGATGCCTCTTGAAATTTGTTTATTTATTTCTCTTAATTCTCCTTCAGATGTATAGTTTTTGGACCTCATATCCCTTCTTTTTTCTATGAGCAGTTTGGTCTCCTTGCTTAGTTTTTCTTCCTTTTGATTTGTTGAGCAGTGTCGACTTTGGGCCTCAGTTATTGTGGTCGTGATGATATTATTCAGTTTGTTGATGTCGTTACCAATGGAGTGTTCTATTTCAGCCTTGGCTAAGTTAGTGGTCATCCATTGTTCAAAGCTATTTACATCTGCTGGATTTATTAGCAAATTTAATTTATTGCTCTTTTGGATCATTTTTTGTCTTTCTTTGCCAGTGTCAATACCTACTTTTGCTTGAACAAGCCTGTGGTCGCTCCCATTAGCAAACCTATTTAGGACAGTTACGTCTTTTATTATGTGTTTTTTATCTGTGATGATAAAGTCTATTTCGTTTCTTGTTTTACCATCGGGGCTTTTCCACGTCCATCTTCTATTTGTTTTTTTGTAGAAAAAGCTGTTCATTTGAAACAGATTGTTTTGTAGTAGAAAGCTGAGCAGCGTTTCGCCCCGATCATTTCTACCTTCTAAGCCAAAGTCTCCAAGTGCTTCCTCACTTTGATTTATTTTTCTGATGTATTAGATTATACTAAAGGGTGGGGGAGCTGTTCATATGACCTTTGTGCGACCTCTAACACGTTCACTGCCCAATAAAATGTCTTAAGTAGTCTGATACCATCTATTATTTTTTTTGGGAGCATTTATGTTGGTGTTAATAGTGGTTAGCTGCATATTAAGGTAAAGTATCACTTTTATTTTGTGGAAACACGAAATTACACCAGGGGTGGTTTGGGCACCAACAATCTGATAGTCGATTGGAGGCCCTGGGGTGTTGTGTGGAAATGTATTTTATTATAACATTTAATAAACAACCATTTACCGTATCAAAAATAAAAATATATTGCATAAGCAATAGAAAGAATAAAAATATACTGGAAGGTTCAAATAAAATGTAAAATGTGCTGTAATGAAGTCCGAATTTATTAGGGTTATGTGAAAAGCGCACAATTCATTTAGGCGGTCTAAATAATGGATATATACTAGAGAATAAATTCGACTCATTTTATCAAAATATGAAAATTCGCTACGAGTAGAGCATGAATCGTGGATGTGAAAGGAATAATGCCGGTCTGTCACACGTAATGGGATTCATTTTAGGTGCGTCGCTGGACGCATGACAAAAATCGCGGCAGAGAGACCGAACATAGAGAACAGATGCCTTCAGCTAGCGTACAAGACAAGGGGTCTGGTGGTTGCATTAGAATTATTAATCGGCGTTTTGATATTGTGTGAGAAACAGTTAGATAGTTAACTGGGGAGTTTTGCTGTTCTACATTGTAGTGATAGCAGCATGTTAGTTTTGTAGAGAAGCGAACGAGGGCCTATAACGACCGTGTTCTCTTATTCTGCTCGCAGTTTGCAAGGTTAGTTGTACTCCGGTAGTTTAGGAACTGGAATTGCAAACTGAAATAATTCACTGGGTATTTTATTGATGCTGTTCTATTTGCAACAATAACAGCGTGTTATGATTGAAAGTGTATACAGTGTGTTCTGTATTGACAAGTGACAAAACTGTTCACGTGTTTGCCCTTTTAGGGGAAGCTGAAATACTGTAGATGATTGTACCGTAATATAGTGAATTTAGGGCGTCTGGCGAAGTGTAACGTGCTGTACTCAGTGGCATATGTTTGGCTCGAGGGACGGATGTCCTTGGGTAAATCATGGAGCTACTGTGAATGGTATGTGATCGCTAGCCCAGCCTAAATAAGTGACAAGCTGGTCACGTTTCTTGCTCATATAAGGGGAACGGGAGCACGGATAGTGCTGTTTAAAGCGTTATAGTCAATATTTAGTGTGTCCGGCAACCGGTGCTGTACTGGGTAGCCTATGTTTGGCCCGAGGAACGGATGTCCTTGGGTGAAGTATGGAGCTACTTTGAATGGTACGTAACCGCTGGACGGGGCTGTTAATTATACAGGATGATCGACATAAATAGCAGGTTATAGTCATATGAGAGTGGACGCCGTTTGCTTGCCCACATAGCAGAGTAGGACTGCGGGGAATCATGGGAATAAAGCCCAGGGGACTATACTACCTCAGACTGAGGCGGTAAATTTACATTGGGGGCAATTTCCCATTTGATGCATGTGTATGTCGCTTTTCGCTTGCCGTTGCTTTCATATGCTTTACTGATTGCTGTGTTAATGTTAATGCCACGCTTAATTTCTTGTAAATGCCACGCTTCATTTCTTGTAAAAAAAAAAGCACAAATATTATTGTAGTCGAATATTATTGTATTTTTAAATATTAACGTATTTGTATCGTTTACCATGTGTTTGTAAATATTTTGAATGTCATTAAAAGCTTTTATGAAATTACTTGCATTTCACTGCACTGCCGTTAGATAGTCGCACTAGTGCATGTGTGTTTAAGCTAGATTCCGGTGACGGATTGTAACTAGCGGAGGTATATCTTAATTGATATTTACCTGTTTGTAATCTTTCTGCTTCCAACTGTGTAAGCTAGGAAAACTGCCATTATTTGGGAATAAGTAATTAAAGCCTACTTAACTCCTGAGATATCTACGGGATATAATAACTTTTGACCCCTGGCTATAGTTTTTCTTCTCCACTCAGCTACCCTAGGATAAGGCTGTTATGAAACAATAATTTGTGGTGTTCTACGAGGGCATTAGCAGAAGTCCTCACGGGGATCTGACCTCGTCCTATTTAATAGGGAATAAAGGTGGCGCCCGCGGATATATAAATTGGAATATTTAGGTCACGCCCGAAGGACGGATTGTCACCCTATCTGTCGGGCCTCTGCTTAGCCGTGTTCATCACAGTGCATTAAGAATATAAAAAATAAATGTGTATAAGGAACAAAATACCAAAAATTTGTTTTTAGAATGATGCACCCTGAAGCAGGCGATAAGCGAAATCCAGATTGATTGACACACAAAGGACCGACAATAATAAATAAATTTATTTATTACTTCTTTATGTTCTCAGCAAACTTGACACCTCCTTTGTTTAACTCTGGTACCGGCTCCTTCACCTTTAGGGCAAAGCTCAGATGTGATTAATTCTAATTTTTGACAATGGCTCTGCTGTGAGGGTCCAGGAAAGTGTTCAATCACAGATAATCGATAATCATAAAAGCTTTTTTGATATTGGGATCTCCTTCCTTGTGTAGGTGGTATGAATTCAGCAATATCATTTGCAAGATATTTGCTACTTAAGAATCTGTCAGAGTGGCCTGCAACTTGCGTTTGTAAGCAGGACAGTGGTGATCCCAGGTGGCATGATTAGTCAACTTTGTCCCCCCTATATTAGCAGCTCCCTCTCAGTTTGCATGGTTCAACAATAGAACTTTTTCTAGAAGTTTTTGAGTTCTCAACACTCTTAACATGACTTGTCTAGAAAAGTAGATAAAGTTTCATTTAAATTCAGGTTGATGGAAAAAAAACAGTTCACAAGACGTCCAGCTGTTATCCATGTGTTTCTAGTGCTCTTGTATAGGAGAAAATCATCAAAACAAAACGAATCTAGCTTTTTGAACTTTAACTGATTACTAAAGGTGCTACTGTATACATGCCTAGAGCATTAGTACCACCTAGAAATATGATTTTTTTGTGATTGTATTGTATATAATTGTAATACAATCTAGGATCTTAAAAATTTGTATCTTCTTTGCAGCTATCAAAATCTCAAATGGAAGATGCAAGATAAATTATAGTAGTTCAATGATGTATTGGACTTCACGAAGAGATCATATGTTCCTTGCAGCTATTAAAATCCCAAATGGAAGATGCCTAATAATTTATTGTAGATCAACTGTACAAACTGTAGCATTCAACTACTGCCATCATATACAACATCTGGTCTTGCCTTTACTGTTAGAGTAAGAAAAATAAATGGAAAAATGGAGGACGCTGTGATATTGGCCTAACATGTATAGGTTTGTATGTTCCTAGCTTTATTTACGATTTGCTAAAAACTTTCATCTCAAAACTGTAAGAAATTTATTTTTTTAACTCTTATTGTAGTAAAGCGTTATTTTATTATGAGAACACTGTATTTGATGAAACAGTTGAGTGACAAATTATTTAATGAAATATACCCAGTGTATTGCATATTTTTGTCTCATACCGGAGGTGAATGATTTTTACACGGGCTAGTGGCTAGCGCTTCCGCGATCTGACACCAGCCGGCACTATGGTGACTCCCCTTACCTCCAGGTCGGGACTACCCACTAAACACCCTGGTGACACCTAGACGTGACGGAAACCACTCGCTGGCATTGCTTCACCACGTCCCTAACTCTTGATGTTCTCAAAACTTCTACATCCTATCTTCATCCTCCTGTGACTTCATTATTTCTATGATCCTTCTCTTCACAGTATTCCACATCCTTTCACTTCCCAGCATATGCTCCCATCACATTATCTGCTGTTAAATCTCTGCCAATCTCTTTATACATTTGTTCTCTTATTTGCGACCATCTTGCGCTCAAAGACTGTGTTCTGGCGTATCTCTATCACCACAACACGTACAGTCCTCTTTGTTGACGATTTTCATTTTACTCAGGCAAGGCCTGAAACGCCGATGACCTGACAAAAGTTGGGTAAAATAAACCCATCTCCCCATGCTGTCTCTATATCCATGTCTGTATGTGTGGAACGAGCCTCTTTCTCCATTGGAATGTTGACATTTCCTCTTTCCATTCTTGCTTCCACTCCAGCATTGTTTCGGTTATTGTTTTCTTTTTTTCTTCTCTTCTAATTTTGTGTCTCATAAGTTATCTCTCTTGCCCATAACTGTATAGGGATTGTTCCTGCAATTACTTGGATTGCTTTCGTTGCCACTGTTCTATATGTACTTGCTATTCTGATGGCTACCTTCTTCTGTGCCCCATCAACTTTTTTCTACACCTTGTTTTTGACATCATGGCATTCCATGTTAGTGCGCCATACAGTATGAGTTTACAACATGACTCAGCAGGCTTCTTCTCCCTGGTTTTGGTCCACTGATATTTGGCATCACATGCCCTAGCTTTGCAACCATCATGTCTGCTTTTGCCACTACTCTTTCTATGTGCACACCCATGTTCATGTTATGTCCTACTTGTATGTCAAGGTAGTTTAGGCATGTCTGCGACTGAATTTCTGCAATCTCCACCTTGACGGTTGCTGTTCTCAGTGTTTGTCTTCCCACTAAAACTATAGTTTCAGTTTTGTGAGGCGCGAGTGGTACACCGCTTTTTGCCATCCTGTTTTCCGCCCTTGCCACTGATCAGTTGATATTATCTTCTATGTTAGCCTTATTTGCTTCGCTTACAACCAGCACCAAATCATCTGCATACCCTATAATAGACATGTTGTTTACGGACTCCAGACTAAAAACCTTATCATAATACAAGTGCCACAGTGTTGGTGCTAGGATTGACTCCTGAGGCACGCCACTTGTAACCTGCATCTGATATTTCTGTCCAATCAGTAGCTGTCTGTCTGCCAGGTAACTACATATATTTTCAGCAAATACAGGTCAACTTGCCTCTTTCTTAATACTTCGCAGATGCCTCTCCATGGTGCTGTATTGAGAGCATTCTTTACGTCCAATGTTACCATGGCCCCAAACCAGTTTTTATTGCCTTCTTACCTTCTTTTCAACATCTATTGTTGAGCGCCCCCTGCGGAAGCCAAATTGGTTAACTGCTAACCCCCCTCTTCTCTCGATTTCCTTTATAATTATGTTGTTTATTACATGTTCAGATGATTTTGCTATTCCGTCTTCTAGGCATATAGTTCTATATGACCTCTTCCCCCTGTTTTCTGTGGCTTCTCCAATAACACCAATCGAGCAGTCTTCCATTCTGATGGGAAACTTCCATCACTGATTAGTTTACTACTATCAGAACTTGTAATGTCTCCGGTTTCTGTTCTGCAACTGCCTTAACAACCTCGATCGGTATACCATCTGGGCCTGCAGTTTTACCAGATTTCATCCTTCGGCCTGCTTCCCTTATTTCTTTATGTGTACATGGTGGGATATCATACGACTTTACCTCCCCTCTCAGCCATTCTTTGACTTTGTGTTTAGGGAACAATTCCTCTGCTGTCTTAATTTGTTCATCAACATTTATTTTCTGGTGTTCTTGTACCAATTTTACCTATGACTATGACTTGTAACCTAGTCCCCAAATAACATCATCAATTTATTTACAAAGAGAGTCCCAGGTTTGTTTCTTTGCCTTTGTGCTTGCTGTGTTTAATTTCTTTTTGCTTTCCCTGTATCGATTCTGTGCTTCCTCTCTATCACTACTTTTGATGTTTTTTACCTAGTGACTCTAGTGACCTTCCTCCTTGCCTTCATAGATTCAATTCTGATTTTGGCGATCTCTTCATTCCAGCAATATGCACCTTTTCGTCTGCCGCATGGCTGTTTCCTCTTTAAGCACACTTTACAAAGTAGTAGTAGTAGCAGCAGCAGCAGCAATGGTGGGGAGGCCAGCACCAGGCAAGTGGGCTACATGGCCCCCTTTTGCCAACCCCGAGATCCAGCAAGCATGCCCTACTCCTCCTCTGTTTCATCACCAAACCTCCTCGACCTCGAAATAAAGGTCATGACGGTCTTCCATTGGACGGAACTTACTTGGCTCCTCTGTAGAGTCCTCGAACCAAACAATTTGGATTGAAGACTCTCTAGTGGCAAGACGTCTTCGTTCTGAATTTCACAAGTTGTTTGAGAAGCTTCAGGGAGAAATACTAGTGGTAAAAGAAACTAACATAGATATAATACGACCTTTAGGTACTTTATCCCTCAACACGAATTCTGGTTCCCACATTGGGAATGGATCCAACAGTAAGTCAGTATCAGCAAACAAAAAAATATACAGGGGGTAGAGCTGATGCTTTGTTGCTCGTTCCTGGCACTAATGAATGTGTTAAGGACATGGCTTTCATGAATATGGACCCCGAGATCTCTGTTCATGAGTAGTATTCTAGTGGTACAGTGCTTATGGATCGTCCTGTAAGGGAGGGAGTGGTGGCTCATCTATCCGTGGTGGGATCAGTGAGGATAGTTCGTGTCAGTCTGCAGAAGCCAATCGTTGGTATTTGGAAGAAATGTGACAAGGTCTGTGTTGCCGTTATACATCGTAGGTCGTCTGTGAGTGTCGGCAGATTGTCTCTTGATGTGACTGAGAGTGATTTGAGGGGTCCTCTTGCATCGCTTCTGGGCGGTAATCTTCATGGTGAAATTATTGTCGAGAAGCAAACAGTGAAGTCTGGTGCATATAACTGCTACTGTGTGGAGGTCGACGCTGACTTGGTGGAGACTTTGCTTCTTCCGTCTTCTTGGCCTGAGAACATTATTGAAAAAGTTTCGTTTCTTTCGAGGAAAGAAATCTGGATGAGCAAAATGTAGACTGGGAGGGAAACATCCTACAATAATTATAACGGGAGGTCTAATAAACTGATATGTTTACTACCAAAACACCAACGACTCAATCCTAAAACACATGACCTTTCTGTTGCTTCTACATATATCAGTTATGATTGTGTAATTTTAACAGAAACTTGGGTTCAAATAGTATCTCAAATTTAGAACTTTTTTGTGACCGCTCCACTGCTTTTAGACTTGATTGATCTTTTGCTGTGAAATCAATCACGTGGCAGGGGATCTGTGATAGCGGTGAAGAATATCCTCAACCCTGTTGAAGTTAACATTATGATTCCGTTCATGAATTTTTGCCTACGATTGACGTGTGCTGCTGCAAAATTCTTTAAGTGGTTCTTACTTTTATATTATTGAAATATATATACCATCTTCAATATTTCTTTTGTCTAACTCTCAGCTTGCATCCTTTTTGGACTACTTAGAATCTTGTGAATTTCTTAATGAGCACAATATGTTTTCCTTCATTGTTGATGTATGTTTAATCAATGATGCTAGATCATAATTTTAGTTATTCTAACTGCTCCAACTTTCATTTTTAGAGCAGCTAAGTTCCTTGGTCTGTATGAAGCAATTCACAGTATCGAATTGAGCTTTTTACATGCTTTTTCTAATGTTAATGAAGCATTTATCTGCTTTTTATAGTAAACTTTATGCTGTCTTGAATATCTTTATTCCCAAGAAGAAAATAAGGGTCTCACGTTATCCGCCTTGATATGACAGCTAAAGGGATGAAGCAGAAGCTCCATCAGAGATATAAGTGAACACTGCTTTAGACTGATTATGAAGCTTACTTCTTTTGCAGGTCGGGCTTGAGATGCCTGAATGCTTACAGACAGCACGTAGAAAGGACAGAGACAAACATCAAGAATGATCCTAAGACTTTTTGCTCATTTCTGCAATTAAAACTGAAAGGCTCGTGAATACTAGGCCACATGACTTATAACGGTACTACTCTAACCTCTCCGGAGGAAATCATGAATGGTTTTGCAGATTTCTTCTCTGACAGTTGTTCTGTCAGTGAGTGTCACATCCCAATAAACTCTGCTTCTAATGTAAATACTAACATGCTTTATATTCAGAATTTGGATACTTCTGATATCCAGCTAGCAATTAAGAAACTTAAACCTAAAATATGCCAAGGCCCTGATAATATCCAAAGCTTCTTAATCAAGGTAAATGCCTTTGTGGAACCCCTTTGTTTTATATTTAACTTAACCTTAAAAATTACAGGTAGTGTTTGAATGTTCCCTTCAAAGGTATTTGAAACCACATCTATACCCATTTATCTCTCCAAGTCAGCACAGGTTTCTAACAAAAGGGCTCCGCAGTTACTAACCTCTGTGCCTTTACTCAGTATGTATTTGATTTTGTTGACAAGAACGTTCAGGTTGATGCTGTATATTTTTCGACATTAGCAAGGGTTTAGATTGCAGCCCGCATGCGCCACTTTTGAATAAACTGAGTAATGAGCCCTAAGGGAAAAAATGGGGGGTCTTATTCTTATGCGTTTGATATATTATCTGGAGTGCCTCAAGGCTCAATCCTAGGCCCTATCCTTTTCTATATATTCATCAGTGATCTCGACAGCATAATCTCTGTTCCAAAACTATTCTATGCCAAAGATTTAAAAATATATCTTCCTGTAAAATCTAACAGCTGTCAACTTCTTTAGAACAACATTAATCTTATTAACGCCTGGTGTCTTAATAATGGTTTATCAGTTAATATTTCCAAATGTAAAGTCATGTCTTCTACTAAGAAAGCCATATCACTTTAGTTTAACTATCATGTAAATAATACCACTATTTGTCACGTCTCAACTATTCTAGAGTTGGGAGTAACCTTTGATTCTCAGCTTAGGTTCAGTCAGCATGTAAGTAATATTTTGTCATCATCGGTGAAATGCCTGGGCTTTCTAATCCAAAAAAAGCAAATTATTTTCTGATTATGCTACGTTAAGTCATCTTGTATAACTCCTTTGCCCGTTCAAGATTAGAATATGCTAGTCTATGCTGGTCTTTTTATTATTATTATTATTTTTATTTTAATTTTTTATTTCAACAACACACCATGAGGGCTTACAGCCTAAATAATATCATACCATGGGTGTTGACAAGAAGGAAAGAGACAACTTGTTAATTCTGGACTGGAAGGTTTGGAGGTTCGAAGGAGAAGGAAAAACATGTGCCGGCAAGGAATTCCACAACTTGGAAGTCCTTGGGACAAAAGAGCGGGCATAACAAGATGTCTCCTTTCTACCCTGTTTATAAAACTCTCTGAGTCAGTACAACGTAAATTCCTGAAGTATTTATTTTTCTTAAGTGAACACCATTATCCAGGAAGGGGTTTTCTCCACAGTTCGTTATTAGACAGATTTAAGTTCGATCCTCTAGAAGAAAGACGAATAATACAAGCAATGCCTTTTTCGCATAAGCTCATCAATGGTAATATAGACTGCCCTCAACTTCTTTCCCAGATATCCTTCCGTACAAGATCCTGACACTTATCATAATCGAAATGCGAATACAGTTGCTCTTCCTGTTTCAAGAATGAAAATCTTAATCAAATGCCATGTTTTTTATGTGTTATATCTTCTAAGCTTCAGAGGCTATCTGCCTAATACTTGGGTTACTTTTCTTTTGCTTCTTGTTATTTTAGTTTTTAGGCTTTCCTTCCTTTAATTTTGTTTACATTAGTAATTAGGTTTATATACCTGTTAATGTATTTAAATGAATAAATAAATAAAGATGTTTCTTTTGTGTCGCCGCATCACCTGCAAATGGGCCATTCATTACGAAAATCTAATGACGAGTAAAAAAGTTATACTCAAAAACAAGAAAAAAAACTCTTTGTAATCAGCCTGTCAATAAATAAGAAAATCTGGACACAGCAAGTACGTTATGAAGTGAATTTTCATTAAAATGTTTTCAATAGGAAATGTAGTCTATATAGTAGAAACAATGTACCATATTTTATCAAAATTACTTACTGTTCGAAAATGTACAAAATTTTCCGACGATAAACTTACAATCTTAGTTCTCTATCCAACAAACCTTAGGTTAATAGCAAATTGAGTTATTGAAATTTGAAGGATTTAATGAAATGTCGTTACCAAACGCACTTACTGCGTCTCGATTTGTACTTACAAACACGCATCACATTTCCATAAAAAATGCAATAATATAAGGGTGTTCGAAAAAAAAAAAACAATTTTAGGGATCACCAACGACTTATGGACCACTTGTGATTCTCAAAATATTTTTATAAGATGCAGCTTTAGACACCCTATAATTAACGCATATAATTTTTTCTCGTATCTTGTATAATAACAATTATGTTGAGCTTTACCGTAGGAATGCGTCACCCTATATCTATGTAAACAATTAAAAACTGAAAGTAAACCCGGATATGGATTATAAGGGGCCTATTTCATTTGAAGCAATCTTTTTAAAATTCATAAGCCGCAGTCTCCTCATAAACGAATTTTTTCTACGAAAACTAGCAAAATATTATAGATTGTTAAACCATAGACTTAACTAAACATACAGCCAAAGCATCAACTTAACTAAACCTACAGCCAAAGCATCAACTTAACTAAACCTACAGCCAAAGCATCAGAGAAAGGGTCTATTCGAAATGAATTTTCTGTAAATATTTCAGTAAAATGGACAATGACGGTTGAGGCTGAAACTTAAGGGTTTGCAGAATACTCTTCTTGCCACATTTTCTTTACATAATCCGTATTTGTTTCAGGTTGTTGTTGTTGTTGTTGTTCGAATTATGGCTGTGGCTTTTTGCCATTAGCTCATTTTTCCAGTTTAGGAGGTATAGTCAAATATTTCCAGACCAGCCGATAACTGATACCGATTGATAATAAACAATAGTGTCGGATCACTCTATGTAATGATATATACATTTTTATCTTTCCCATCCATACACCCTATCATACAACATACTTCTCAATAAATGTTTGATATATAATATATACACATATATAGACACAATCATACACACATATGACATATGTACACACAAATATATACACACACATTTTTTTTTTTTTTTTTTTTTTTTTTTTTTTTTTTTTTTTTTTTTTTTTTTTTTTTTTTTTTTTTTTTTTTTTTTTTTTTCCATTTTTATTTATTCAGGATTGCACAGGGGACACATGTCTTCGTGCCAAGGGGTCTATCATGGCAACTTTATAGACAAACAGGAAGACCTCTATAAGAATAGGAGAACATAAAGGGATTGAACACTGGGAATATCTACCTAAACTACCTTAATTCTATCCTACGTCTAAATATATTTATCATAATTTTAAAGCCAACCTGTGCACGTGGTCTATTAATACTTTATATAATGCTATATTTTTCATCTCTAGTATTTGTGTTATGCAAAATGGTTTTTGTACTATATTTAAGTTGTTAATATATTCTATAAAAATTTCAATAATGTTATATTTATTGGTACATTCCAACAAAACATGCTGCGCGTTTCCTACTTCCCCACATGCACAGGTTGGCTCATCTGAAAGGCCTATTTTATATTTATGGCTTGGGAATAAAGCATGGTTGAACCTTAACCTACATATTATCGTTACAAAATTTTTTTCGTAATAGCAATTTCTAAACCATGGTACCCTAGGTATCGTGGGCTGAATATCTCTGTAAAACTTTCCTTTTGTCTCTCTGCTGTATTGCTCCGCCCATAATCTATTACTATATTTGAGACCTTTCGACAAAAAATCTTCAAGTGGACAGAGATACTCAGTCGACTGACCCTCTTCCAAAGCTTTTTTTGCTAACCTGTCTACAATTTCATTGGGTACAATGCCACAGTGGCCCTTAATCCACATAAATCTCACCACTTTGTTGTTAAGCATTAGAATATGTAACCACTTGGCAAGTTCACCAAATAAATAGTTGTTACAAATATGACTATTGAAGTTTTCTATTTTTTGTAGTACACTTTTGCAGTCTGTAATTATTACTATATAATTGTCGTTGCTGTCGGTGGCATACTTCAGGGCTTCTATGATAGCTATCAATTCTGCTGTGTAGTTAGACATATTTTTGTTCAATTTAAAAATTTTTGAATTTTCGTCTTGGACTGCAAAATAGGCACATGCTGTTTTTGCGTCAGTTTTTGATCCATCTGTGTATATCAGACAGCTATTTGGTGGTACTAATTTACTAATGTCTTCCTGGAAGATGTTGTTTCTTAACGGCTGGGCTATGTATGAGTAATCTGGCAGGTAGTCAATTTGTACATTTTGCAATACTTCATATTTTATATTGTAAAACGGCTGCGTATCGTAGGTGTACATATCGGGCTTTACTTTGAGTGCAGACAAATATGCTTCTACTGTAAGTGGGATTGCTTTTTGACTCCAATAACGATGTCTTGCTGTGAGCTTGTGTAATTGGTCCAATTTGAGTAGGATTGGGCTGTTTTTTGCTTGTAACTTTAATATAAATCTTATTGCTATCATTTTTCTTCTGAATTGAAGAGGCATCTCACCACATTCGGCTAGCAAATTATTAACTGGAGTGCTTTTTAGTGCACCTAATGCCAACCTTAAGCATTTATTTTGGATGGTACTGATTTTATTGAGGTGGGTTTTCGCCGCTTGGTCATAGAGGAATGAGCTGTAATCTAACATGGCTCTAACAAATGATCTGTATATCATTAAGGCTACATTTGTGTCAGCGCCCCATCTTGTGTGACACACCATACGAAGTATATTTATTGCTTTCTCAGTTTTTGTCGTTAGATGTTGAAGATGATCCCTCCAGAGCAGTTTTTTATCCAAAAACACCCCTAAAAAGCACACCTTATCCTTAATGGGGTAATCAGTGTTGTTAACAGTGACCGTAGTGGGCAGTGGCTGTCTCTTGCGCGTAAATATACATAGCTGAGTTTTTTTGGTTGATATGTTCATGTTGTTGTTGTTCGTCCATTGTTGTAGTTGCTCTATAGCTTTTGTAACTTCTTGGATTCCCCTATCTATTTCGCAGTTGGTGTCATAAATGCATATATCGTCGGCAAATTGTAATACTTGTATGTTGATATTGTTGCTTATGTCATGTGTATAGATCAAATATAAGAGAGGACTGATTATACTGCCCTGTGGTACTCCTCTTGACGTGCTTCTGGGAGTGATATTTTCATTTGCTGTTAGAAGATGTATTTTTCTGTTTAAATATAATTTTATAATTTTACGGGCAAAGTTTGGTTCTATTCCCAAGTATATCATCTTATCATACAATAGGCTTAAGTTTATATTATCATAAGCGTTTTCTATGTCGATAAATCCTGCCACTGTTGATTTTGTGTTGGTGAATGAAATGTTGATATCTGTGGTAAACTTTGTTAGACTTTCTGCAGTGGAATATCCCTTTCTAAAGCCAAACTGATTTGGAGATAATTTATGGTTTTTTTCCAGCCAAGTCTCTAGTCGTCGTTTGATCATTCTCTCCAACGTTTTTAGTACACAGGACGCTAACGATATTCCCCTATATGACTTGGCTAAGTTGGGATCTCTAAATGGTTTCAAAAATGCCATAACCAGATATGTTTTCCAGCTTTCTGGATATTCTTCTGATAGCCATATTTTATTTATTACGTTTAGTAATAAATCCTTAGCTATTTGGGGTAGTTGGTACAACATAGAGTAATGTATGTTATCTGCCCCTGCAGCTGTGTTGTTGTTATTCTTAAGACTAAGGTTTAGTTCTTGTATGGTGAATATTTCGATGTTAATATTGGATATTGGACCGCCTCCAAATGAGTTTTCTTCCACCCAAGCCGGTGCTTGTAGCTGCATAAACTCTATCATCCAATCGTTGTTCAAACTTCGGGGTATGTTGTCTGTTTGCACGCCATTTATACATTTTATTGTTTTCCAGATTTCCTTTATTCTAGTGTTTCTATTAAGTGTACTACAAAAGTTTTGCCAAGTTTTTCTTTTATTATCTAAAATTACTCGTTTTGCTATTGCCGCACATTTCTTATATTCTATAAAATTTTGCATTGTAGGGTTAAATTTATACGATTGTAATGCTACTTTGCGTTTATCAATTGCTATTTTACAATTTTCGTTCCACCATGCTTTATTAAATTTTTTTTTTTTAGCTTTATTCACTGGAATAGTTTCAGAAATTATTAGATTTAGATTTTGAAGAAACTCTTCATAGCCTATGTTTGTATTTATTTCTAAGGCATTTTTTGCAAATTGCTCTGTTTTTTGTTTGTATTGTTCCCAATTAGCTTTTTTAACATTCCATTTTTTGTTTGTTATTTTGTTTTCCGAGGAATCTACGCTACTATTTGTATTATCTATAAAAAACTTATACTCAATAACAAAATGATCCGACCCTAATGTTTCATTTTTTACACTCCATTCAATATTTTGAGCTAAAGCGTTTGAAGTTATTGTTATATCAACTGCAGACCTGGAAATACTATTTGGCTTAGTCATACGCGTTTCTGCACCTGTATTAAGATAAGTAAGTTGATTATCATCAATGGCTGAAATTAAGTTTTGGCCATTTAAGTCTGTACTGGTACTTCCCAACGCTGTATGGTGGATATTGAAGTCGCCCCCTAGAATAAATGGTTTTTCTAAGCTTCTAAAAAAGGTATCCCATTGAGTAACTGAAATTCTATTTCCAGGTTTAATATATATTGAATAAAAATTAACGATCTTGTTACGATGTAGTTTAATTTTTGCACCTACGCACATTATGTTATCCACAAAATAAAACTGGTTAATTTGAGTAAAGGCAAATTTATTTGATATTAGTAGCGCTACGCCACCATATCCATCTGCCCTATCTTTTCTAAGTATACTATATCCTGACAATTTAATATTGAATGTAGATTTTAACCATGTTTCACTAAGCAGTGAAATATCAATACAGTTATCAAATAGATATCTTTCAAAGCTGCCCTTGTTTGACATTAAAGACCTACAATTCCATTGCATTATTTTCAGCGCGAATATGTATTTTGGGTTTGTACGATACGTGATATATCTAGTCTAAGTTTATCTAACAGCTCTTTGTCTAATGGGTTACCTGTGCCAATGTTTTTTAGTGTTTCTATAAAAAAAGATACCAGTTTTTCAGTTTTATCTTCGTCTTTTGGTAGATTATATCTAGGGGGTATGGGATTTATGATTGGTGTTGTTCTGAATGTTGTTGGCGCCACAATTTCTTGATGTTGTTGTCGTATGTTTTCCATTTTATTTTCGTGCAGTATATCTGTACGTTTGCGTTTTACTACAGGTTGTGGATAAAACTGAGAGTTTGCTTGTGAATGCGTAAAAGAATTTGGAAAAGTATAATTTGTTGCGGGAAGTTTGGCATCACCGTTGACTGAAAAATTATCTACGTTAGTTACATGTGATTTTGTTACTTTTGCGTAACTTTGTGAGTATTGTGTTGATGCTTCTTTATACGATTTATTTTCCGTGCTCATTATATTTTTGATGGATTTTTGTTTTTGAAATTCTGGGCAACTATTTCTGTCAGTGGCCTTATGTGGTCCCCGACATATAACACATACCGGTGTCCCTGTATGTGTGCACTGATTATTACTATGTTCTTCTCCACAGTTTCCGCACCTTTCTTTTCCTCTACATTGTGTGCTAACGTGGTTATAGCGTAAGCATTTCATGCATTGTATGACCCGTCTAATGTAAGGTTCTACCTCGAAAATGATTTTTTCTATCGACACTTTTTTTGGCAAATATTGACCTTGAAAAGTAACTAGAATTGACTGTGTTGGAACGTATAAAATCTGATCACCATTTTGAACACGCCTGTTCATTCTTCTAACACTAGAAACCTGAAAATTTTCGCCTATGCGCGGTTTTATTATGTTGCATAATTCGCTTTCTTGGATATCTAAATCTACTTTTTTAATTACCCCCTGCCTTTTTGTTAAATACTGAGGTATGTAAGCGTAATAATTTTTATTTTTAAGAATTTCTGAATTTACTAGGTTATTTGCACTTTTTCCGTTATTAAGTTCTAATCTTATTTTGTTCAGGCCTACACTAACTATCGATTTAATGTCTTGATCTATTTCAGGTACTGAATTACGTATAATTCTCGAAGTCGTTATGATATGACTTTTACCTATATTTCCATTGTTATTTTGAATATATACAATGTACGGACCGCTATGCTTGTTATCATAAAAATTATCCACAACTTTATACTGTTTATCGACCACTGTAGTCGGCTTATCGCTTATTGGATTTTTACATATATTTTCATTTACATTTTTATTTGAAGTTTCTACTAATGAATTAAAAACTTCACTTACCAAATCCTTATTGATATTATTTGAAACTTTTTTTTCGCCTATGGCTTTATTTTGATTTTCTGTTCCTACCTTATTAGTTTCGTAATTCATCTCTATATCCTGGGACATTTCTTGTGTTTTTTCATACCAATCTGTTTTTGCAGGATTAGATTCTAATCTTCCGCGATCAGGCGGTTCGCCTGTTTTATTTGTATACATTTTCACTTAAAAACACCAAAACACTTCGTATTTTAACACGATTTTCACTACGTATTCGCTTAACTACCGTTCACCTCGAACGCCGGCTGCCGAATGATTGTTTCAGGTTCTTTGCCTAAATGTTGCGAATTTTGACGTTTCAAATCGCGACTATGACGTTTTTAGGAAAACTTCAATTTTTTTTCTTTAACTACCCATAACTTTTTTCCCTTTAACCTTACAGACCTCAATTTTGGTACATGGTTCACTTTTTATAATACAAACACACAATACTTTGTTATTTCCGGAGATATAAATTTTTTTCTGAAAGAAATACAATTTTTCGGAAAAACCTGGGCCGATTTTCCTGGCTAACGAACATATCCAAGTCACTTGCAACATGAAGGTACTCACCGAAGTTTATCAAAATCGGCCCATTATTTTTTGAGTTATCGGTGTGACACATAAATATATAGTATGAAATCGACCTTGGGTTTGGGTACCAGGGGTCCTAACTTGCGCTCATTTGAAGAAATTTTTTTCAATTTCAAAAGTCACGTACTCCTCATTAGTGAATTTTTTAAAAGAAAATTCACTAAAAGGATAAACGGAAAATTTAAACACCACCCTGTATAGCTTGGGTCCTATTTCAACATGTTTTTAGTTGAAATTTAAGAAATAAAATTTGTTTTTCACAGGAGCTTCTTGACGGTGTAGAAAATTTGCAATGTTTTTTTTTCAACACCCTGTATAAAATTTATGTGAATTACCTGATATTTCACAAAACAACAGGCCAATAGTGAAAGGATCATGCTTGCAAACGTTTTCAGTAGTGTTCAATTTGATCGTGGCAATCGAATGTTACGTCAGATATAAAATGGGGCAAAATTTTTACGAGCGGCGCTTTGAGTGTTGAGTAGTGTAGAAGGAATAAAATTGTGATTCAAAACCCATTGTTTAGCTGAGCTTGTGATATGTAAAACACTGCTCTCAACATTTTATACAATGTTTGTTTTCAACAGGTTGGGCAGGATCCACACAGCTTGAGGGAAATATTCCTGGGACGACTGCTCTTCATAAGCGATATCCCTGGCCGGCACTTGCCAGTCTGGACACAAGGCTTCTGTCAGGGATTTACAAAATTCTTTCAACGAACCTGCAAATGCTAAAAGAAGCAATACACACAAAAATTATCTGTATATCTCAGGAAATGTTAGAAAGTGTTATGGAAAACTTTGCCTGCAGCTGTGTTCTGACTACGAGGGACACCACTTGGCTGATATTATTTTTGAATGGACAATGAGGAACACCACTTGGCTGATATATTTTTTTAAAACCACATGAAATAAAGCTTGCCATGTAAGTTTAAGATGTGAAAATAAATTTTATGCACAGTGGGTGCCCAGATTATTATTACATGCAAAAATTAGATTAAGATCAGTTTGAAGTTGTTTAAGATTTTAGATTGCGGGCATTTATTTATTTTTCTAGGGTTGGCGTTCGACCGGTGTGGAATTTCTATTGTGGAGGTAACACTTTCATAAACTAATTTATTGAAACAGTTGTTTTTAATTTACATGTTATTATTTTTATGAAGTATTATTAAAGATAGCTAAGGGTATTTCAAACTCCCTTTCTTATTTACCTTGACAATATAAGATAATATTCCTTTTATCCAAGACTACACTGAAATCCGGTCGATCGCATGCTCTTAGTTTTTTCTACTCCACCCATTCCAAAATCACTGTGCCTTGAACTAGTTTGCACAGCAATTGGTAGGGTGAAGTTTTATATTGCCCTGTCTCCGGTCTAGACTGACCGTAGATTAGTTGTCTTTTGTGGTCCAGAGCTTTACACTCGCACAAGATGTGCTGGGCTGATTCCTTCCCCTCTCTGCATGCAAGGTCCCTCTCAAAACGCCCCATTTTATGCAGGTGTTTCTTAACAGCCATGTGTCCAGTCAAGAGACCTGTTCTGTTTCTGAGCTGTCCTCTGCTAAGATTTAGCAGCTCCACAGCTCTCTTTGAACTGGGTTCATCAATTACTGACTTCCCAAGTCTGAGCCCTGGATAGTCTGCCCAGTACACCAGTACACGGCCAGAACCGGTTCTGGTCCCATAAATGGTTCTGCTGACCCTCTCTTCGCGAGACTGTCAGCTTCTTCATTGCCTTTGCCCCCAGATCCAGCAACACCTCCATGGCGGCTGTTAGGGTTGAAGTCATGGCCCAAGAATCTTAAAAAATGATCAAGCTTAAATTTTTTTTGGGATCCATAAACAACCAAAACAGCAGTAGAATCTTCCGCTGATAATCCTGCACACTGAAACAAAACGGTGTTATTTTATGGGGTAATTCTACCCACTCCACAGCCATTTAGACTTCAGAAGCAGGCTTACCGGTTGTTGGAGAGTGTTGGTCCCAGGGAGCATTGTCAGCCTCTATTTGTGAAGCATGAGATAATGCCTTCCTTCGATGTATATCTATGCCACCCTTCTGAGGGTACATGAGACACCAGGGAATTATTTTTTGCAGAGTGATATTCACACATATAACACACGTAATGCCAGTCTACTATCAGTTCCACGTTGTCGTCTAGCTATGTCTTCTAGAAACTCTGCAGAAGTGGATCTATATAATCGTTTACCAGGGAAGATTAGGGACGTTAACTTGGAAACCTTCAAGTATATGATAAAGTCATTTATTCTGCAGAATTGTTTTTACTCCATCGACGAATATACTAATGTGGCTATGCCAGTGTTCTGATCTAGACTGATGTGTTTTCTTTTATTTTTTTGTCTTTATTTTTTTATTTTGTTACTGTGCTTTGACTGCTGGTTAATTGTGTTTTGTTGTTAGGATAGATTAATTTTAGGCGTTTTGAATTTGTATTGACATGACTGCTTTTAACTTATACACTGACTTGCTGTAAACATCAACTAATTATGTAACATGGCCAATATATTATCTATCTAGGATCTCCAAGATATTTTCTTGACACACAAGCGCTAGAGGTGCTTTTTGATTCCCTGGCCAGAAGTAGACTCGAGTATGCATCAATTGTGTGGTCACCTAACTACATACATCTTAAGCCTTGAGTAGCTGCAGTGAAGATTTTTAAAGTACCTTATGTTTGAGCAGAGACGCATCTATCCTGAAATTGGCTATCCCCATGGTGTCTTGTTGTCTGTGACAGGTTATTGCTTGCTCGCTGCCAGATGTAACCAGTACATGCTGCTCTTACTTTATAAGCTGCTAAATAACATTTTCGACTCTCCTCTGCTTCTCTCAGTTTGTCGCTGCATGTTCATAGCTTGAGTAGCTGAGGAGTGGGCTTCTATTGGATGGCTCCACCTCGCACTAATTTGCTGAAGTTTTCTCCAATATATATGTGGAAGCTTTTTTTTAAAATGGGGACGTTGCCGGTGAGCTCGCCGGAGCAAGCGGAACCCCTGAAACTGCAGATAGTGCTCTGGAATTCGCTGTAGCATGGCTTCAAAGCAATATCTCATTGTTTATGCTTCTGTTTATGTTACCATTTACCTACATCCCCCTTCCTCACTGTGATCTTTGTGAGATCAGGGATTCAGTAATGGTTATATTTGGACTCGCTCCCAAGTCTCTCTGTTTGGCCTCTTCCTCTTTCGTCTCTATTATCCCTCTAATTGTGGTATATACACTGTTCCATGCTTCCTGTGACAACAATAGTTGTGACATCATGCTCTCTGCCGTGAACCATAGCTTCGTTGTCACTGTAAATTTCTGTTGAACAGCTTTCCATCTCTTGCAATTAAAAAGCGTGTGCATCGCATCATCTATCTCTTCACAGTAGCTGCATTGCTCTGTGTCGGCGCCCGGCGGAATCTATAGAGGTATGCTCGGAAGCAGCCGTGTCCTGAAAGTGCTTGTGTTAGGTAGTAAACCACCTCACCATGTGTTCTCTCCACCCAGTGCCTTAAGTTTGGAATCAGGCTTCTAGTCCAGCTGCCTTTCGTTGCCGACTCCCATTTTATCTGCCATCTCTCCATGAGATTTTCTTTGGCCTCTGATTTCGCTATTCCCTCATACCTTTCTGTTCTGTCTTCCACCAGAAGTTCTATTGGAGCGAGTCCCGCAATGACTGATGCTGCCCCTGCGGAGATGGTTCTATATGCACTGGATATTCTCATGCTCGCTTTTCTTTGCAGCCGTGTCAGCTTATCTCTCAATTTCTTGTTGTTAGTGGCTCAAAACCAGACAGGGGCAGCATACAAGATTTATGACAATACCACGCTCGCTAATATTTTTTGTTCTGACGACCAGGGATCTCCTATGTTTGGCATCAAACTATTGAGTGCTGTTATTGTTCTTTCCGCTTTGAGTGATACTCTTTTAATGTGTTCTGTGAAGGATAGCTTTGTATCGAGCCAAAATCCTAGATATTTGATTCTTCTGCTAGGTTTTATTCTCACATTCTCTATTGTAAATTCAATAGGATCCATCTTTCTTTTCTTAATTAGGAGGACACATTCAGTTTGCTCTGGTGTAAGACAGAGATGCCTACCTGCCATCCAATTGGAAACTTTCTGTAAGGCGCCATTTGTTGTGTTCATGATGATCTCTTCATTTGCGGCTACAACAACTAGAGCTACATCATCAGAAAATCCTATTAGAGTTACTCCTTTTGGTTGTTCTAGGGTAAGGAGGCCACCGTACATAATATTCCACAAGGTCGGCCCCAGGACCGAGCCCTGCGGGTCCCCATTGTTTACAGGTACCTTTCTCGCCGACGATATTTGGTGGGCCAATATCAACTGTCTATTGCACAAGTAGTCTGCAATTATGTTCATCAGACTATCTTAAATCCCCCTTCTCATTTCTTCCAATATTACCTGTCTGGATGCGTAATTGAATGCATTTCTGACATACAATGTGCAGTCTTCTGTGTAAGGGTGTGAATGCTGATGCCTGCTCTGCAATTCTTAATACTTCTCTTACAGCATCTACTGTTTGCCGGCCCTCTCTGAAGCCATATTGATTTTTCGATAGGTCTCCTGTTTTTTTTTTATTTCAGTATCTAGCCTAATTTTCAGTAGTTGCTGATAGAGTTTTCCCTCTGTATCTAGAAGGCGGATGGTTCTATAGCCTGACGAATCGGTCATTGGTTGATCTCCTTTCTTCATGAGCATCAATCTTGACACCTTCCAGGGATCGGGAAAGGATGCTTTTATGGCTAGATTAGATTAGATTTTATTGTGAGTGGGCTATTTAAGTCCTTCCACCGCGACCTTAGGTCTATTGTGGCTCACGTCTTATTATTTTAGATTTCACCCATCAATTCCAGCTCCCTGAGGGAGTCGATCTTTTCTTGAGGGTAGAGTTTGTTTGGCAGGTCTACTCCCATCTGATTGAAGTCGCTTACCCGTTTCGAAGCTCAAAGAGAGATAACCTCTCTCCGAGTTCATCTGGACCTGACATCCGTCAGTGGTTGCCTCAAGGCGGTATCATGAAGTCCCGCACTCGAGCAGCATCTAATCTTCAGTTGTAATCCACCCCTAGAGATCTCAGCTCCCCTCAGGCTCTTCCAAACCTGACACCTAACAGTGTTAAGACTCAAGGCAACATCCCATCGAGTCCCGCTCCCGAGCATCACCCCAGCGAGGCCGTCTGTCCGTTTCGTAGCACACAGTATGGGCTCCAAACTCCGGGTGTTTACCACTCATCAGAGATCAGAGCCCCCTGGGACGTCTGGACACATGACACGCCAGGGCTCAATCCAGGGCGGTATCATCTGGAACCCCGCTCCCGAGTAACAACCAAGCGAGGCCAATTGTCAGTCTCTGAGACAACAGTGGAGGCGACAAACTCTGGGTGCATATCACTCCCCAGAGATGTCTGCCTCCCCCCAGCCTCACCTGCACCAGACCCCCGCCAGTGTTTCATTGACTCGAGGCGATATCATGAAGCCCCGCCCTCGAGCAACATCCAGGCAGGGTCGTTAGCCTGTATAGATGCTCACAGAGTAGGCCCAACTCTCACGGTGTAATCCATCCCTAGAGACCCCAGCCACCCCGGACCCACAGGGGACTCATGGCTAAGTCATTGTATACGTCCAGGACATACTGCAGCTTGTTTTCAACGACGATTTTTATAACTTTCGCTGGGACGTTATTGGGTCCGGGACATTGATTGTTTTTCAGTTTGTCACTGGCCGTCTTGAGTTCTTGCAACGAAAAAGCAGGGAAATTCTTTAAAAAAAATTTGCGATTCATGACACTGGTCTGTGGTCAGGAAAGAGATGGTTAACGATTTGCTCCATCATCTTCATTTCTATTATAGGTCTTGGTGGGAATCCCAACATGTTCCTCATCACAATCCTATAGCCGTCTCCCAGATATTTTGGTCTATTTTATCTCTCACCGGCTTCCATTTTGCTTTCTTTGCTGATTTTATTTTGCCCCTAAGCTCCTTTCTGCTGGCATTGTATTCTTCCCAGAGTTGTTGAGTTATTGATGGATTTTGTTTTCTACGACTTCTTATGTACTTCCTCTCTTTCCAATGCTGTTTCTAAGCAGCGTATCTATTTCTTATTCCACCAATAGACTGGTTGTCGTTTAGTCGATATATGTCTTCTAGGCATTGATTTACTGCATAGATACTGTAGTTAGTGAGAAATTTTCAGCTGTTATGTCATCTTCCACTTCTAGATCTAGTATTTCCCGCTTCAGCTTTTCCCTGTCCAGCTTGCGTACCTGCCAACCCTGTGCTTCACTTTTCACTGTGCAACACACGAGTTCTCCCAGCTCAAACATTATATAATTGTGGTCACTTAAAGATTCCAACTCAGATACTTCCCATCTTATGATCTTGACTCCAATACTTGGTGTTGCTATTGTCAAATCCAGGATAGATGTAGCATTACCCCTCTGGAATGTCGGGGCATTACCTTTATTAATGATCATCAAATCTAACTCTGCCACCCATTCTATCATGATCTCCCCTCTTTCATTTGAATATTCCATACCCCACTGTGGTGATTTTGCATTGAAATCACCGGTTACCACTGACTCTACTTTGTTTGATCTTATTTTCTCTGTTAGATGATTTAGTGTGAAACTTAGGTCTTCTATTTCGCCATTCGGTGATGAATAACAACTGTATAGTGCGATATTATTCACCGTCACAGATGAAAAACCACTACCACAACACTGCGTCTGAGTCATAATGCGCGGGTTCATAATCTGTCTAGATTATCATCATAGATCCAATCTTTTCTTCCTCTTATCGAGTTGCGATTTGGTTCACTGGCCAGAAGCAAGTCAATCCCAAGTGATCGGCAGGTTGCTAGGGCCATATCCTGTGCTTGTAGATTTCTATTCAAGTTGATTTGTAGGACTTTCATTACTTGACAATTGATTTTCTAACCTCTTTGCCTTAATTCTATCTTCTTTACCTTTTTTAATGGATTTCAAGTCAGCAATTAGTTTCCTATACACGGGGCATGCCATACTAGTAGCTCTATGTCCCTCTTGGTTAGGTTAGGTTAGGTTTGTATGTGAGTGGGCCATATCGGCCCTCCACCGCGACCTTAAGGTCTATTGTGGCTCACGCCTAAAGTCTATATTTCGCCCAACAAATCCAGCCTCCTGCAGAGGTCGATAATCTTTGTGGGCGAAAGTTGATCCAGGTCTTCTGGAGCAAGCTTTACCTTGCCAAAGAGCAGGTATCTAGTCCTGTCCGCTGCCGGACAGTAACACAGCACATGCTCTGCTGTTTCTTCATTCTCCATGCACAGCCGGCACTCGGTCTCCTGACCGACTCCAATACGGTGCATGTTGTGCCGCAAGCGGCAGTGTCCTGTATACAGGCCGACTAGAGTTCTCAGTTGTTGTCTGTTCAACTCTAGAAGTTTTTTAGCCCTTGACTCAGACAGGCCATTTATGAAGGCCTTAGAGTGGGCTAATCCTGGAAGATTTTGCCAATATTGGATTGTCATTCTTTCTGTCCAGGTCTTTAAGGTGCGTTTTGCTGTGCAAGATGTTATCCCCAGCACCGGTTCTGGTCCAACAAAGTCACTCTGGGCCCCACTCTTGGCAAGCGCGTCGGCCGCAACATTGCCGTCATGATCTGAGTGACCCGGTATCCAGACCAGCGACACCTCATTACAGCTGCCCAATTCGATAAGGGCAGATTTACAACTCCATACCGTCTTTGAATTACACCGGTAGGAACCAAGAGCCTTTATTGCAGCTTGGCTATCTGCATATATCTTTATCGATTTGTTTGTGCACAGGTCTTGTAAACTTTCCCTTGCACACATCTCGAATGCATACACTTCTGCCTGGTGTATGGTTGCGTACTTGCAGAGGGTAGCTGAAAGTCTAGCCCTCATATGCGCCGGCTCCTACTCCCAAATTGGTTTTGGAGCCATCAGAGTACCAGCAGAGGTCCGCTCTCAACAGGGTCGATTGATTCCGGTCCCAGTCCTCCCTTTCCGGGGGGACGGTCTTGAAAGACAGATCTCTGCTGATTTTTGTAGGCATCAAGTCTGAGACCATTCCCAGTATCCTGTGACAATCACTGTCATCAAGGAGACCTGACCCTCTCAGATTGACTTCCCTCGGCATGTTATCTGCCGTTTGTTTTAGTCTGTACGTTGTCCACCTCGCCACCCTCTCCAACCATATGTGAAGTGGGGGAATATTGAGGAGGACCTCCAGAGCGGCTGATGGTGCGGTGCTTATCGCTCCCGTTATCATCAGACAAGCTTGTCTCTGTAGATGAGCCAGTTTGGCCCTCGCGATACCACGAAGTACCTTACGCCACCAAACTATGGCTCCATATGTTATCATTGGCCTGATAACCACTACATAGAGCCAGTACATCTGTTGGGGGTTTGTTCCCCAGTTATTACCACAGATTCTCCGGCAGGTCCACAGGGACAGTTTTGCCCTGCGGATAACGTTTTCTAACTGTATATCCCAGTTGATTTGTAGGACTTTCATTACTTGACAATTGATTTTCTAACCTTTTTGCCTTAGTTCTATCTTCTTTACCTTTTTTAATGGATTTCAAGTCAGCAACTAGTTTCCTATACACGGGGCATGCCATACTAGTAGCTCTATGTCCCTCTTGGTTACATTCTAGGCAAAACGGTTCATTTTTATATGTGGAAGCTGTGTCATATATTGAGTATTCATGTGGATATATTTTCGTGTACCTTCAAGGACTTTAAAACAGTGTTACCAGCAGTTGATGTCTGCGTAGCAAGTTTATTGTTATTTTTAAAATTATATATTGTAATTTTTTTGTTTATTTTGTATCCCATCCTGTAATTGGATCTTCTGTAGGACAGTTGTCAATAAATAAATACATAAATATTGCGTAATCGTTGTCTGCCAAAGCTTGAAGCTGAGAATCTGGCAAATTATCTTAATCAACCTCTTACTCGCCGGAATCGTCATTTGTTACACCACCGTTATCTGAAGGACGTATTATGTCTCTCCTTTGTAGAAAGTAGTCTTCTAACATAGCTAAAATTGCATTGAGAGAATATCCCTGTAAAGAAAACTTTGTATATATGGCTAGCGAACTATATTTACTACAACAATGTATTAAGCTGATTATCATCTTGTCAGGTCAATATTTTATATACTGATTTATTACAAAACAGTTGGCTTCAGCTGTAATATTGACACACTTATTTGTAAAATGTCGCTAAGGATCCATAAATGTACTTTTACTCCTCACTGCTTGTTACAATATCATCTGTGATCATCTTTTATAAGCTGATCTATCATCGTGAGGGGGAAATTTTTTAAACTAATTTATTTTGAAACAGTTGGTTTCAGCTGTAATATTGACAAACTTATTTGTAAAATGCTACCAGGGATGCATAAATGTAGTTTTACTCCCCATTGCTTGTTAGAACATAATATAATCATATTGTAGGGTAATTATTTTGTAAATTGAATAATCATCTTGTGGCGTAATAAATTGAATAATCATCTTGCGGCATAATTATTCTATAATCTGATTTATTTCAAAACAGTTTGCTACAGCTGTAATATTGCCACACTTATTTGTAAAGTGCTACTAAGGATGCATAAACATACTTTTGCTTACTCCTTGTTACAACCTAATGTGGAATCATCTTGTGGACCAATCATTTTATAAGCTGATTTATTCCAAAACAGTTGTTTCCAGCTATTATATTGACAAACTTATTTTTAAAACGCTAGGATACATAAGTGTCCTCACTGCTTATTACATGTGGACTCGTCTTATGGAATTATTATTTTATAAACCGATTTATCATCTTATGGGGTAAATTATTTGTAGATAATTTATTTCAAAACATTTTGCTGCAGCTGTAATATTGACAGACATATTTATTTAAATCATACTGAGGATGCATAAATGTAGTTTTGATCATCATTGCTTGTTACAAAGTATGTGGAGTCATCTTGTGGAGTGATTATTTTATAAACCGATTTATCATCTTATGGAGTAAATGTTTTATAAACTGGTTTAATAACTTATTTCAAAATAGTTGGCTGCAGCTGTAATATTGACAGACTTATTTGTTAAAAGATACTGAGATAAATGTACTTTTACCTGCCATGCTTGTTACCACAATGTGGACTCATGTTGTGGAGCGATTCTTTTTTTTTTAACTGATTTATCTTTTGGGTAAATATTTTATAAACTACCTTATTTTAAAACGGTTGTTTTCAGCTGTGATATTGACAAACTTATTTTTAAAATGTTACTAAGGATGAATAAATGTACTTTTACTCATCATTCCTTGTCACAACAGAATGTCGAATCATCTTGTAGGGTAACCATTTTGTAAACTGAATAATCATCTTGTGTAAATATTCTATAAACAGATTATTTCAAAACGGTTGGTTACAGCTGTAATATTGACTTTTGCTCATTACTGCATAAATGTACTTTTACTCTCCATTGCTTGTGACAACATAATATTGACAAACTTATTTTTAAAATGCTACTAAGGATCGATAAATGTACTTTTACTCCTCGGCGCTTGTTACAACAAAATGTGGGATCATCATGAGGAGTGATTATTGTATAAACGTTTTTATCATCTTGTGGGGTAAACATTTTATAAACTGATTGATTACAAAACAGCTAGTTTCTGCTGTGATATTGACAAACTTATTTGCAAAATGCTACTGATGATGCTTTTAGTCCTCACTGCTTGTTACATGTGGACTCATCTTACGGAGTGCTTATTTTATAAACCGATTTATCATCTTATGGGGTAAATTATTTATAGATAATTTATCTCAAAAGATTTGGCTGCAGCTGTAATATTGACAGACATATTTATTTAAATCGTACTGAGGATGCATTAATGTAGTTTTGCTCATCATTGCTTGTTACAAAGTATGTGGAGCCATCTTGTGGAGTGATTATTTTATAAACCGATTTATCATCTTATGGAGAAAATGTTTTATAAACTGGTTTAATAACTTATTTCAAAGTAGTTGGCTGCAGCTGTAATATTGACAGACTTATTTGTTAAATGATACTGAGATAAATGTACTTTTACCCGCCATTGCTTGTTACAACAATGTGGAACCATCTTGTGGAGCGATGATTTTTTTAAACTGATTTATCTTTAAACTTCCTTATTTTAAAACAGTTGTTTTCAGCTGTGATATTGACAAACTTATTTTTAAAATGTTACTAAGGATGAATGTACTTTTAATCCTCATTGCTTGTCACAATATAATGTCGAATCATCTTGTAGGGTAATTCTTTTGTAAACTGTATAATTCATCTTGTGTAAATATTCTATAAACAGATTATTTCAAAACGGTTGGTTACAGCTGTAATATTGACTTTTGCTGATCACTGCTGCTTGCAACATAATATGGAATCATCTTGTAAAGTGAATGTTTTTAAACCAATTTAACATCTTATGCAGTAAATATTTTATAAACAGAATTATTTCAAAACAGTTGGGTTTTAGCAGCAATATTGACAAATTTATTTGTAAAATGCTGCTAACAATGTGTACTTTTGCTCGTTGCTGCTTCTCACAACATAATATGAAATCCTCTTGCGGGGTGCTTATTTTATAAACTGATTTATTATTTTGTGGGGTACTTAATTATTTTATAAACTGATTTATTGTAAAACAGTTGATCCCAGCTGTAATATTGAGAAACTAAATTTTAAAATGCTACTAATGATGGATAAATGTACCTTTACTCCTCGCTGCTTGTTACACTGTGGGGTCTTTTGAGGAAGGGGTTACGTAATTTATTATATAAACTGATTTCTTTTAAAAGAGTTTGGTTTCAGCTGTCATATTGACAAATTTATTTACAAAATGCTACTAAGGACGCATAAATGTACTTTTACTCACTGCTTGTTACAACAATGTGAAATCATCCTGTGGAGTGATTGTTTTATCAACTGTTTTACCCTCTTGTGGGGTAATTATTTTATCAGCTGATTTATTTATAATCTTGCGGGGACAATTATTTTATAAACTGAGTTATTTCAAAACAATTGGTTTCAGCTGTAATATTGACAAGTTTATTTTTAAAATGCTGCTAAGGATGGATAAATGTACTTTTACTCCTCGCTGCTTGTTACAGCTTAATGTGGGATCTATCGAGGAGTGATTAGTGTATACACTGATTTATCATCTTGTGTGTTACTTAATTATTTTTTAAACTGATTTATTGTAAAGCAGTTGATCTCAGCTGTAATATTTACAAACTTATTTTTAAAATGCTACTAAGGATGGATACATGTACTTTTACTCCTTGCTGCTTGTTACACTTAATATGAGATCTCTTGATGAGTGATATTGTATAAAATGATTTTTCATCTTGTGGGGGTACTTAATTATTATATAAACTGATTTCTTTAAAAAAAGTTGGTTTCAGCTGTATTATTGACATTTATTTACAAAATGCTACTAAGGATACATAAATGTAATTTTATGTACTTCTGACTGTTTATTACAACACAATGTAGATTTGTCTTGTGAAGCGATTATTCTATAAGCCAATTTATCATCTTGTGGTGGTAATAATTATATAAACTGATTTATTTCAAAACGGTTTCACCTGTAATATTGACAAATTTATTTATAAATGTCCTTTTACTTCTCACTGCTTATTACATCAATGTAAAATTATCCTGTAGAGTGATAATTTTATAAACTGATTTACCATCTTGTGGGGTAATTACTTTACAAGCTGATTTATAATCTTGTGGTGATTATTTTATAAACTCGATTATTTCAAAACAGTTGGTTTCAGCTGTAATATTGACAAACTTATTTTGAAAATGCTACCAAGGATGGATACATGTATTTTTACTTAAACTCTTTTTATGAACTGATCTATTTCAAGGATCAGCTGTAATACTGACAACTTATTTGCAAAATGCTACTAAGGATGCATAAATCTACTTTTACTTTTCATTGCTTGTTGTAACAACATGGTATGATCTTGCAGACTGGTTATTTTATAAACTGATTTACACTCTTCTGGGATAATTATTAGACAAACTGACTTTATTTCAAAACAGTTGTTTTCAGCTGTAATATTTTGTAAACTGCTACTAAGGATCTATATATGTACTGTTACTCACTGCTTGTTACACCAATGTGAAATTATCCTGTGGAGCGATTATTTTATAAACTGATTTGCCATCTTGTGGGGTGATTATTTTATAAGTTGATTTATCATCGTGTGGAGTAAATTCTATAAACTGCTTTATTTCAAAACAGTTGATTTCAGCTGTAATATTGACAAACTTATTTATAAAATGCTACTAAGGCTGCATAAATGTACTTTTACTCCTCACTACTTTTACTACGTAATATGGAATCAATTTGTGGAGTAATTATTTTATAAGTTGATCTATCATCAGGTGGGGTGAATTTCATAAACTGATTTATGCCAAAACAGTTTGTTTCAGCTGTAATATTGACAAACTTATTTATAAAATGATACTGACGATGCATAAATGTACTTTTACCCGGTTGGTTACACCTGTAATATTGACTTTGGCTCATCACTGCTGCTTGCAACATAATATGGATCCATCTTGTGAAGTGATTGTTTTTAAACCAATTTAACATCTTATGCAGTAAATATTTTATCAACAGATTTATTTCAAAACAGTTGGGTTTTAGCAGCAATATTGATAAATTTATTTGTAAAATGCTGCTAACAATGTGTACTTTTGCTCGTTGCTGCTTCTCACAACATAATATGAAATTCTCTTGCGGGGTGCTTATTTTATAAACTGATTTATCATTTTGTGGGGTACTTAATTATTTTATAAACTGATTTATTGTAAAACAGTTGATCTCAGCTGTAATATTGAAAAACTTAATTTTAAAATGCTACTAATGATGGATAAATGTACTTTTACTCCACGTTGCTTGTTACACTTAATGTGGGGTCTTTTGAGGAATGATTATTGTATAAAATGATTTTTATCTTGCGGGGTTACTTAATTTAGTATATAAACTGATTTCTTTTAAAAGATTTGGTTTCAGCTGTCATATTGACAAATTTATTTACAAAATGCTACTAAGGACGCATAAATGTACTTTTACTCACTGCTTGTTACAACAATGTGAAATCATTCTGTGGAGTGATTATTTTATCAACTGTTTTACCCTCTTGTGGGGTAATTATTTTATCAGCTGATTTATTTATAATCTTGCGGGGACAATTATTTTATAAACTGAGTTATTTAAAAACAATTGGTTTCAGCTGTATTATTGACAAATTTATTTTTAAAATGCTACTAAGGATGGATAAATGTACTTTTACTCCTCGTTGCTTGTTACAACTTAATGTGGGATCTCTCGAGAAGTGATTAGTGTATAAACTGATTTCAAAATAGTTGGTTTCAGCTGTATTATTGACATTTATTTACAAAATGCTACTAAGGATACATAAATGTAATTTTATGTACTTCTCACTGTTTATTACAACACAATGTAGATTTGTCTTGTGAAGTAATTATTCTATAAGCCAATTTATCATCTTGTGGTGGTAATAATTATATAAACTGATTTATTTCAAAACGGTTTCAGCTGTAATATTGACAAATTTATTTATAAAATGATACAGACAATGCATAAATGTACATTGTTACAACAATGTGGAGTCATCTTGTGGAGCGATTATTTTTTAACTGATTTATCTTATCTGGTAAATATTTTATAAACTGCTTTATTTCAAAACAGTTGATTTCAGCTCTAATATTGACAAAGTTATTTGTAAAATGCTACTAAGGATGCAGCAATATTGACAAATTTATTTGTAAGATGCTGCTAATCATCTTGTGGAGTAATTATTTTATAAACTGGTTTATCTTAAAACAGTTGATGTCAGCTATAATATTGACAAACCTATTTATAAAATGATGCTAAGCATGCATAAATGTACTTTTACTCGCCGCTTGTTATAACATAATGTGGAATTATCTTGTGAAATAATTATTTTATAGATTGATTTATCATCTTGTGAAGTAAATATTTAATAAACAGATTTTTTCAAAGCAGTTGTTTTTCAGCTGTAATATTGACAAACTTATTTATAAAATGATACTAAGGATGCATAAATGTACTTTTAGTCGTCATTGCTTATTACAACAGAATGTGGGGCAATTATTTTATAAAATGATTTATTTTAAAACTGTTGTTTTCGGCTGTAATGTTGAAAAACTTATTTATAAAATGGTACTAAGGATGCAGAATTTTAAGACAGCGGTTTTCAGCTGTAATATTTACAAACGTGTTTATAAAACGGTACTAAGGATGCGTAAATGTACTTCTACGCCTCACTACTTGTTAACATAATGTGAGATCACCTGGTGAAGTATATATTTTATAAACTGATCTTTTAAAACAGTTTTTTTTTTTTTTTGTTCCCTCAGGGCTCGTCCGCGGCCTTGCCGCCCCGATAGCACCGCAACCCTTGGTTGATTGTGCATACCCCTAGTCTTACTCCACCCATTCCAAAATCACTGTGCCTTGAACTAGTCTGCACAGCGATTGGTAGGGTGAAGTTTTATATTGCTCTGTCTCCGGTCTAGAGTGACCGTAGATCAGTTGTCTTTTCCGGTCCAGAGCTATACACTCGCACAAGATGTGCTGGGCTGATTCCTCCCCCTCGCCGCAGAGTCTGTATGCGAGGTCCCCTTCGAACCGCCCCATTTTATGTAGGTGTTTCTTGACGGCCATGTGTCCCGTCAAGAGACCTGTTGTGTTTCTGAGCTGTCCTCTGCTAAGGTTTAGCAGCTCCACAGCTCTCTTTGAACTGGGTCCGTCAATTATTGACTTCCCATGTCTGAGCCCTGGACAGTCCGCCCAGTACACCTTGTGTTGGTTTCTGACCCAGGACTTAATGGCTCCCCTGGCAGTGCTCTTTGACACGCCCAGAGCCGGTTCTGGTCCCATAAATGGTTCTGCTGACCCCCTCTTTGCGAGACTGTCAGCTTCTTCATTGCCTTTGACCCCCGAGTGACCCGGCACCCAGATGAGGGTCACCTCATTCTGCCCAGCCAGGTCGCTCGTCTCGTCTCGGCACTCACTCACCAGCCAGGAATTTACCCGTGGGCTACTTAGTGCCTTAAGGGCTGCCTGGCTGTCTGTGGCTATGAGGATCCGCTTGTTGGTGTAGCCCCTCCTCTTGTTCTCCCGCACACAGTGCAGGATGGCGTACATCTCGGCCTGAAACACCGTTGCATGGGCTCCGAGGGAAATACTGTGACTTACCCTCGGTCCTTCCGAGTAAACACCTGCCCCCGTCCCACGCTCCCCGCCAGATCCGTCCGTGAACCAGACGAGCGCGTCCCGTGGTATGCCCGGTGTCTCCTCCCGCCATGCCCCGCGATCAGGGATTTCCACTGTGAAGTTGTTTTCCCTGCACATTCGCGGGCTCGCGAAGTCTGACCTCATTTCAAGCATGGGTTCCTTCACGATCTCCTGAATTTTGCAGTGGCCCCTGAAGCCTGGGTTGATCTTCAGTCTACCATTGCAGGCTAGTCTGTATAGTCCTAGCCTGGCCTCTCCCATAATAACGAAGTGTAGGGGGGGTAGATCCAGCAACACCTCCATGGCGGCTGTTGGGGTTGAAGACATGGCCCCTGTGATGCCTAGGCAAGCCATCCTTTGGATCTTGCCTAGTTTTTGTTTGGCACTGGATTGTGTCACCTTAGGCCACCAGACCAGTGCCGCATATGTTAACGATGGTCTGACCACCCTTGTGTACAGCCAGTGGGCCATACTAGGTCTTAGTCCCCACGTTTTTCCATATAGCCGCCTAGTGACGGCTAAGGTCATGACTGCCTTACGCAGTATTTTTCCAATGTGACCATTCCAGGTAAGCTTAGAGTCCAATACGACCCCAAGATATTTTACCTCCCTGGCCATTGGAACGCTCCTACCGTATAGAGTGAGAGTTCTGTGGCTTTCACACTTCCTCCTCCTCGTAAACGGCACGACGGTTGCTTTCTCGGGGCTCACCCCGAGCCCTTGATCAACCGTCCACCCTTCCACCACTTTCAGTGCAGTCTGCATACGCTCCCACACTGCCTGTGTGACCTTTCCTCGGACTATGATGACAATGTCGTCCGCATAGCCCTGTACCTCATACCCCCCTCCCGAGAGCCTCCCCAGCAGGCCGTCCACGACTAGACACCAGAGCAAGGGAGACAGAACGCTCCCCTGCGGACACCCCGCCGCGACCCCCGCCAGCAGAGTCCCTCCCGCGAGTGAGGTGAACACCGCCCTGTCCCTGAGCATGGAACCGA
Source organism: Tillus elongatus (assembly GCA_964006375.1). Classification (NCBI taxonomy): domain Eukaryota; kingdom Metazoa; phylum Arthropoda; class Insecta; order Coleoptera; family Cleridae; genus Tillus; species Tillus elongatus. The sequence goes on from OZ023268.1 coordinate 39,766,059, forward strand.
TCCACCTGCAGCAGGTCTCCTCTATTCCACGCTCCCGGGCAGCTGCCAGAACCGATCCGAACGAGGTGTTGCTAAAGGCCCCCTCTATGTCTAGGAAGGCCCCCAGCGCCACCTCCTTGTTCTCCAGCGTATTCTCCAGTTTCAGCACCAGTTGGTGCAGTGCTGTTTCTGTTGAGAATCCTGCTCTGTATGCATATTGTCCGCAGTGTAGAGGATATGCTTCCAGTACACCGCCCCTAATGTGCCGGTCGAGCAGTTTTTCCACTGTTTTCAGCAAGAAGGACATGATACTTATTGGCCTCAGGGACTTTGCCTGGTCTGTTGGACGCCCAGGTTTAGGAATAAATACAACCCTGGCCAGTCTCCATGCCCTCGGAATGTACCCCAGAGCCAGGCTGGCCCTCATAATGAGGGTAAGCACCGGCGCCAGTATATCTATCCCCTGTTGGAGCATGATGGGCATTATTCCATCAAATCCCGGCGATTTGTATGGCTTAAAGCTGTTAATGGCCCATCTGATTTTGCTCCAGGTAACCACCTCTTTAGCGACTGTCCAGTCTACTCTAGATGCCCGCCTATAAGGCGCCTCTATTTCTGAGTGTTCCCAGTCCGGAGGTGATTGGTTTATTATGTTACAGCCGGGGAAGTGCGTCTGGAGTAAAATTTCCATAGTTTCCTCCCCCGAGCTTGTAAAGCCTCCCGTGGGTGTTCTAAGGGAGCCTATGTTAGTCTGAGGGCCCTTAGACAGGATCTTGTGTAGTCGAGCACTCTCGGACGTGTTTTCCACTTCTTCGCAGTGCCTCCTCCACGACTCCTTCTTGGCGTCCCTCAGTCTTTTGTTATAGGTCGATAGGGCCTGTCTATATTCATCCCATGCTCCCGACCTTTTGGCCGCGTTAAACAGCTTACGAACCTGCGTCCTCCTTTGCCTGAGGTCCTCGTTCCACCATGGGACGTTCCTGGTGGACACCCTCATTTTCAGAGGGCAGTTGGCGTTATAGGCCGAGGTAATTGCGTCTCGCAATTGGACTGCTGCAATCTCGAGGTCTATTGAATCCCTTATGGCCCTCTCAACCCCCCGCAGTTCCACAGCTAGGTCTGCCCTGTAGGCTTCCCAGTCCGCCTTGCGGGGGTCCCGGTACCATACCGTTTCTCTTTCGACTTTGGCGATTTCAAACCGGATGTATCTGTGGTCTGAGCTACTCACTTCCCCAGACACAGCCCAGCTTTTAACAAAGTCACCCAGAAACTGGGTGGAAACTGTTAGGTCTAAAACTTCCTCACGCCGTGTTGTGACGAATGTCGGTTTATTACCTCTATTCAATATGTCTAAATTAAATTTCATAAAGAATTGTAAAAGTGCCTCACCCCTAGAGTTTGTGTCCGAGCTACCCCACAACTCATGGTGCGCATTCGCATCCATGCCGATGATGGTCTGCCATCCACCTGCTCTGCTACCCACCATCAGCTGCTCCAATTCGTTGGGTGGAGGAGGGTCCGTGCTGTCCCCTGGCAGATAGGCTGACGCGACAGTAATGTCCCTCAGCCCATCCGCTCCTCCACATCGGATTTTGATCGTTGCCAGGTCCCTGGAACAGAAATTCATTAGAGGGAGAAACTCTATCCCTTCCCTGACAAAAATGCAGGCCCTCGGATTCTCGCTGGACCTGCTGTAGATGAGCTTTCCATTAGCTCCGCCGAGTCCCTTGATCTCTCCTTTGTAGGAGTACGGTTCCTGGATGAGGGCCACATCCGTGTTCCTCAGAGCCATTAGTAGTCCGGCCGTGGCTGCCCTACTGTGTTGGAGGTTGACCTGAAGGAACCTAAGTCCCATTAACCCTTAATTGCTTCCCCAGTGGGCGGAAGCTAACCCTTCCCATGCCCCAGAATGCCTTGAAGGAGGTTCCTTCAAGGGCTCTGTAAGATGTCGGGTCGATCGAGAAGGCGAGCGTCTGTCCTTTCTCCTCTGCCTTCCTGCTTAGAACCGACCAGTGTTGCGTCCCCAGTTCAGGGTTCTGGATCTTAAGTCTGCTGATCACCGTCTCCTGCGGGACGGTGTCAGGGATCCGTACGAGGACCTTGCGTCTCTTTGGGAGTTCCTTGGGCTCGACGGCTGTCAAGTCCGCCCCCTCCCAAATCTGACCGAGGCCCCCGATCGTTTTCCGCAGCCAGTCCCGCGACTGCGGGCCGGCACAGGTTATCCAGAGGATGCCCCCCGTCAGGCGCGTCCGGTGGAACTGAGGCGGGCTCTCCCCTTCCTGAAGAGAGTCCACTGCAGCTACCACCGCAGCCTGGATCAGGTCCGCCTTCCCCTGGTCTAGCGTGACCTCAGGATGGCGTCTGTCAATCACCGCCATCCCGAGGCCCTCCGCAGCCTCCCTGTAAGAGCCAGTCTGCGCCGGTGTTCCGGCCTTAGTTCCTTTGGGAGGTCTGTCTGTAGTAGGCGTGCTAGAGCCAGAGCGCGGCGTCTTCCGACTCGCACTCTCCTCTTGCGCCTTTACAGGCACACTGGCCCTTTTGGAACGTCTGTCTGTAGTGGGCGTGCTAGAGTTCGAGCGCGTCCTCTTCTGACCCGCACTCCCCTCTTGCGCCTTTACAGGTTTCTCGACCGTCCAGGTCCCGGCCGCCATTTTTTGCGCCCTCCGGAGCTTCTTTCTTTGCGCCCCGGAAAGACGCTTGGACTGCCGGGGCAGTCCCTCTACTCTAACAGTAGAGTCCTCACTGGTGGAGGGGCCCCCGGAGTCCGCGGAGCTCGCCGCCCTCCGGTGGGACCCAGCCTCCAGCTTGGGTGTCGGGGACAGGTCTCTGGCCGAAGCTACCCCCTGATCCCCCGTATCTACGCCGGTCGTGGGACCTCCAGAGTCCGCTGCCGCACCCTGGCTCGTCTCCGTTTCCGGGATAGACTCAAGGCTCAAGTCTGTAGCCGGAGCCACTCCTCGAGCCTCATTGGTTTTGGTTTTTTATGTATTTATAATCTTCATGTTGTTCCCACGAGAATGGGGGAAATACTGTCCACACCATCAGAACCCCCTGTGTGGTGCAAGGCGGGTTACTCTGGAGGGTTGCCTGGTACTCCAGAGGTTCCGTTCACGACACCATCGCCCTGGTGCCATCCATCCATAGGCACGGGTCACGTGACACCGTAGATTGGGGGAGTTTAGTTCGACCTCCTTGTCTAGATCCGTCATGTTTAGTTATTAGCAGGGTCACCTCGTGCAGGATGCGGATTTTTACCGCGCATGACGGTCTTGGGGAAAGCTTCATCGGGAGTTTATGTTGTTATTTCCACTTCCTCAGCTTGCCCCCTGGAGTCCTTTGGCCCGCGACTCCTTAACCCCTTTAAAACAGTTGGTGTCAGCTGTAGTAACATAATGTAGAATTATCTTATGGTGTGATTATATTACAAATTGATTTATTATCTTTTGGAATAAATATTTTATAAACTAATTTATAAACAACAGCTATTTTCGGCTGTAATATTGACAAAGTTATTCTTAAAATGCTGGAATGGGTAAGTGTACTTTTACTCCTCGCTGTTTGCCAACATTGTGTGGGATCTCGTGAGCAGTGATTATTGCATAAACTGATTTATCATCTTGTGGGGTGCCTGATTATTTTATAAACTCATTTATTTCAAAACAATTGGTTTCAGCTGTAACATGATAAATTTAATTTTAAAATGCTACTAAGAATGGATACATGTACTTTTACTCCTCGCTGCTTGTTACAGCTTAATGTGGGATCTCTCGAGGAGTAATTAGTGTATAAACTGATTTATCATATTGTGCGTTACTTAATTATTTTATAAACTGATTTATTGTAAAACAGTTGATCTCAGCTGTAATATTTACAAACTTATTTTTAAAATGCTACTAAGGATGGATAAATGTACTTTTACCCCTTGCTGCTTGTTACACGTAATGTGGGGGTACTTAATTATTATATAAACTGATTTCTTTTAAAATAGTTGGTTTCAGCTGTAATATTGACAAATTTATTTACAAAATGCTACTAAGGATACATAAATGTACTTTTACCCATTGCTTGTTACAACAATGTGAAGGCATCCTGTAGAGTGACTATTTTATAAACTGATTTACTATCTTGTGGGGTAATTATTTTATCAGGTGATTTATAATCTTGTGGGGGCAATTATTTTATCAGGTGATTTATAATCTTGTGGGGGCAATTATTTTACAAACTGAGTTATTTCAAAACACCTGGTTTCAGCTGTAATATTAACAAACTTACTTGTAAAATGCTACTAAGGAAGCATAAATGTAATTTTATGTACTTCTCACTGTTTGTTACAACACAATGTAGATTTGTCTTGTGAAGTGATTATTCTATGAGCCAATTTATCATCTTGTAGGGTAATAATTATATAAACTGATTTATTTCAAAACGGTTTCAGCTGTAATATTGACAAACTTATTTTTACTTCTCACTGCTTATTACATCAATGTGAAATTATTCTGTGGAGTGATTATTTTATAAACTGATTTACCATCTTGTGTGGTAATTATTTTACAAGCTGATTTATAATCTTGTGGTGATTATTTTATAAACTCGATTATTTCAAAACAGTTGGTTTCAGCTGTAATATTGACAAACTTATTTTGAAAATGCTACCAAGAATGGATACATGTATTTTTACTAAAACTCTTTTTATAAACTGATCTATTTTAAGGATCAGCTGTAATACTGACAACTTATTTGCAAAATGCTACTAAGGATGCATACATCTACTTTTACTCTTCATTGCTTGTTGTAACAACGTGAAAACATCTTGTGGGGGTGATTATTTCATAAACTGATTTATACTCTTCTGGGATAATTATTTTATAAACTGACTTTATTTCAAAACAGTTGTTTTCAGCTGTAATATTTTGTAAACTGCTACCAAGGATCTATATATGTACTGTTACTCACTGCTTGTTACACCAATGTGAAATTATCCAGTGGAGTGATTATTTTATAAACTGATTTACCATCTTGTGGGGTAATTATTTTATAAGTTGATTTATTGTGTGGAGTAAATTTACTAAACTGATTTATTTCAAAACAGTTTGTTTCAGCTGTAATATTGACAAACTTATTTATAAAATGCTACTAAGGCTGCATAAATATACTTTTACCCCTCATTGCTTATTACAACATGTGACATTATCTTGTGGAGTGATTATTTAATAAGCTGAATTATGGTCGTGTGATGAAATTTCATAAACAGATTTGTTTCAAAACAGTTTGTTTCTGTTGTAATATTGACAAACTTATTTATAAAATGCTACTAAGGTTGCATAAATCTACTTTTACTCTACATTGGTTGTTGTAACGACGTGGAATCATCTTGCGGAGTGGTTATTTTATAAACTGATTTATACTCTTCTGGGATAATTACTTTATAAACTGACTTTATTTCAAAACAGTTGTTTTCAGCTGTAATATTTTGTAAACTGCTACTAAGGATCTATATATGTACTGTTACTCACTGCTTGTTACACCAATGTGAAATTATTCTGTGGAGCGATTATTTTATAAACTGATTTGCCATCTTGTGGGGTGATTATTTTATAAGTTGATTTATCATCGTGTGGAGTAAATTTTATAAACTGCTTTACTTCAAAACAGTTGATTTCAGCTGTAATATTGGCAAACTTATTTATAAAATGCTACTAAGGCTGCATAAATGTACTTTTACTCCTCACTACTTTTACTACGTAATATGGAATCAACTTGTGGAGTAATTATTTTATAAGTTGATCTATCATCGGGTGGGGTGAATTTCGTAAACTGATTTATGTCAAAACAGTTTGTTTCAGCTGTAATATTGACAAACTTATTTATAAAATGATACTGACGATGCATAAATGTACTTTTACCCGCCATTGCTTGTTACAACAATGTGGAATCATCTTGTGGAGCGATTATTCTTTTAACTGATTTATCTTATCTGGTAAATATTTCATAAACTGCTTTATTTCAAAACAGTTGATTTCAGCTGTAATATTGACAAAGTTATTTGTAAAATGCTGCTAAGGATGCATAAAAGTACTTTTACTCTCCATTGCTTGTGACAACATAACATTGACAAACTTATTTTTAAAATGCTACTAAGGATTGATAAATGTACTTTTACTCCTCGCCGCTTGTTACAACAAAATGTGGGATCATCATGAGGAGTGATTATTGTATAAACTGATTTATCATCTTGTGGGGTAAACATTTTATAAACTGATTGATTACAAAACAGCTAGTTTCTGCTGTGATATTGACAAAGTTATTTGCAAAATGCTACTAATGATAATATACTTGCCCCGCGGCAAAAACAGAATGGAAACATTCAAACCCAAACGTCATTGTGTGAAATCTTTCTGACGGAGGTATGGACGAAGGTGTGGTACTCCTTGGGAGGGAGTTTTAGTGAGAATGAGGTCTGCATGATGCATTTCTCCCTCTTGTATAAAAAAAAACTAATGATAAATAAATGTAATTTTACCCCTTCACTGCTTGTTACAATATAATGTGGAATCATCTTGTGAAGGAATTATTACTGATTTATCATCGTGTGAGGTAAATTTCGTGAAGTGAATTATTTCAAAGCAGTTTATTACGACTGTAATATTGAAAAATGATACTGAGGATAAATAAATGTACTTTTACTCCTCACTGCTTGTTACAACATAATGTGAAATCATCTTGTGGACTGATTATAAGCTGATTTTTCATCGTGTGGGGCAAATTTCATAAACCGATTTATTTCAAAGCAGTTTGTTTCAGCTGTTATATTGATACCCTCATTTGTACAGTGATACCGAGGATGCATAAATGTACTTTTACTCCCTATTGCTTGTAACAACATCGAGTCATCTTGTAGGGTATATATATATATATATATATATATATATATATATATATATATATATATATATATATATATATATATATATATATATATATATATATATGACATAATTGGGTCTTGTGTTGAACCACCGCGTCCAGAATTTATGAAAACTCGACGTTTCGGCTCCTGTTTTGGAGTCATTTTCAAGAGGTAACGGGAATATGTAAGGACACTCTAAGGCCTCAATCTGCCTACTCCTTAGAGTGGTGGACAAAGGTGTATTCTTGAATATCAGCTGTGTCGGCCAGAGGAATTCTACGTTTCCGACAGCTTATTATTTCAGGGCCATTATCATTAAATAGTTCAGTGTAAATATAACTAAAGTCCTTATATAATTGATCGGTTTCAAAATTAAAGGAATTACGTTTATTGGAAACTGTATAATCTCGTAAAAATTTAACAATATGGTCTCTATTATTTTGTCGAGGAATTTGCACTAAGTATTTAGTTTGATTATACATTTTTACCTGTTTTACTGGTCTACGGTTATAATTTACTGGGGAAATATAATATTGATTCGGTTGTTTTTCAATGGGATTTTCAGATATTTGTTTACCTTTTTTCGGTTCAACATTTACTTGAGAATGATCACTTTCGTCCGAGTTTTCAGTTGGTAAATTACGTCTTAGTTCACTTAAAGGGATATCTTCTGAATTTGGACTACTATCAATTTCGATTGGAATAAAAGGCATTTCAGGTGGTTTATATTCGTTTGTCGGCTGTGGTAATATACTTTCAGGAGGTGTATTTAGTTCACGGTCAAGGTCCTGTAAACGTCTCTCATTACTGTCTACATTATTAAACGTAGCTGAAATCTCATAATCTAGATCATTTACCTGTATGCGAGATAATGCGCCAGCGTTCGTATTCTATTTGCCTTTTTTATATAGAATTTCATAGTCGTACTCTTCCAATTTTAATCTCCACCTAGTTAATTTTGAATTTGGTTCTTTTAATTTCATTAACCAAACTAATGGTCTATGATCGGTGTAAATGTCAAATTTACGTCCGTATAAATATGGCCTAAAATATTTAGTCGCCCAAACTATAGCTATAAGCTTTTTTTCTATGGTCGAATATTTTTGTTTACTATTATTTAGGGTGCAAGATGCATAACTTATTGGTTTATCACTACCCAAAGGTCCTTGCGATAACACTGCCCCTAAAGCTACATTTGAAGCGTCTGTCGTCAAAATAAAAGGTTTTGTAAAGTCGGGATATTGTAAAATATGGTCATTCATCAAAATGTTTTTGCAAGTTTTAAAAGACTCAAGGAAATCTTTGTCATGACTTATATTGGCATTTTTCTTGAGGCATTTAGTTAGTGGTTTAGTTAATTTTCCAAAATCGGGTATAAATTTTCGATAATACCCTACAAGACTTAGAAAGCCTTTGATTTCTTTACGGGTCTTGGGAAGTGGATCCTGTTTTATGGCCTTAATATTATCTGGATTAGGTGTCACCCCCCGATCTATGATTATATGCCCAAGATACATTACTTCCTTCCTTAGAAATTCGCTTTTATCGAGCTGAATTTTTAGGTTGGCCTGTCTTTATCTTTCAAATACGTCTTTTAGTCTTTCAAAATGTTCCTGAAGGGAAGTTGAAAATACTATGATATCATCTAAATAGGAAAAACATTTTTCATTTTGTATACCCCTGAGAATATTTTGCATTAGGCGCTCAAAACAGGGTCGCCCATTGATTACCCCAGAAGGGAGCCTCAAATACTCAAAATGGCCGTCCTGCGTACTAAAGGCAGTTTTTTCAATATCTTCTGGTGCCATTTCAATTTGATGGTAACCAGAAGCTAAGTCAAGAGTGGTGTAATGTTGGGTTCGTCCAAGTTTGTCTAAGATGTCGGAAATATTAGGAAGAGGATATTTGTCCGGGATAGTTTTGGCATTTAATTTACGATAATCTATTACCATACGAAATTTCTGTTTACCACTGCTGTCCTTTTTTTTTTGGAATCACTAATACAGGGCTGGACTATGGTGAACAGGATGGTCGAATTATACCTTGTTTTAGTAAGTCGTCTACTTGTCGTTTAACTTCTTGTTGTTGAACATGGGGTAAGCGGTACGGTCTTACACAAACTGGATCTGGGTCAGATAATCTAATATGATGTTTTATTTGATGTGAAAATGTGAGGGACTCCTTCACAATAAAATATATCTTTATATTCCCTACATAAAGCTTCAATTGCTGTTTTCTCTTCAATATTTAAATGAAGAAGTCTAAGTTTTTCTAACTTTTGATTTTAAAGATATTCTAATTCGATCCCTGAGAAATCTACGTCCATGTGTTCGTCAAAGTGTTCAGTGAAATTTAATTCTGTCCCGTAATTGGGTCAAGTTTCAATGGCGAGTTTAATATTACTTGTACATGTTTATCTGTACTATTCAAAACACTCACATATGAGAAACCCTGATCTACGTTAACTAATGACTCTGGTATTTCTACACCAGGTCGCAATGTTAATTTTGATAAAATGCCAGTATTTGTTGAACACAAAACTGAAATTTTAATAATTTTCTCTGTTCTTGCTTCTATTTCAATTTTAAAATTTTGATACGGTCTTTTATAAGTATTCTGTTGTTCAGACGGCAAATAAAGTGGAATTATTGCTTTATCTGCAATTAATTGTCTATTTTTAAAATCTATTCGGGCTCCTAATCTTTGTAATAAGTCGGAACCAATCAGACCATGATATTGGTTACTAATATTAAAAATGTAAAATTTATATTTTGCTTTTCCTGTGTTGAACATTAATGGTAAGTGAATTTTTGCAATTTCGTTATGTGTACTTCTCTGATGGACGGATTTGATTTGAAAATATTCATTTTCTATAAAATTTTTGTAATAAGTATAAGCTAAAGATGGGCACAATAAAGATTTCGTACTCCCACTATCCAACATGAATTTTAAATTTATACCAGGCACGATTACGTAGGGTAGTTTTGGACAATTATCTAAATTAACCTGTATTATGTGTTCTGATCTAAATTCAGGCTCGAATGAAAATTTTGTTCATTTTCAGTATAATAGTTATCATTAATATTATCTCTAGGTTCATAATAATTTTCAGGGTGAGGTTCTGAAAAGTTATCAGGTTCACAATATTCAAAATTTGTTTCGTTATTTTCATAACTTCCTTGAATAAAATTTGTGTCGTTATAGTCGTTGTTTTGTATGGGTCTGTCAGATTGTACTTCGTGATGATAAAGTTCCTCACTCGTATATCGTCTGTTTTGTGTATTAGGTATGGTATTTGACAGTCTATGATTTCTGGTGGAAGTTTCCATAGGAGTAGGCTTATAAGTTGGAACAAAATTAAGGTTGGGTCGGAAAACATTTCTATTAGAATTTCTTGCGAAATTTTGTGAAACAGGTTGATAATTGGGCTTCTGTTGTTGAATGTTTTGTTTTCTCTCAAAAGGACTTGTGGAAAATTATTTCTCGAAAATTGTGAATTAGATGGTCTTTGATTAAATGGTTGATTACTAGAAAATGGTTTATGAAAATTACCTAGATTTTGAGAAGTAAAACTATTTTGGAATGGTTTATTTTGAAAATTGTTACTATTACTGATTTTATTAGGTGTGCTAGTATGCATATATTTCATTTGTTTTTCGCCATATTTGAAATTTTCTTCCTCTACTACTAATGCCATTGCTTGCTCCAAATGTATCGGTTTTTGTAATCTAATAGCAAGTCCTAATTGTCCGTGCAGTCCATGTAAAAAGGTCTGCAAGGCCATTTTGTCATAAAAATTATTTTTTACTAAACGAATATTATCATCTATAGTTAATCTTAATTTACTTTGTAGCAAACTTCTAACATCTTGTATTCGCATACCAAATTGATATGGCGTTTCATTTTGATTAGGTTTAAGTAACATTAAGTCTCTAGCTAAACAATTTTCATCTCTCTGATCTGAAAAATACTGTTGTAAGAGAAGTTTTATTCGGGGCCAATTTGTGGCATCTTCTCTACTAGCTATTAAAGATTTTGCTTTTCCCTCTAGTTTATTAACTATTATTCTAAGAATCCAATTATTGCGGTCATTATTTAAATATTGTGTATCAACAAAAGATGATAAGAAATTTTCACAAGTTCCAATAAATAATGCCAAAGTGGCTTAATCCCCGTCATAACTGGGAATTGCATTAATATGATAAGACTCAATTTTGGTTTGTGCAGCAACGTTTTGTTCAGTCATTTTAATATTTTTATTTTCTAACGTAAAATTATTTTCTAAATTTAACACTAATTTGCCTGGTTTCATAATATTTTGTCAAGAAATGTTCTTATTTTTTTTTATCTGAGTCAGACATACACAATTATAAAATTTATGGGAGAAAATTTATAAAGGATAATGAAAATTACTCACAATAATTTTTCCACTCGCTTAATTATGAAGTCGGCAATGTTGTCCTTCGCTAACGATTTTTGGTCACTTCTATCTATACTTGACTTGGACCTTCGAGGTTGGCGATGATGTCCTTCCTTTTGTGGCAGTGTTGTCTTCTGCTGTTGATGGCTTCTGCTGTTGAGGTAGGCGATGATGTCCTTCCCCGTTGACGATGTTTGTCACTTTAAATTTTCTAGGTTGCAGGTTTTTAACGATAAAAATCGACGTGCACTTTTGCGATTTTTGTCAAAAAATACACTGAAACCTATACTAACGACTGCGCCAGCTTGAATAATGCCCTTTTGACAATTCAAAAAAAAAACTTTATTTCGAAATTACAAGTTTAATAATCATAATTCTAAAACAAAGGTGAAATACACGATGTTTAATGTTGAAACACTCGTAATATATTCAAACATAATATTGTATCTTGTATATAGAAAGCCGAATATGCTTAGCTAACATTATAAAATAAAACAACTGAAACTAAATAATTATGCTGACTATAATTAGTCAGCGGTTTTATTATTTGCGCGGTGAATGACTGCTTCCATCCAATTATTATACTAACACGAGATATCAGTACAGTATTATACAGGGTGCTGTAACTCGCGACAGTGGTTCTGTGCGACATTAGCATAGGTCGACTTTACACAGGCGCAAACATAATTTTTTCAGTATTTGTCTGGCTGAATGTGTGCAGCATCACAGATAGACCAATGGGAGTGTTCTTATTTTTTATGCTCCTCCCATAACAGAAACTATACAGGGAAAATAAATCTTATGTAATTAATGTATGCATTCAAATTTATGTGTTGTAGGAGACTTAATTGCATTTGAGGTTTAGTTTTGAATTGTTCGAGTTACTTAGATACAAATAAATATACTTAAGGGTAAATAATTTTTTTTGTAGAAGGTATTAACCCCTTAAGGATTATATTATTTTTGATTTTTTTGAGCCAAAATCGTCACTTTTTTTATTATTGGTTATTGGGGTACATGTCTTTCTAAGTATTTTTACCAAATCTCAGTGACGTAGAAATGTTTTTTTCGCCAGGGGTTGCCAGAAAATGAATTTAATTTATTATATTTTATTTTCGCAAAATCAGAAGCGGATACAACGACTAAATAAAATATATGAGAGTTATCATTATTGGTAAGCTCTTTTACATAGTTCTTGTTGAATTCATTGGCGTAGAAATATTTTTTTGAAGGGTTCGATGGAATTATATACAAAAACTAAGAAATATATATATATTTTTTCAAAGAAATGAGAAACCAAAGATTCATGACATAATGCATAGCAGAAGGCATGCCAAATAAAACACAGAGGTGTAGAAGCAAATTTTGCCATAGGGTAAAAATGTACCTATCTAAAAATCATAAAAATAAATACAATTCTCTAACTAGGTACCACAGTACCCTACACACGATAGCTACAATATAAGTACAATACTGTTTATGGAAAATGCTATGTTTGTGGTTACCTAAAAGTTCAATTCAGTATGGTAAATCTTGAAGCAGGGAACTGCGCACAAACCCACATCGCAGTCTTTGCAGTAATATCTGGTTTCTTTTCTCCTTCTTTTCCCTTTATCATCTCTTTTGCTACAGCACACAACACACTGTCTGCATGGGGAAGCTTTTTTTTCTGTTGGAGGGATGAATTCAGGAAAATGTCTTTCCGTCAGTCTCAAAGGTCCAGGTTGACTACTGGGACGACCTCTTCTTTTGATAGTCGAAGAATGGCATCTTGCAATTATGGCTTCCACTAAAGCTATCCTATATTCTAGATGATATTTCTGGCCGCCATTTTGTCTATATAATACATGCGAGTTCCATATTGTTATGTCCAGTAGGTGATAGAAGATTTTTTTGTAATATTTTTTGCCTCTTTTTCTTGTACATGGATAATCGTGCAAATGTTGATCCAGGCGATCAACTCCTCCCATTGTATTGTTATAATCTTGCACAACTTTTGGCTTCCTTACTGAGGTACCATTTTTATCAACTTTGCTTGTTGCTGTCATTTCACAATTGTGCACAGTTGACAGCAAACAAATATCTTTTTTATCCTTCCACTTCATGATCATCACTTTCCCTCTCTGAAAAGCTATTATATCGTCTGTGTTTAATTTTTTCTTTTGTAGTTCTGGTGGAATTTCTCTTCTATTCACTCTGAGTGTACCATATATATCGGTCTTACATTTTATTAGGTAGTCAGCCAATGTTGGAGAAGTATAAAAGTTGTCAGTAGTCAGACAGTAGCCTCGATTGAACAAGGGTTCAAGTAAAGTGAGAACAACCTGAGATGATATAGGCATGTCTTTATATTTCTCGCTGAAGTTTGTACCTTTTCCTGTGTATATAATACATGAGTACATATATCCAGTTTTGGACTCGCACAACATATATAGTTTTACCCCGAAACGTGCCCTTTTCAAGGGGATGTATTGCTTCCAACTTAGGCGTCCCTTATAAAGTACAAGACTTTCGTCTATGGCCACATCGCGTTCCGGAGTATATATATTTGAACATTTTCTATTTATGTAATCAAATACTGGCCATATTTTATTTAGTTTTGGGTAAGGGTGGGTGTCTGGATTGAATTCTGCATTATTGTAAAAATGAAGGATCTTTTTTATATGAAAAAAACGCCTAGCGCTCATCAACTTACCGAACACAGGTGTTTTCAACACTTCACAATTGGACCAGTACATTTTCTCTACTGGTTTGACTACTATCCCTTGCAGCATGATAATTGCTAAAAACAGAAGCATTTCGTCGTTTGTTATAAGTGGACATTGTCGAGTGGAACCACCTGGTTGTTGTTCTACATACCTATTCGTCTCCGAAACTAATAAGGTGATGAGATGGTCATCGAAAAACAGTTGAAAAAATCCCAATACATCAGTACTTTCTGGCAGATCAACACTAATTCCGGACTCTCCTGTGAATGGAAACCTTGGAGGGGGTCTGGAGGTTCTTGTACACTAATTTGATACCAATTCCTGGCCAAAAGTAAGGTGTTATCATCATTATCTGTACTTTCCACGTCACTTTCATCATAAATTTCTCCCAAACTAGTATCACTACCATCACTCTCTGATATATGTACATAATCGGAATCTGTAGAGATTTCTGTGTCACTCATGTTATTTGAATTGCAGCAACAATAAACTAACTCAAGTGTTGCTAATTATATTATAACTTGTCAAGACAACAATATACCATTGACTATATACTCATTCACAGCACAGAACACGTTCAGAGTATAAAGCATAGAACATCCAATGTATAAAGTCAATGAATAGGTAATTTAACGGAACACAGAACCAAAAGCGAGAACTCTGTAACAAAATTACGGTTTAGCGGCTTAGAAGCATGCGACATCTATACATTAGTAGCTCAACTAATGAGTCGGCTAATGGTATAATATACTAGAAATATACCCCGACTCCTAGACGTTTATGCATAACTTTGAATCGCCATTGAACGTGTTGCCCGTGTGACACACGGGCATGTAGCAAATGGTCCGTCTGGCATCGCCCGTGTCAGACACGGGCGTGAGCGTTAAGGGGTTAATAGTTTAAATTGCAAAGACATTTTCCTAAGAAAATATTAAGAACGTTTGTAATTAAAAAAAATCAATTGACAAGATTAGTTTCATTTTTTAATTAACAGTAAAACCACATTATAATTAGCTTTAATGTTATTATATTATTGCCAAATATTTTTTAAAAAAGCTGTCTTTGATGGAACGTATTTTTTAAAGCTTATTTGCTGCAAAATTGTATTTCAAAATTTATGGTTAATGAGAAAATGTTTAAATATATTCAACAAAGCTGGCTTTCATGATACAATCTTTTTAACATTGGTTTTAAATGCTCATTTCCTGCAAAATTTGTTTTTTAAAATGTATGATTGGGGACAAAATGTTTAATATTTTATTTTGAAATATACATAATTACGTAATGAGTAAGGAAATAAGAAAATCATGGGAAATTAACAACTGATGCTATCAACTTCGTTATTTTAAATGGAATGCTATAATTTTTATTGCATTTTTGGATAGAGATTGAAAAATAAGTGTGACTTTGTGTAGCATTCCCTATAGCAATCTTTGATATTTTTGAAAATATTAAGACTTTATTTTTTTAAGCTCCGATTTATGTGTTATTTGAAACGTCTGCTGTAAGGTGAGTTTTGCTACCTTAAATTCTAAATATCAATAGACGACATTTAATACTTTAAAATGGTTAAAGGATAATTTATCATCATTGCACAGGGTGTATTATTTTGGGGTTACAGCATATCTAACTTTAAAGCACCATAACTTGTGTTTTTCAAATGGAACACCCTGTTTTTTATGGATTAATCAGGTAGATCATTAAATTCTGCATCGACGTAATATAGGTCTTTCTATAGCTATAGTTGATAGTTTCTGAGTTATAGTGGTTTATTTTAGTTTCGCTTGTAAAAATAATGGTACTGTCAGATTGTCACTGTATGAGGCACATAATGGTACTGTCAGTGTATGAGGCACAGAGCATGTGAGCAATGTCAGGTTTACACCTAAACGTCTCCTTGACAAGGAAGTCAGCAGTTTTGATATCTCCATTGTTTGAGGTTACTTCTACACCTCGCCCTATCCATTTATTGGGGTACGGATCATTTAAAAATCGGCGAACATTTATGTCATAATGTGCTGGTGCCCCGTCCTGCATAAACCACATACATCGATTGTTATCTAGAGGCAAATCATCCAAAAAAGCCTCTACATCTTCCTCCAATATACGCAGATATCCCTGCCCGCTGAGGTGCCCATCAAAGAAATATGGCCCAATAAGATGAGTCCCAATTATTCCAGCCCAAACATGATCGTAAAACGGTGCTGGTTGTCAACTGATCTGCAAAAGTTCGTATTTTCTGAAGCGTAATAATGAAAGTTGTGCCCGTTGCCACTGCCACAACTTGAAAATGAAGATTCATCACTGAACATCACGTAATTAAAAAATTCTCACTTTCATTGTATTTAGCTACTGCCCACTCACAAAAACTGAGGCGACTTCGAAAATCTGCATTCGTCAATGCCTGCTGCAGCTTCATTTTATATGGATGAAACTTGTATTTTCTCAATGTTCTGTTCACTGAAGATTTTGATATTCCTAATTCCTCGGCAACTTTCCTCACGCTTGTGTGCGGATTATCTAATGCCGATGCAACAATGGAAAATTCGTTTTCTTCATTACCGCTTACTCTCGCTTTGCGTCTGGTCATTTCATAATTGGCGTTAGCAGTTCGCAAAAACGGTCCAACAATTTGACGAAACATTTTTCCTGAGGATGTCTTCGGTTCGGATATGTTTGTGCGTATACACGAGATGCTAAAAAACAATTTCGCTTACATTCGCCTAAAATAAGTGTCATATCAACTAATTCTTCAGTATTATAATTCATTTTAAATTAAATAACACAAAAGTTAGAACATAAGACTTGGCTCAAACACCTGAGAACTGAAAATAGTTATAGTTTTAGTTAGGTGACGTTTATCTGTCACCTGACAATAAATATTAGTTGTTTCATTCCCTACGCCTACTGTATCTGACAGTACCATTATTTTTACAAGCGAAACTAAAATAAACCAAAAACTATAAACTATAGCTATAGGAAGACCTATATTACGTCGATGCAGAATTTAATGATCTACCTGATTAATCCATAAGAAACAGAGTGTTCCATTTGAAAAACACAAGTTATGCTGCTTTAAAATTAGATATGTTAGAAATTACACACTATTGGGACACCCTATCCTATATATATATATATATATATATATATATATATATATATATATATATATATATATATATATATATATATATATATATATATATATATATATATATATATATATATATATATATGAAATGACGGACATCCTCTGTAAGTTGCGGTGTGTTGTCCGTTGCAATTGGCGCATCTTGGAGGGGAGCTGATTGGTTTTCTGCAGTCTTTAGTGGGGTGATCTAGCCGGCACTTAACGCATTCCTCAGCCTTGCAGCTGCTTTGAGCGGGGTGGAACGCTTGGCAACGATGACATTGAGAGACTGGCGGATCGTCGTAAAGGTTCTGGTTTTATTATTAATTTGCAAACAGTTGTTAGGTCATATATCTGTCTTTGCTTATTTCGACCAAAACAAGCGTTATCGGTTTCGGTAATATATATACGTTTGGTCATTCTTGTTATTTTTATTGGGGTCAGTTTTTGTTTGATCAGATCTTCCTTTATATCGTCAGTGGAGATATGTGTGGGAATTCCTCTTAGTACAACTTTAAGGTTCTTTTAACTGTTGAGTTTATAAGTATGGTAAGGAATGTTGTTGTTGTCGAAGAGTTTGGTGATGCTGCGGTAGTCGTCGACAGTGTTTGAATTAATTTTGATTCCGTCACTCACATTTTTTTGCCTTATGATAGTGAATTTTTTTTATCCTCGAGGGCCTTTGCAAGTGCCTGCCATTTCTCCTTGTTTCTTAGTATGGCCGGTGGAGTGCCTGTTTCTCGTTCGATTGGTGGGGCGTTTTCTGTTGTGGACTTACTGGTAGTTGGGGCTTGGTCGTCCAATTCAGCGATTGCATCAAAACGATTTGACACCGTGATTGATGTGTTTTCTGTATAGTTTTCATTTGAGCGTTTTTGTTTTATCGCGGCCGTAGTACAGGCAATAGAGGAGCCCGTTACTCTTTTCCATAATGCACTAAACTACAGGAGTTATTTTTTTTTTGATAGATAGGTTCAGAATTAGTGTGCAGTAGTATGAATTGTTCTATTATATATAATGGCTGCGTTTTCTAGTAAATGTTGTTTAAGCGCTTTCTGGTTTTGTAACGTTAATGTACGAATAATTTCGAGTAATGTTCCATGTACTCGTTCAATTGGTCCGCTTGAATTTGGGTGCAACGGGGTAGTTATATGTAATTCGACATCGTATGCTTCTAGAAGTCGTTAAGAATATCTGTATTAAATTGATCGTCTGTGACTAAGATTTTCGGTAGTTTATATCCGGAAAATATTTTAATAAATTTTTGTGCTATTTCGACCCTATTGGTAGAAGATAATTCTTCGTACATGAAAAACTTCGAAAAATGGTCTACGCCTGTTAAATATTTATTTTTATTTACAGAAAAAATATCCATATACACTATGTGAAATGGAACTTTAGGCGTAGTGGTTGTAATTTATATTTAGTTGGGTGCCTTTCGTACTTGGCTTGTTGGCAAATATTACAATTATTTACATGTTTTTGGCAATCTTTAATCTTTTAGTTCATGCATACCTCTGTGTATTACCTTGTGCAGTTTATCTAAAACTTCTTTCTGTTGGTTTTCGTTAGTTTAGTTGTTGTTAGTTTCTTTTAGTAATACTTGAGTGAAGATGAATTTATAATTATCAGAAAAATTAATATTGATTACGGTTGTAATTTTTTCGTACATACCGGAATCAGGGGCAAATATGGCCGTAATAGGTGCAGGATCTGCATATTCTTTTAAAATGTTTAATATTTCAGTTTCGAAAATATTACGTGTTAATTGTACTTCTATACGTTGTTTATTGAACGGATATAGGGTTTTAATATTAGGTTGAGAACCTAGTTAGAAGCAAAATTGTTTTTTAAACGAATTTAGTGATCGGTCCTTCTTGCAAATGGATCGTCTCGTTGTAATTATTAGCTTGGTTAGGTATTGGCTCGAGATTTGTTGGTAAATTAGGTGTTTCGGTACGAGGTGGTATTATTTGTAGGTACATCGGATAAAATTTTAACTTTTGACTGTGTCACAGTTTCTTGTGGTACATCTAGTAATCTATCTAAATCTGTTATTTCTAAAAGTGTACGTTCTGATACGTCACCTGGGTTAGCAAAAAGTGACAAAAGATCATCGGGGTGTCATTTACTTGTATCAGATGAGCTTCTAATCGCGACAAAAAGTCTGCGTTAGCGTTGAGTTTACCTTTTTTTTATATAGATAATCTTATAATCATATTCCATGAGTCTTAAACGCCATCTCACTAGCTTTGAGTTGGGTTTTTGATATTCACAAGCCATTGCAGTGGCTTGTGATCGGAAATAATTGTAAATTGAATACCATAAAGGTAAGGTCTAAATTGCTTTGTTGCCCATACGATTGCTACGCACTCTTTTTGTATAGTAGAGTAATTGATTTCACAGGGATTAGGAGTTCTTGATATGTATGCTATGGGTTTATCTGCTCCGATTGGTCCTTGCGATAATACGGCGCCTAGACCGACATTTGAAGAGTCTGTCGTGAGTAAGAATTTTTTACTGAAGTCTGGGTAAATGAGAATTGGTTCGTTACATAAAATTTGTTTTATAGGTTCAAAAGCTTCTATGAATTTATGAGTATGCTCGACTTTGGCATTTTTCTTTAAACATTCAGTTAATAGTTTTTCAATAGTTGCGTAATTGTTCACAAATTTTCGGTAATAACCGGATAGACCTAAACAGCTTTTAATTTGTTTTGGGGTTTTTGGAAGGCTGGGATTCTTGATTTTCTCTATTAGTTTAGGGTTGGGCTTTATTCCTCTGGTCATAACCACGAAACCTAAATATTCGATCTCATTAAGAAAAAATTCAGAGTTGTCTAGTTTTATCTTAAAATGGTGTTGTCTGAGACGTTGTAACACTGTTATTAAATTTTGCATATGTTCCTTTACATCTTTACCTAAGATTATAATATCATCCATGTCAACAAGACATAATTTATTGATAAGTCCCTTGAGATGATGACATCGCCCTGGTAAAAGACTGGCGCATTACGTAATCCGAATGATATCCCCATAAATTGGTAATGTCCATCCTCAGTGAAGAATGCTGGTCTATCGTTTTGATCGATCTCTATTTGGTGGTATCCCGATTTTAAGTTGATTTTTGAAAAGAATTTTGAATTTCCTAAAATATTTAGAATATTTGTAATATTTGGGTATAGGGAATTTATACTCTCGTTTTTTCATTCAGCTTGCGAAAGTCAATGACCATGCGCCATTGTTTTGTACCATCTTTACCCTCTTTTTTAGGTACAAGAAAGACGTGCTGAATAAGCGGATGTACTTTCTGAAAGAATATTATAACGTAGTAATTCATCGATTTGTTGTTTAATTTCTGATTTTTGTGTGTGTAAGGGTTTTACAAAAATAGGTGTCTCTGAGTTCAATGGAATTTAATGTTTAACTATTGATAAAAAGTTTAGTTTATCGCTCCTTGGTAAAATACGTCTTTGAATTGTAAGAGCGTCTGAAAAATGTCATGTTTTTCGTTTAAAAAATGACTTCGTTTTTCCGCTAGAATTATGTCAAGTAATTTAGGATTCGCCTTATGCTTCTGTGCATGGCACACATGCATTTCTTTCAAATTAATATCGTGTGCTTTTAAAAGTTTACTAGGACTTAAAGTAAATCGATTATTATTACTCTTTATACAAGGTACAGTGGCTATATAATTTTCTACGGTAGTTATGTATTCTGTGTTACACCTGCCTTGCGCGAAAAATTAGAAGGAGGAAACAGAGACAAATATAGACAACAAAGAGGGCTATGAGCTGGTAGTTAGGCGGTGTAATTAGACCGGTTAGCTCATGCAGAGTAAGAGACTGGGCGTGGATACAAAAAGAAGCACACTCCAGCCTGAGGAGGCGCCACTGGCTTACCGCGTAAGCCAGAAAGCTATTGTGTCCTGTTCAAGAAGCCCACGAACCCTGAAATTTAACAGACACAAGTGATAATAAGCGTAAACAACGCGTAATGAAAAATGAAATAACCAACAACCAACCGCTGTTACTCGATGGTAGATAACATAGAGTGTTACGTACTCCATGACCTATGAGAAGACACGGTGTCGGGTAGATCCTTTGCACCAATGATTTCTACCAGTTGACCGAATACTACAAAATGTCACGTCAAATTAAATCTAACGAAATGTCACTAATGTTAATATATCTGATATTTAACAAAAAAAAAACAAGAGACAGCCTGAATTTGGTAAAAGTTAAAAAAAAAAGAGACAACAGGTTAGTAAAAAAAAGCAGTAATACGCTATAAAGCCTTTGTTTAATGACCTTTAACACATTTATGTAATCTTAAAGTGAAAAGTAATTTAGAATTACGTATTGTTTATGCTTGTTTACAGGTGGCAATATCTATATGTCTCTCGCTCATTCATGTACGGTCGACTTACACATATATCAATATAATGGAGATAACAACAAAGAGGAAGGTGTGAGTAATTTAAGAACTCACTCCTACGAATCTAATCTTCAACACTTAATCTAATTAGGTACAATGTGTTTACGTAAGTACTAATGATCATTAAAATGAATTACTTAACTGTTGGCAAGGAGATTCAAAAGAACAATAAAGGATAAAGTGATCAAATATTTACAGGTCTCTAGTTTTAGATTGGTCGTACACAAAAATTAATAATTGTACTTCCCTGGTGCAGTATCCTAGTTTGACAAATCTACTCGATGGGTCATGTAGTGTAGCTGTGTGACCTGAGACGGACCTCTAGTGGATCTGTGACAGCAAGCTGGTGCATCGAATACTGCGGCCAGATATCCAGTGGTGGAACAGCAACAGGGGAAGATTAAGGACGAAGGTGATATTAAGAGGAGAATAGTGAAACAGTGAGATGGTGTAGTGTCAACGAAAACGCAAACAAAGTGAACAGAAGTGTTCTATGGTACATAAGATAAGGCGAAAGGGATGATGCAAAAGGAAAGTGGTGAATCGAAGGAAATGAATCAAACGGAAGGAAAGGGGAGAAAAAGAAAAACCTTTAAATGTTTTAATTGAGATGAGCACATGTGCCTAAGTTTTAATTATTAAAGTTTACTGACCTCTTGGAGGGTTTTTGTTCCTTTTTGTAGCGACCACAATATTAAAACTGATCTTTCTTGATTGGATGGCTTTACTTCACATGGCCAAAGTAACAAATCCCATGAAGGCTTGGTTTTCTCACAAAAATAGTGTACTACTAAAAGAGAAAAACCACTTCCTTATGTAGAATGAGTCCAAAATATCCTTCAAATGAAGAGATTGGCCAAAAACTTTCAGAATAGCATGTACTATCCTTGGTTATGCAGTGAAAAGTGATGTTCCTTATCTGTCCTTTATCAAACTTTTAAAATTCCACAATTGTTCAAAGGGAAAATGAATATATCAGAAAAGGATATATTGACAGTTTGATTTATTGGTCAGACGTCAACCAAATTCCCTAAAGCAAAATGTAAACAACAATCTAGTCATAAGAGAGTGAATGTTTGGTTATAAATTTTTGTTTTGAATTTTGTTTGCGTTTTAAAGTGTACCATGATGCAATACTATTATCGATGCGAACTTTTAGATCTTCAATTGTCTCTACGGGTTCCTTGTACTTTTTCGAAGTTCCCCACAGAAAATGACAAGCAGCGAGAGATCAGGCGATCGTGTCGGCCAAAGTTTGGCTGAACTGTCAATATTTAGATCGTTAAACAAATTTATAGGCGTCCCTTCCCAAACACTCTTCGCAGAAACGATTTTTTCCAAATTTTGATAGCAGATAAGATGTGATCGTATTGTATGACATATCATTGTAATCATACAAAAGTCCAATATAGCGCCCATAGGAAAAATCAAAGTTAAGTGTCCTAACAATGTCATAGTTACGAAAGTCTAGTTATTTCGGTATTCGTTTGAAGACAAAAAAACGAAAATTAAAATTTCCGTTTTTTTTTCGAATAACTAATAAATTAAAATAACACATTTTCTTTTAGATAGTTGATCACCATAGAAACGTGCAATACTGCCCCAATTTAACCATCCTCGTATCTCTTACGATTTACAATATCCCAATGATAAGGCTCGAATTTGAACTACCCTGTAGATAGAATACGTTTTTAATAGAAATACAAAATATATAGAATATACAAGACTTTTCGAAAGAAAAATCTAACGATTTTTCTAACCCGAAATTTTTGTCAATGTCAAAGCAAATTATCTATCTTACCACTTCGTCCCCTGTGGGTCCGGGGACTAACTAAAAGAATAGGCCCAAGGTAACTCCTGCCTGTCGTAAAAGGCGACTAATTGGAATTAAACACTGGCGGGGGTCTTGTCCATGTGGGCCTGGAGGGAGGGGGATATCTCTGGGGAGTGATGTACACCCGGATTTTGAGGCCTCCACTCTGGGCTTATAAATGGATGATTGCCCGCGCTTGGTTGTTACTCGGGAGCGGGGTTCCGGATGGGTGCCGCCTTGGGTTGAGTGCTGGCGGGTATCGTGTGTCTAGACGACCCGTAGGGGGTTGACAACTCTGGTGAGTAGTAAACACCCGGAGTTTGGGGCCCCCACTGTGTGCTTCGGAACAAACGAACGGCCTCGCTTGTGCGATGCTCGGGAGCGGGGCTCGATGGGATGTCGCCTTGAGTCTAGCACTGGTGGGTGTCGGGTCTAGACGAACCCGGAGGAGAGCTGAGATCTTTAGGGGTGGAATAAAACTAAGGGTTGGGGCCTCTTCTGTGAGCTTCGAAACGGACAAACGACCTCACTTGGATGCTGCTCGGATACAGGACTTCATGATACTGCACCGAGTCAAACACTGACGGATGTCTGGTCCAGACAAACTCGGAGAGAGGTTATCTCTCTTTGAGCTTTGAGATGGGCAAGCGACTTCGCTTAGATGGCAGTACACCTGTCAAACAAAGTTTCACCTCGCAGGTGTCGTCTCCTGTCGGAAGCTCGATTTGTTGGGTGAAATTTAAGCTAACGCTGGCAGGTGTTGGACCTGGACGAACCCGGAGGTGGCTGGGGTCTCTAGGGGTGGATTATACCTGGAGACTTGGGCCTACTCTGTGAGCATCGATACAGGCTAACGACCCTGCCTGGATGCTGCTCGAGGGCGGGACTTTATGATACCGGCTCGAGTCCATGAAACACTGGCGGGGGTCTGGTGCAGGTGAGGCTGGGGGGAGGCAGACATCTCTGGGGAGTGATATGCACCCGGAGTTTGGCGCCTCCAGTGTGGCCTCAGAGACTGACAATTGGCCTCGCTTGGTTGTTACTCGGGAGCGGGGTTCCAGATGATACCGACCTGGATTGAGCCCTGGCATGTGTCGTGTGTCCAGACGTCCTGGGGGGCTCTGATCTCTGATGAGTGGTAAACACCCGGAGTTTGGAGCCCATACTGTGTGCTATGAAACGGACGGACGGCCTCGCTGGGGTGATGCTCGGGAGCGGGACTCAATGGGATGTTGCCTTGAGTCTTAACACTGTTAGGTGTCAGGTTTGGAAGAGCCTGAGGGGAGCTGAGATCTCTAGGGGTGGATTACAACTGGAGATTAGATGCTGCTCGAGAACGGGACTTCATGATACCGCCTCGAGGCAAACACTGACGGATGTCGGGTCCAGACGAACTCGGAGAGAGGTTATCTCTCTTTGAGCTTCGAAACGGGCAAGCGACTTCACTCAGATGGCAGTACACCTGCCAAACAAACTTTCACCCTCGAGAAAAAATCGACTCTCTCAGGGAGCTGGAATTGATGGGTGAAATCTAAATAATTAGACGTGAGCCACAATAGACCTAAGGTCGCGGTGGAGGGACTGAAATAGCCCACTCACAATAAAATCTAATCTAATCTAATCTACAACTTAATACACTATATATATGAAGTAACAAGCAAATAAGAAAATTCGCTACACATTGATTTGCAGATATACTCAATTACTTTAAAAAGATTGCTTATAAAAAGATTGCTGAAAATAATAATAATTTAAAAAAATGCTTACACCTCAATTACATTCTTAAAACAATTTATTCACTCAAATTATAAGGCAAATGAAAATGATAATTACATTTTATAGTCTCTTCACGTATTTTAACCATTTTCACTTCACTTCCGCGCAAAATAGATTTGTTAAAATTATTATCTGTAGATATTCCAGCCCACACTTCCTGGATATCAAAAAAAATAATGAATGATGATACTTTATCAAATTCTAGTTTCGCACTATAAAACATTGTTTAGTGATTTCTACATAATATTATTTTCAGCAGTACGCTCAATTGTTATTACAAATTGAAGAAATAATAGCTAAATGACATCAACATGAGAAAGAGCTTCCTGACGTATTAACATTCAAGAGGCTGCAAGGCGTTACTGTAGAGAATATTCATAACTTTTGTAGTGAATTATATATCATTGAAGCTGTTTAATCTAAGCTATGCGAAGGTATAATATCTGTATAAACAAGTTACTCAAAAGCATCTCATACTAAATGTAAAACATCATCTAAACCTTAAGTCGCTGCTAATAAGTATAGGGGTTTTCATTACGAAGCACCTTGATTTTAAAATTTTTGGTTTAGAGATATAGAGTGAAGTATCAGCGTTGCATGATACAAGTACCTATAGATGCATTCAATATACCACATATTCTCTGAAATTATATCAAAAAATTTTAACGCCCGAAACCTTATTATTCTAATCAAATATGTGCCACACTTTGAATTATTATAACTCATAAACGGTAAGTGATAGAAATAAATGTGAGGTGGCATGTAACTGCTACGATCTAGGTCTATTGTAACATATATGTTTGAAACCCAAAATGCTTATCGCCTAATATCAGTAAGCTGTACGACAAAACCAATCAAAGTGTTCACTAAATCAAACTCTATTGAAATAAGCAATAAAGTCGCAACTTCCGGTTGAAACTTGAAGACCTTGAAGTGTGATTCTGGGTCAATGTAGAATATTTATGTTGTCTCTGTTGTACACTTTTCTGTTGTAGAATATTTGAACTATACTGATTGCACAATTCTCGGGTATACCTATGTGTATAAGGTCTTGCACCAGGTGTTGTAAATTTATCGAGTCATATGCCCTTTGGATGTCGACGAATAGGTACATAAAGTACTTGCACATGTTCATTGAATATCCGTGATTAGTTGACCTACTTTATCAGTTGTCCCCAATCCTCTTCTAAATCTATATTATCGATCAGGGAGGATATTATTGTGTTCGCAAAACCACTCCAGTCTATGTTTGATCTTTCTTTCCATTATTTTTGTACCGCATGGCAACAGTGAGATAAATCTATATCCCGTACCTGATTGTGAGCTATATTGTATTTTTGGATGAGACATATCCACCGTCTTTAGCTCTTCGATGTATTTGCCTCCGGACCACCAGTCCTAGCATGCTCCTTTTCCCATACAAGATGGTGTTATGTTTTAAAGGGCTTTGTTCCCCTCCCCTATGTGTAGATCGAGGGTGTTCCTTATTTGAAGCATCACTGAGAAGTCTCTTTAAGGATTCCATTGAGAGTTCCGAATAGGTATGTTCTCATTTCTTCACCTTCCTCAATAAGTTGACGGTTGTCACCCAGATATCTTATGCTTCGGCTGGGTGTTTTAGGATTTGGGATATCTGTTATTCTGTAGCCTGCTAGGATATCAGTCATTAGTTTGCCTCGCTCTACCTTGGCTTCGTGATTTATCATTTTCATCCAGAATAACTTGTAATGCTGAGTATCTTCATAATATGTGAATATTCCTGTTTAACCAATAAAATGAACCTAGATGATATCCGAGTTTCCTGGATAAAGCACTTATCCAAGCCAAGGGAAGGTATACAACAAATTTCATCAAAATCGACCCATTATTTTTTGAGTTATCTCTGTGACACATACATACACACCATCACACACACACACACACACACACACACACACACATATATATATATATATATATATATATATATATATATATATATATATATATATATATATATATATATATATATAGAAACATAAAAATTCACACTGACCCTGGATATGGGTTCTAAGGGGCTTGGTTCGCGCTCATTTGAAGAAATTTATTAAAATTCGTTAGTGATTTTTTTAAAGAAAATTCACTAGAAACGAAATACAAAAAAAGTAGTGGTAATTACCAAGGAATAACTTTGCATAGTGGTAATTTTAGGATATTTTTAGAGAGAAATTCTTTTCCTTTCAAAAATGCCCCTTTCACTTTTTTTTTTTTTTTAGATATGAAAGTTGATGCATGTTAACTTAAACGTGAAACACCCGGTATACATTTATGCGATTTGTAAAATAAATTTTGATTTTGTCTAAACTTGGTTGATTAAACCTGGTTTGTGTGTTTATTTTGTGAACACTTTGAATAACTTCATTTGCCAGCCCATTTGGGCCAGTTTTTAATTATTTTATTTGTTGTGATGTAAGATATTTTTTACGAAAATTTGCTAGCATATTGTACTTGCTGCGTCCAGCTTTTTAGGCGATCACAGTGAGCCACCTGTATAAAGATATGGAGATAAGTAATATTGAATACATTTCATTATTATTCTTACAGGTTAAGGAACCATCTCAACAGTATGGTATAAATATTGTTGATGACCCGACTAAACCTTTCCTCTCTCTTCGCTCAGAAAACATAAGAACAATTTTTCAACAATTTGAAAGAGAAAAATACAGATATGTATTTGTTCTTATTCCAAACACAAAAAGTACACAAGAATACACCATGGTCAAGTCGACTGCTGAACTACACGCGGGTATGATCATACAGTGCTTAAAATCGAAAACAGTCCTCTATACAGGTCCAGAATATCCAAACGTGGTAGCAAATGTATTGCGTAAAGTTAGCAATAAATTAACCGGTGTAACCTGTCATCTACTTGATACTTTAGATATAATGAATGATGAATCATTCTCGGGTCTTAATTTCAAGTGGTTTAATTGCCGAAATCGTTGTTTTAATATTCCGAAGCAGTGTTCTGGTACATATCTAGTTTTGGCCAATTTTAAATTATAATTTTGTTGTCGCCCTGTTTAATTACCCAGATCCTGATAAGGGTTAATAAATGTCGTACGCAAAGATACTCACTATCACCTAAAAGGTAATTGTTGCCACATTTAATTTCAAGCTGCTGTGACAATGGAGAAGCTATAAATACTCGACTGTCACGTACTGAGCCAGGAAATCCAGTCATCATATCTCCTATTTTATGTTCGTTTTCGCATACTACTTGAAACTGAAAAAAATTGTTTTACAACACTGACAAGAAAACAACAATTATATCAGTATGCATGGAATAATAGTCTTCTCTGTTTATATACGAATCGGGGTGTTCAGTGGGCTTGCCAATTTTAACATGGCTCCCATCAATAACTCCGATGACTCCATTGAACCCATTTTCTGAAAACTGCTCCATAATATCTATTTGTTCAGCAGGTGTCGGCCAAGTTATTTCTGGAGCCATGTTGTTTAAAATGTAAGTAAGCCTTTCAATAACAATCATTAAGGTGTTTATGGTTATCGCAGAACAGTCTGCAACATCCATATACGATGCTGCCTCGTGAGAAACAAACCAAAGGAAAATTAGCGTATAATCGGATGCACTTAGGTTCCCAAATTCGCCAGCCTGATGGAAAAAATACTCGGATTGTTCAAATATCTCTGTAATGATGTTAGCAATATGTCGGCTGACTCTAAAATGTTCCATGAACTCATAATCACTATAATTTGTTACTATTGATTGCATATAATTTTCGTTTTGCTTCCTAGATCTCTCATGCAAATAAATTAATTTTTCATCACTTGAAGAAGAGCTTATTGCGTTGCCTTTAAAAACGTCTGGAAAAAAGAAAGTAATCTTGCAGAAAACTAGGTGTCTTCCTTTGCCAATTAATTCTTCATCACTTAAAGAAGAGCTTGTTGCGTTGTCTTTAAACATCTGGAAAAAAAGTAATCTTGCAGAAAACTAGGTGTCTTCCTTTGCTACTCAGAATCCTGGCTGCACCATTTTATGCCAGAAATATAATATAAAAAGAATGGATACTATCGAAAGTCTATTTATACTCTACACATACATACTGAACGATTTGTTCTCTGTGAAAACCGTTGCAGATATAATAAGCTACGTAGACGATACAGTGCTTTTTATCAGGACGACACCTGGGAGATGTTAAAGACTAAAGTGGAAGCTGATTTTCCTACGATTAAGAGTTGGTTCGAGAGTAATCTACCAGCTGTAAATAAGGTAAAGACGCGATTCATGTTTTTTTCGACCTACTATATATATATATATATATATATATATATATATATATATATATATATATATATATATATATATATATATATATATATATATATATATATATATATATATATATATATATATATATATATATATATATATATATATATATATATATATATATATATATATATATATATATATATATATATACCTGTGCTGGAAAGATCATGACAATACAATAGTAAAGAAGTTTAGATGTATATTGTATGAGTTCAACTTTCTAAGAAATTTTCTTAGCTTGTCACAGCTACTATTGTTATACAATCCACTGGACAGAACCTGATCCAGAAGTATGTTAAAGAAAGTATTACGTTTCTAATGTGGTTCAGCTGTATTAAGTTGAAAAAGCCTTCAAAGGACAGAACTGCACGGACCCTATTCAAAATCCGATTGTCCTCCAGATAAGCCACATATTCTAGAATATTAAAATCACCCATTAGCAATATCGGTGAGGAATACAGAAATTCACAAGCACACAAAAAAATCGAAAAAATTCCAAAAGTATGATATGAGGTATTAGACAACAAATAATGTAAAACAATGATTAAAGAGATACCGTCGACGGTAAGCTTAACACAAACGAAAGCAATGAGTGCTGCACTGTCTAAATCCAAAACAGAAATGTCAACGCGGCCTGCACTAAATTGTGAGTTATCGGCCAGCAATACACCACCTCCTCTCCCCAGCCCCTTTAGTTAAAACTTTTTGTCAGATCTGAAGATTATATAGTTAGTCGGTGTAACTTCAGAGTCGTCAGTACATGAGTTAAGCCATGTCTGGGTAAAAGCGAGGACGTCGTGTTCTCAGGAAGCTGCAGCATTGTAAATATGATAGAGTTTATTTTTAAACTGTCAGGATTCTAAACGTAGATCCGCAGTTCAGCTCGACGACGACCACCCACAGAAGGCACAGCACCAACACAATGCCGTGGTTGCTATAATGAAAAAATGGTCTGACTTAAATTTAGATAAGGGCAGTAGGTAATGGACCACTTTGGCAGGGAATACGCCCCCGGGGGCTCCCATGTTGAGGGTCCCCATGTTGACAGGTGACAGCTGTCATGTGACAGGCTGGGGTTGAGGCTGAGGCTGTGCCCCCTAACCAGATTGCGGGGGCTGCGTCCATGGTCAGAATAAGTTCTTCAAATCAGAATCAAGACTAGCGATCTAGATTTAGGTCCTAGAGAGAGTGAGAGAGAGATAGAGAGGAGCTCTGTGTGCGAGGTAGAGAGAGAGAGAGAGGGAGGCGTTTATAATGACGTCAGCTACTATTTTATTTAAAAAAATCCTTTTTTTTTCCCCAGATGTTTAAAGACAACGTAACAAGCTCTTCTTTAAGTGATGAAGAATTAATTGGCAAAGGAAGACACCTAGTTTTCTGCAAGATTACTTTCTTTTTTCCAGACGTTTAAAGACAACGCAATAAGCTCTTCTTCAAGTGATGAAAAATTAATTTATTTGCATGAAAGATCTGGGAAGCAAAATGAAACTTGAAATTAAGACCCGAGAATGATGTTCATCATTCATCATTCATTATATCTAAAGTACCAAGTAGATGACAGGTTACACCGGTTAATTTATTGCTAACTTTACGCAATACGTTTGCTACCACGTTTGGATATTCTGGACCTGTATAGAGGACTGTTTTCGATTTTAAGCACTGTATGATCATACCTGCGTGTAGTTCAGCAGTCGACTTGACCATGGTGTATTGTTGTGTACTTTTTGTGTTTGGAATAAGGACAAATGCATATCTGTATTTTTCTCTTTCAAATTGTTGAAAAATTGTTCTTATGTTTCCTGAGCGAAGAGAGAGGAAAGGTTTAGTCGGGTCATCAACAATATTTATACCATACTGTTGAGATGGTTCCTTAACCTGTAAGAAGAATAATGAAATGTATTCAATATTACTTATCTCCATATCTTTATACAGGTGGCTCACTGTGATCGCCTAAAAAGCTGGACGCAGCAAGTACAATATGGTAGCAAATTTTCGTAAAAAATATCTTACATCACAACAAATAAAATAATTAAAAACTGGCCCAAATGGGCTGGCAAATGAAGTTATTCAAAGTGTTCACAAAATAAACACACAAACCAGGTTTAATCAACCATGTTTAGTCAAAATCAAAATTTATTTTACAAATCGCATAAATGTATACCGGGTGTTTCACGTTTAAGTTAACATGCATCAACTTTCTTATCTAAAAAAAAATAGTGAAGGGGGCATTTTTGAAAGGAGAAGAATTTCTCTCTAAAAAGGGGGGTGTGGTCCCTTAGCCTGGTCGTGCGTTGGTCGTCCTCTTGATTGATCAACGCGTGACTTAGCTACTGGACTCCTAGAGACTGGCTCCACGTGCCACCCCTGGCGCGACTGTCGGCAATGGGATTAACGCCCAGGGCTGATGGTCTACTAAAGTCTCACTCCTTCTCACACACGCATACAAAGACAGACACGACACAACAATAAGTTGACGATTGTCACCCAGGTATCTTATGCTTCGGGTAGGTGTCTTAGGATTTGGGATATCTGTTATTCTGTAGCCTGC
Organism: Tillus elongatus; assembly: GCA_964006375.1. NCBI lineage: Eukaryota > Metazoa > Arthropoda > Insecta > Coleoptera > Cleridae > Tillus > Tillus elongatus. The sequence goes on from OZ023268.1 coordinate 39,798,112, forward strand.
TAGGATACCAGTCATTAGTTTGCCTCGCTCTACCTTGGCTTCGTGATTTATCATTTTCATCCAGAATAACTTGTAATGCTGAGTATCTTCATCATATGTGAATATTCCTGTTTAGCCAATAAAATGAACCTAGATGATATCCGATTTTCCTGGATAAAGCACTTATCCAAGCCAAGGGAAGGTATGCAAGAAATTTCATCAAAATCGACCCATTATTTTTTGAGTTATCTCTGTGACACATACATACACACCATCACACACACACACACACACACACACACACACACACACACAGATATATATATATATATATATATATATATATATATATATATATATATATATATATATATATATATATATATATATATATATATATATATATATATATATATATATATAGAAACATATAAAAATTCACACTGACCCTGGATATGGGTTCTAAGGGGCTTGGTACGCGCTCATTTGAACAAATTTATTAAAATTCATTAGTGATTTTTTTAAAGAAAATTCACTAGAAACGAAATACAAAAAAGTAGTGGTAATTACCAAGGAATAACTTTGCATAGTAGGGATTTTAGGATATTTTTAGAGAGAAATTCTTTTCCTTTCAAAAATGCCCCTTTCATTATTTTTTTTTAGATATGAAAGTTGATGCATGTTAACTTAAACGTGAAACACCCGGTATACATTTATGCGATTTGTAAAATAAATTTTGATTTTGTCTAAACTTGGTTGATTAAACCTGGTTTGTGTGTTTATTTTGTGAACACTTTGAATAACTTCATTTGCCAGCCCATTTGGGCCAGTTTTTAATTATTTTATTTGTTGTGATGTAAGATATTTTTTACGAAAATTTGCTAGCATATTGTACTTGCTGCGTCCAGCTTTTTAGGCGATCACAGTGAGCCACCTGTATAAAGATATGGAGATAAGTAATATTGAATACATTTCATTATTATTCTTACAGGTTAAGGAACCATCTCAACAGTATGGTATAAATATTGTTGATGACCCGACTAAACCTTTCCTCTCTCTTCGCTCAGAAAACATAAGAACAATTTTTCAACAATTTGAAAGAGAAAAATACAGATATGTATTTGTTCTTATTCCAAACACAAAAAGTACACAAGAATACACCATGGTCAAGTCGACTGCTGAACTACACGCAGGTATGATCATACAGTGCTTAAAATCGAAAACAGTCCTCTATACAGGTCCAGAATATCCAAACGTGGTAGCAAATGTATTGCGTAAAGTTAGCAATAAATTAACCGGTGTAACCTGTCATCTACTTGGTACTTTAGATATAATGAATGATGAATGATGAACATCATTCTCGGGTCTTAATTTCAAGTGGTGTAATTGCCGAAATCGTTGTTTTAATATTCCGAAGCAGTGTTCTGGTACATATCTAGTTTTGGCCAATTTTAAATTATAATTTTGTTGTCGCCCTGTTTAATTACCCAGATCCTGATAAGGGTTAATAAATGTCGTACGCAAAGATACTCACTATCACCTAAAAGGTAATTGTTGCCACATTTAATTTCAAGCTGCTGTGACAATGGAGAAGCTATAAATACTCGACTGTCACGTACTGAGCCAGGAAATCCAGTCATCATATCTCCTATTTTATGTTCGTTTTCGCATACTACTTGAAACTGAAAAAAATTGTTTTACAACACTGACAAGAAAACAACAATTATATCAGTATGCATGGAATAATAGTCTTCTCTGTTTATATACGAATCGGGGTGTTCAGTGGGCTTGCCAATTTTAACATGGCTCCCATCAATAACTCCGATGACTCCATTGAACCTATTTTCTGAAAACTGCTCCATAATATCTATTTGTTCAGCAGGTGTCGGCCAAGTTATTTCTGGAGCCATGTTGTTTAAAATGTAAGTAAGCCTTTCAATAACAATCATTAAAGTGTTTATGGTTATCGCAGAACAGTCTGCAACATCCATATACGATGCTGCCTCGTGAGAAACAAACCAGCGTATAATCGGATGCACTTAGGTTCCCAAATTCGCCAGCGTGATGGGAAAAATACTCGGATTGTTCAAATATCTCTGCAATGATGTTAGCAACATGTCGGCTGACTCTAAATGTTCCATGAACTCATAATCACTATAATTTGTTACTATTGATTGCATATATTTTTCATTTTGCTTCCTAGATCTCTCATGCAAATAAATTAATTTTTCATCACTTGAAGAAGAGCTTATTGCGTTGCCTTTAAAAACGTCTGGAAAAAAGAAAGTAATCTTGCAGAAAACTAGGTGTCTTCCTTTGCCAATTAATTCTTCATCACTTAAAGAAGAGCTTGTTGCGTTGTCTTTAAACATCTGGAAAAAAAGTAATCTTGCAGAAAACTAGGTGTCTTCCTTTGCTACTCAGAAACCTGGCAGCACCATTTTATGCCAGAAACATAATATAAAAAGAGTGGATACTATTGAAAGTCTATTTATACTCTACGCATACATACTGAACGATTTGTTCTCTGTGAAAACCGATGCAGATATAATAAGCTACGTAGACGATACAGTGCTTTTTATCAGGACGACACCTGGGAGATGTTAAAGACTAAAGTGGAAGCTGATTTTCCTACGATTAAGAGTTGCTTCGAGAGTAATCTACCAGCTGTAAATAAGGTAAAGACGCGATTCATGTTTTTTTTGACCTAATATATATATATATATATATATATATATATATATATATATATATATATATATATATGCTACAGTATAAAAAATTAAATTTTAAGGCACAGGATGACTATTGGAAAATTGACAGGACGGACACTGTGGATTACCTGTGAGTAACATTTGACGAAAACCTGTGCTGGAAAGATCATGCCAATACAATAGTAAAGAAGTTTAGATGTAAATTGTATGCATTCAACTTTCTAAGAGATTTTCTTAGCTTGTCACAGCTACTATTGTTATACAATCAACTGGACAGAACCAGATCCAGAAGTATGTTAAAGAAAGTATTACGTTTCTAATGTGGTTTAGCTGTCTTAAGTTGAAAAAGCCTTCAAAGGACAGAACTGCACGGACCCTATTCAAAATCCGATTGTCCTCCAGATAAGCCACATATTCTAGAATATTAAAATCACCCATTAGCAATATCGGTGAGGAATACAGAAATTCACAAGCACACAAAAAATCGAAAAAAATTCCAAAAGTATGATATGAGGTATTAGACACCAAATAATGTAAAACAATGATTAAAGAGATACCGTCGACGGTAAGCTTAACACAAACGAAAGCAATGAGTGCTGCATTGTCTAAATCCAAAACAGAAATGTCAACGCGGCCTCCCCAGCCCCTTCAGTTAAAACTTTTTGTCAGATCTGAAGATTATATAGTTAGTCGGTGTAACTTCAGAGTCGTCAGTACATGAGTTAAGCCATGTCTGGGTAAAAGCAAGGACGTCGTATTCGCAGAAAGTTGCAGCATTGTAAAGGTGATTGACTTTATTTTTTAAGCTCTCAGGATTCTAAACGTAGATCCGCAGATCAGCTCGACGACGACGACCACCCACAGAAGGCACCGCACCAACACAATGCCGTGATTGATATAATGAAAAAATGGTCTGACTTAAATTTAGATAAGGGCAGTAGGTAATGGACCACTTTGGCAGGGCATACGTCCCCGGGGGCCCCATGTTATCGTTCCGCCCCCGGGAGCTCCCATGTTGACAGGTGACAGCTGTCAGCTGTCATGAGACAGGCTGGGGTTGAGGCTGAGGCTGTGCCCCCTAACCAGATTGCGGGGGCTGCGTCCATGGTCAGAATAAGTTCTTCGAATCAGAATCAAGACTAGCGATCTAGATTTAGGTCCTAGAGAGAGTGGGAGAGAGATAGAGAGGAGCTCTGTGTGCGAGGTAGAGAGAGAGAGAGAGAGAGAGGCGTTTATAATGACGTCAGCTACTATTTTATTTTAAAAAATCTTTTTTTTTCCCAGATGTTTAAAGACAACGTAACAAGCTCTTCTTTAAGTGATGAAGAATTAATTGGCAAAGGAAGACACCTAGTTTTCTGCAAGATTACTTTCTTTTTTCCAGATGTTTAAAGACAACGCAATAAGCTCTTCTTCAAGTGATGAAAAATAATTTATTTGCATGAAAGATCTGGGAAGCAAAATGAAACTTGAAATTAAGACCCGAGAATGATGTTCATCATTCATCATTCATTATATCTAAAGTACCAAGTAGGTGACAGGTTACACCGGTTAATTTATTGCTAACTTTACGCAATACGTTTGCTACCACGTTTGGATATTCTGGACCTGTATAGAGGACTGTTTTCGATTTTAAGCACTGTATGATCATATCTGCGTGTAGTTCAGCAGTCGACTTGACCATGGTGTATTCTTGTGTACTTTTTGTGTTTGGAATAAGGACAAATACATATCTGTATTTTTCTCTTTCAAATTGTTGAAAAATTGTTCTTATGTTTCCTGAGCGAAGAGAGAGGAAAGGTTTAGTCGGGTCATCAACAATATTTATACCATACTGTTGAGATGGTTCCTTAACCTGTAAGAAGAATAATGAAATGTATTCAATATTACTTATCTCCATATCTTTATACAGGTGGCTCACTGTGATCGCCTAAAAAGCTGGACGCAGCAAGTACAATATGGCAGCAAATTTTCGTAAAAAATATCTTACATCACAACAAATAAAATAATTAAAAACTGGCCCAAATGGGCTGGCAAATGAAGTTATTCAAAGTGTTCACAAAATAAACACACAAACCAGGTTTAATCAACCAAGTTTAGTCAAAATCAAAATTTATTTTACAAATTGCATGAATGTATACCGGGTGTTTAACGTTTAAGTTAACATGCATCAACTTTCTTATCTAGAAAAAAATAGTGAAAGGGGCATTTTTGAAAGGAGAATAATTTCTCTCTAAAAAGGGGGGTGTGGTCCCTTAGCCTGGTCGTGCGTTGATCGTTCTCTTGATTCATCAACGCGTGACTTAGCTACTGGACTCCTAGAGACTGGCTCCACGTGCCACCCCTGGCGCGACTGTCGGCAATGGGATTAACGCCCAGGGCTGATGGTCTACTAAAGTCTCACTCCTTCTCACACACAGTGTTGCTACAAGTGGCACAATTGTACTAAATTTAGTACAATTTCATTGTTTATGCACATTTAGTACATCTTTGAGAGATTTAGTACAATTTTTCCTAATTTCTCCATAAACTATCTATCATAATTTTGTTGTCTTTTTTGTTTGTAAACTAACACTTTATTTTAGTTTTGCCTGAAATATAGTATCTAATGACATAAAGTCATCAGTATACTTTATGCCTAATAATAATAACTGTTCACTGTTCAATTTGAGCGAAAATAGTTCCTTTGAATATTCGATATTGGCGGCAAGTAAAGTTGCGCGGTTTTGCGGTGACAATTCAGTCAGTTGTTTTATGTTTTATAATAGTCTTTTTAATAATAGTCTTTATTAATAGCAGCTGATAACGGTAAGAGTGCACTTTTACCCAGATAACTATAAATCTCCTTGTCTTCGTAATATGAAAATATAATGCCTAAGCCAACGTTAGATACAAAAAAAAGTATAAACAACAGTTTAGAGAACAATGGTTAAGTGAATTCAAATGGTTGTCGTTAAAAGGCTCCGACTTTTTCTGCACCGTCTGCTCTAAACCTATACAAGGTAGCTCCTTTCACATTAAACGCCATGAAAAGGCTTCATTCCATATTAAAAAGCAACAAGCTGCAGCTAATACCAGATCTTTGACTACTTACGCTGAAATTTCAAACTTTAACCACGTTACATATCAAGTGAAGGAAGCAGAGTTAAAATTATGTGCCTATATGTGCGACCATAATTTGCCGTTTATCTTAATGGATACATTGCCTTCCTTATGTAGTATAATTTTTCCGGATTCAAAAATTGCAAAGAAAATGTGCATAAAGAGAAAAAAAGCAACTGACACATGTATACAACAGTTAGGCCCTGCAGCTAAACAACAGCTGGTAGCAGATCTTCGATCGTCTAGATTTTCACTAATAATCGATGAAACAACGGACATCAGTGATAAAAATTCCCTTGCTGTAATCACAAGATACTGGAAAGGCAACGCTGTATGTGACCGATTTTTTGAACTAATAGAGGTGCAGTCTGCTACTGCCGCAGGCTTATTTCAGTCAATAAAATGTACCCTAGACAAATCGAATATACCTTATGAAAACATTATAGGATTAGGTGCCGATAACGCAAGTGTTATGATGGGAAATTTAAACAGTGTGCAGACAAGATTTAAAGAACTTGTACCAAACATTGTGGTTCAGGGATGCGCATGCCATTCCCTCCACCTATGCGCCTCGAATGCTTGCAAGAAGCTACCATCCAGCATAGAACAGTTTGTGAGAGATATATACTCATATTTTTCTCATAGTTCCAAAAGGATTGAAGAATTTAAAGAGTGTCAGATTTTTTTAGATGAAGAACCTCAAAAGTTGCTGTACCCAAGCCAGACAAGATGGCTCTCTATGAGGGTAAGTTTAAGAAAGGTGTGCGATTTCAATTTGTATATTTTTTAATATTTTCAGATGGTGTGTCAAAGAATTTTAGACCACTGGCACTCCTTAACACTTTTTTTTTCAAAGAGCAAGTTCTGAAGATAATCTACCTTCAGCCAAAAATGTTCTAAGTGCTTTAAAAAAAGACATTTTTAAAGTGTATCTATCTTTCATGCTGTATTCTTTAGAACTTATTACGAAGTTGAACCTAGAATTCCAGAGTGAAGCACCAAAGGTACCTTATCTTCTTGAACAGATTACAACTTTGTATCGAACAATTATAAAATGTTACATAAAAAACAATGTTCGAGACGATGAAGATATAAAACTGAATGTCAACAATCCACATAACTATCTTCCACTAGAGAGTATGTATTTTGGAGCTAAGGCTGAATTAGTTATGACTAACTCTCAAAATATTGATTCACAGGAAATACATAATTTTAGGCTTCGTGCTCTAGAATTCTATATTGAATTATGTAATCAAATTAAAAATATGTTTGATTTCTGGAACCCCTATTATACATTCGCCTCCAATTTCGTTCCAACCAAAGCCACTTCCGGTGATGTTTTATCCATAGCTAGTTTTGTAACTTTGTTCCCAAATATAGAAGTAGGCATAGAAGCTGTGAACACTGAATGGCAACTTTTAAGTGAGTCAGATGATGTTAAAAAGATGAAAAGTTTGACCCTTGATGAATTTTGGAGCGAGATTAATTTGACGAAGAATACCTTAGGTTCACCAATGTTTGCAAACTTAATGGTAGTAGTTAAAGTTATTTTAAGTTTGCCACATTCTTCAGCAACTGCTGAGAGAATTTTCTCTCAGCTAAACATTATTAAATCTAAAAGAAGAAACAGGCTTCTCATAAATACTTGTGCTCAAATACTACACATTAAAGATATGTTGCATACTTTTCCTGGAAAGTCTTTGGACTGGACACCTGATAAAAAACTAGTCACTGCAAGGAAAAAGGACGACGAAGTTGAAGATACAGAAATATAATCTATTTTGCAAGAGAAAATATTTTTTAGTTTTTATTTATTTACGTAAGAATAACAGTTTTGTTTATATTTTGGTACATTAAACTAAGACAAATTAGAGAATAACAATAGATTTTTTTAGTTTTGAGGTTAATTTACTCAAAACCAAAGATTTTTATTTAGTTTTGTAAGATTAACAGCTTTATTTATTTTTTGTTATGTTTTGTTACATTAAGCTTATTACAAATTAGAGAATAAGTGAATATATTTTTTCAGTTTTTAGGTTAATTTACTTAGAACCAAAGATTTCTTTTATTTATTTATGTAAGAATAACAGTTTTATTTATTTTTTGTTATGTTTTGTTACATTAAGCTTATTACAAATTAGAGAATATATTTTTTCAGTTTTTAGGTTAATTTAGTTAGAACCAAAGATTTTTTAAATTTATTTATGTAAGAATAACAGTTTTATTTATTTTTTGTTATGTTTTAAACTTGTACTAATTAGAGAATAAGAGAGTATATTTTTTTAGTTTTAATTTATTTAGAACCAAAGCTTTTTTATTTAGTTATGTAAGAATAGCAGTTTTATTTATTTTTTGTAAGATTGTCTTACATTAAACGAGTCCCAAATTGATAAGTTTTATTTATTCTTGGAGTACAATACTGGAATTTAATTAATTATCACATAAGTAGTATAACATAAAACATAAATACATAATATTAACCTTAAAGATGTTTACGTTATATGAATTTTGAATTTCCCGCCATTTAGTACAATTTATAAAATTTTAGTACAATTTTCACTTCAGATTTAGTACTTTCTAAAAATCCCTAGTAACAACAGTGTGTGTGAGTCACACACGCCACACACACGCATACAAACACAGACACGCCACACACACGCATACAAACACAGACACGACACACATAGATCGGGTTGGGGGCTTCTTGGGCTTCGGCGTGGACTCCGAGGAGGGACTTCGAGCGGAGCCTGCTCTGGACTGGCAGCGCTGTGCAAACCAGGTCCGGCACACCTGGCGCCGTTTGCGCAGTACATGCCTTCGCCGGCGTAGGGGGCTGCCCTATCATCCATTCGAAAAATGCTCGATCGTGTCAGCAGCACCGGGTAGGTCCGGAACAGGGGGCTAGCTGCACGCTTCGGGTCGCCGCGGCGTGGCCGCAGAGCTGCTCTTAACAAAATCAATTCTCATCATGGATGAAGCGCCGGGGCGCGGTGTGGTGATCTCCCGTATCTATACGCTCATGTCTGAAATGGTTGTCTGCTAGTGGGTGTTAATTTTAGTTTGTAATTGACAGGGTGTCGTTCATATTTAGCCCGTTGGCATATATTACATGTGTCAACATATTTTTGGCAATCATTGATTAGGTTTGGCCAATAATACTTTCTGCTTATTTGGGCCATTAGCTCTTGAGCTCCACGGTGGTCTGGACTATGAGCTTCAAACAAAATATTGCTCTGAATTAAGGGATCGACTACGTCATTAAGTACTATATTGGTATACACGCACCTCACTGAATTTTCAAATGTGTTCTGGATTAAATTTGCTAGCATTTCGTTCATGTTTCGGTCTTTAGTATAAATTGCATTTATTACGCCTGGATTTACAAATTCTTGCAAAATATTAGTGATCTCGTTTTCGTAATTATTTCGGGATATGTGAACTAACATGTGTCGTTTATTGAAAGGGGAAATCACGTTTACTCCGGGTTTACTGTAGAATGTAAATATGAATTGATTTTTATATAAATTAAGGACTTTGTCTGTAATCGGTAACGTTGCGCGAGTGTTTTCTGCTTGTGAATGTTGTATCACCGTTGTTAAGGCCTGGTTAGGTGAAGTGATTTGTACGTCTGAAAGTATTTTTATTTTTGAGGCATTTGTTGTGTCTGTAGCTCTGTCCTGTGGAATAAATTCGTCTAAGTCTGTGGGTTCGATCAGTTCTCTCTGATTAATATCGCCAGGGTTGTTGAACATAGATAACAGATCATCTTCAGTTTCTAGGGGATATGCTTCTAATCTCGAGAGAAAGTCGGCATTAGTGTTGTGTTTTCCTTTTTTATATACAATGGTGTAATCAAATTATTCCAGTTTTAAGCGCCATCGAATTAATTTAGAATTCGGTTCCTTTAAATTAAATAACCATTGCAGTGATTTATGGTCGCTTATTACATTAAATTTTTGTCCGTAAATGTAAGGTATGAATAGTTTTGTGGCCCAAATTATAGCTAAACATTCTTTTTCGATTGTCGAGTAGTTTTGTTCGTGATTGTTTAGTGTACGGCTGATAAACATTATTGGTTTATCTTTGCCAATAGGTCCTTGTGACAAGACAGCTCCTAAGCCAACGTTTGAAGCGTCTGTGGTTACGTTAAATAGTTTTGTAAAGTCAGGATAGGCTAGAATTGGGGGATTTGAAATTATGCGTTTAATGTTATCAAAGGATTTAATGAATTCCGGTGTATGTATTACTTCGCTGTTTTTCTTAAGACAAAGTGTCAGAGGTTTCGCAATAGTTGCAAATCCTTTTATAAATTTTCGATAGTATCCAGCGATACCTAGAAATGGTTTGATTTGTTTTTGAGGATTTGGTATAGATATATTTTTGATCTTTTCAATTAATTTAGGGTTCGGTTTGACTCCTCGGGTGCTCACGAGATATTCGATCTTCTGTAGACAAAATTCGGATTTCTCGATTTGGACCTTTAAGTTATGTTCTTGTAATCTGTGTAGGACTGTTTCTATATTTTTTAAGTGTTCTTCAAAGGTTTTCCCAATTATTATTATGTCATCCAAATATACAAAACAAATATTATCGATAAGGCCCTTTAGGACGTTATGCATTGTACGGACAAAGCAAGCCGGACCATTTTTAACCCCAAAAGGCATACGGACAAATTGCCAAATGGGCTTGCTGACAGCTAAACGCAGTTTTATGTCGATCCTTCGGATCGATTTCAATTTGGTAATATCCGCTTTTTAAATCTAATTTTGAGAAATAATTCGAATTTCCTAACAGATCTAGAATGCTAGAGATATTCAGAATAGGATATTTATCCTCAATCGTCTTTCCGTTCAATTTGCGAAAATCGACGACCATTCGCCAGCTTTTTTCATCTTTCTTATTTGGTTTTTTATGTATAAGAAACACTGGATAGTTGTAGGCGGATTCACTCTCGACTATAATATTCTGACGTCACAATTCTGCGATTTGCTTCTCAAGTTCCTCACGTTGAATATGTGGGAAGCGATAAGGTTTCGTGAAAACTGGTATATCGCAATTTAGCGGGATGGTATGTTTTATGCCGTTGGTAAATGTGAGCACATCGCCTTCGCGATAAAATACTTGTTTGTAACGCATACACAGCTCTCTTAAGCTGGGGCCACACTAACGTTAACGTCTAACGTCCATTATCGCAATAATTGAGGCGTTAAAACTGACGGATTAAAATACGCGGTAATGGCTACACTAGCATTTTGACGTCTACTGTTATTAAAATTAACGCGTTTTGAGAAAGTAATTTGAAGATGGAGGTTGCGGCTGCTACACTGATGTATCATATGAGTGTTAATTATTATAATATGAATTTATTATATTATAACTGGATCAGACAAAAACCCAGGCTTAAGCGGAGATGGTGTCACAGTTCTGTTTATATGTTTGCAGAACATATGAAGTGACCATGACCAAGTTTTGTAATTATTTAAACTTTGTCAATTGCAGGAGAGCAATGGAGAAAAATATATTTTGTGATCTGTTAGCTGAACCAAGTAACCAATTTCAAGGATTCCTCCGAATGTCAGCGACTGATTTCGAAGAAATTCTTAACAGAGTAGGACCGTTGATAAGAAAACAAGACACTAGATTTCGTGAAACAATTCCAGCAAAGGTACGCTTAGCGGTAACTCTACGATATTTAGCTTCAGGAGATAGTTTCAGAAGCTTGCTTTACTTGTTCAAGATGTCTCACCAAATTATTTCTAATATCGTAAGGGATGGCTGCGCTGCCCTCGTTACTGCATTGAAGGGTGAAATAAAGGTAAAAAAATACACTATATAATATGTATTGTAATAGTACGCATTTTTTCCTGTTGCTTACATAATAAAGTATGCTTTAATTTCAGATGCCAGCGAATGAATACGAATGGTTACAAAAGGAATCCGATTTTAACGACACGTTCCCTCATTGCTTGGGGGCCCTTGATGGAAAACATGTTGTATTAATATCAACGATGCACAGCGGCTCCGAATATTTTAACTATAAGCATTCATTCAGCATTGTTCTGTTGGCTTTGGTAGATCGCAATTTTTGTATCATGTTTTGTGATGTCGGAAGCAGAGGTAGAATCAGTGTTGGTGGTGTATTCAGGAATAGTGTTTTATTTGAAAAACTTCATACAAATATGTTACATCTATCACAACCTGGACCACTGTCTGAGGGTGACGTAAATATGCCCTATATTTTTGTTGCTGATGACGCATTTCCACTCCACGCAACTTAATGAAACCTTTTCCTGGAGATCACCCTGAAGGGAGTATAAAAAGAAAATTTAATAGGAAACTTTCTTCCGTTCGCATTGTTGTGGAAAATACATTTGGTATAATGTCAGCACGATTTCGAGTGCTCAGGAAACCTATAACTCTACAACCAGAAGAAGCTTCTAAAGTGGTGATGGCTTGTGCTTTATTACACAACTTCTTAAGAAAAAGTAATAACTCAAAATCTATTTACACCCCACCAGGCTCCATTGACACAATTAGCAATGGAGAAATAACAAGGCCAGTGAGTTGGAGACAAGAAACAGGGGAAGGTGAAGTCGCTTTCAGACCAATACGGCAAATCGCAAGACGTTCAGGTTTAACAGCAATAGAGGTTAGGAATAAATTCGCTGAACATTTCATGAACAGGGATTAGGGAAAAACTGATGGTTACTATGATCATTATCAACGAGCAGGCGAATGCATCTGAATTAGTATATATATCTTACCAAGCTAGTTAAGGGAAAGTAAAAGAAAGTGTAATATGTTGTCTTATATTTATTTATGAAATAAAATGTATTAATATAAATGTCGTTCAACCTTTTTTTAAATGTTAAATCGGTACAAAGGATTATATCTATCAATATCCAACACACGAACAAGTATCTAATAATAAAAAACAATTGAACTATCAATAATTATTAGTATGTTGACCACGATTATGTCATTTATTAGAGAATATTTCAACATCTCCTGTCTCAGATAATCTTAAAATTCTTCTTTCTGATTCTGGCGGGATGTTGGGTGGTAGCAGATCTTGATAGAAAACTTCAGAAACAGAAGACAACATTTGTGATGTACTGTTTGGCATCAACTGTTGTGTCTGTGTTAACGCTTGAGCTGAAATATTTGTTCCTATATCTTTAACGTTGATGTTAGTACAATCTGTTGACAAGGGAGCTGAATAGGATCTTTCTTGTTGGTCGTTTGATAGCACTGAATATGATGAAACGCTTTCTATGTCAATTGGTCTATTGTCACTCGCTACTGACCAGGATACTGACGACGAACTGCGTGAAGTGCTTGTGTTTTTATTTTTCATCAGTGATTGAAAGACTAAATTTTGAATAGAATTCATTAAAATTTCTCTTTTATCCACATCACTGATTTTTCGAATTTTTGCTGCTATCAATGATGCAAAATGATCATACTTATAAAAATCTCGTCTTTATTTTTGACTTGATAGTGATTTTATGCAGGTAAAAGCTTCATCCATCTGTTTTTTGGCGGCAGCTATTTCTGATGGTAGGTTTTTCATAACGAAGCGCTGTTGAGCTGCAGACTGTTTAAAATTGGATTGAGAACTACACGTAATGGGACGTTTTTTCCTTGACCTGAAGCACTTTGATGTTGTATTGTACGTGGTTGTGGTGTACTTGGTTTAGGTGTTTTGACTTTCGCGGGCACAACTGGGTTCTTCACATTCAGAAGCCTCCGATTCCATCACATTTACTGACAATGGTGATGTAGGCTAAAATAAAGATTATATTTACCAAAGACGTGTTATAAGTTGTATATTTCAAGAAACATACCTCTGTGTTCAATGTAATGTTGCCTTCGTATATAGGTTTAAGAAAGCCATGCATGACATCAAATGCAAACCAATTTGTGGTATATATGTCACTTGTTCCTGCACCAGACTTTAAAGATTTCTTATATTTATTAAGATGAGTTCTGTAGTATCCCATAAGAGTGTCTTTTTTCTTCTTTAAATCTTCTACAGTTGCTGGAAATGGTAGTGCCTGCACAATCCCACGCCAAGCGTCACCTTGAGCACCACGATTTTTATGTGTCTTCTGTCGAGGATCCCATAAGCAAGGTTCTGTTTGAAACAATGCTAAAAACTCTAATATTTTTTCGTTAGACCACTCCATTTCATTCGATCTGATTTAAAATTCTAAACCACGATTCAAGCTCGAACTTGTTGCGTCCACAATAAACAATGCACTAGTGTAGCCACAGCAGCGCGATAAATGACACGTTAACCCCTTTCATGTGTGCAAAAAGACCGCCACCCGAGCTATCGCCCAACGTTAAACGCCATTAATAATGCCGATAGTAAATTAACGCGTTAAACCGTGGCTACACTAGTGTTTAATGTCAAATAACGCAACAATTAACGGCATTAGACATTAGTGTGGCCCCAATGTAACAGCCACTTGTTTCGCAGAGTTTAAATGACCTAAGTCAAGTTTAATGTGTGCTGACCTACTTTTGTCTGTGGAGATAATAACGTTGCACACATCAATTTCGTTATGGTTAATGTGTCTCGCTTTTATCAATGGTTTCGATGTCATATGCAGCAGAGTGCCTGCTATCGGAACTTTGCACTGATAGTTAATTGCTATCGTCAAGGTCTCGGGAATGTTTATTCCTTCGACTTCTTGTGTTGGTATCAATACTGGGCCATTCCTAATTTTTATAGGAAGGGTTGCCGTTTGTTCCGTAACTGAGACATTAAAATTTTCTTGTTGTATAGAGCTGTCGTATCTTACCAATGGATATTTGACATTGTTTAGTATAATACTGCCTTCTCTCAAGTTTATTAACGCGTTCATCCGTTCGAGGCTATCTGTCCCTAACAGAGCATCAAAATGATTATGAAATTGAACAATAAAGAATTTTAAATCCTGGTTCTGTTCGAAAAGGTCAACATTCAAGCACGTATCGTGTTTTGAATGTGAAATGATTGTTTTTAATGTAAAGTTATCTTTATACATCTTATTAGAAAAATAAGCAACAGCTACATCCGGGTTCATTAATGAGTTTGTTGCGCCCGTATCCACCAAAATTTTTAAAGGTGGGTCTAAGGTTATAAGGCAGGGCAAGGTGTTGCTTTGTTTTGGAAAGCTTGCATTACTTATGGCTTTTCCGAGGCAGTTAAACGAAAATTTTCTATTTCTGTATACTGGTCATCTAATTGATTTTCAGCTGGGTCAGGTATGTCTGGTTCGTCGTAATCGCCATGGTCTATATAATCTATTTCGGCGTTTTCCGAAAAATAAGCGTTATTGTCTAGGGAATTTTCATGTGCATACGTAAAATTGTCATTTGCGTAATTACTCTGATTTTCTTGCTGAGGATCTACCTCAGAGAAATATACCTGCGGTTGTCTCCAATTTTTAAATGCTGTTTTCTGATAATTAATTTGATTTGAGCCGTTATTAGGTGGTATATTGGGGTTACTACTAAAATTTTGATTCGGATTTCGGTTAAAGTTTTGAGTCGGATTCCTATTGGGTTGTGCTCTGAAGTTGGGTGTATAATTTTGGTATGTCGGCACCTGGTTAACAGGTGTAGGTACCGGTTGATTGAAAAATCGTCTTGGCTGAAAAGTTGGATTTGCTTGGGCTGGATTGTACGTGATAGGGTTATTAAATGCAGGTTTTCTTAAAATGTTTGGTCTCATAAAGACCGGTTTCGAGGGCATGACTACTTTCGGTTTTTCAGGAGGGTGTTTAGAAATGTATGTTAGTACCGTATTTGTTGCGGATGCTAGCGTATTATGGTCTTTTACGTCAAGTATCGTTTGCATCATATACTAGGACAGTTATTGTAAAGAACTTCTATTGCGATTTGTTCATTTATTTCTTGATAAATTGCCTTTTGACCTATCGTTAGATTTTTATCCATAGAGACTTTAACATTTAATTGTGTTTGCATTGATTTTAATCTTTCAATAAATTCATTTAGATTTTCATTATGTTTCATCTTTAGCATTTTAAACTGGTGGGCTAGTACTTTTCTATCAGTTAAATCGCTAAATTTGGTTCTAAGGGCTTCCTTGAGCAATGGCCAATCCGTTAAGTCTGGTCTACAGACGACGAAGTCTTCGGCTTCGCCCGTGAGCTTGCTACATATCATACAAAAAACGTATTCGTTTAATGTGTCGTCATTTGTATTGCCATATTTATCGAAATATTTTTCTACTTTATTTATGAACGTTTCTAAAGCGATGGGTCTACCATGGAATTTTGGTAAAATATCGCCGTAAATTTTAGCTGCCGATATGTATTTTTCTGTGTTTCTATCTGTACCTGTCTGTGAACTACAGCTAGTTTGGAAATTTGCTGATGGTAAAGACATATTGAACTGATTTTTATCACTTGTGTCGGTAAATAAGTTTGCTAAATTTAGAAATTCTAAAGACGTAGTTAGATCGGTTATATTAATTATTTGTACTCTACTATTGTTCAGAATATCGCTATTTTTGTTGGTATTATTCATAAAAATTGCTTAACTTAACTTACATAACAAAACACACACACACGCACGCACGCACGCGCACAGACACACACGCACCCCCACACACGCACACACACACAGATATATATATATATATATATATATATATATATATATATATATATATATATATATATATATATATATATATATATATATATATATATATATATATATATATATGGGGTAGATAAAATATAAAGAAATTAAATACACATATAAAAATTCGTAATATTATATAGTTCATCAATAAAATCGATTATACATCTATATTCACTTGGTTCTTCAGTAATCTATACTGGTAATTAGTATCCTGAAAATTTACATACATATATAGAAAATATATTCAGAAATAAAATCATGTATCAATATTCAAATAAAGAAAAAATATTATTCGCTTACAGTTAAATCTTGACGACCTCAGTTGAGTCCTGGAACTGCGGTGTTCCTGGGGTTGCGTCGCCTGGTTAGGAGACCTCCGTGGGGTTGTTCCTCGCTGCTTTCTCTAGCGTCGGGAGACCACGGTGTGCCTGGGGTTGATGAATATCTCGGCGGGGTATCTGTCCACCGTTGATCCAGAGATTTCTTCTATCAGGGAGTTCTATGGAAAGACCTCGATGGGACGACGTCCTCTGTTTTCTCGAAGTGGCTTTCGTTATTGGGGTAGATGAAGATCTCGGCGGGGTAGCTGTCCACTGTTTGTCCAGAGATGGCTTCTATCTAATGGTTCGACGGACTTTTCTCACTGTAACCCTCTTCCACGGGCTGATTTTTTCCAATTTTGGATATTTAGGGTGTAAATGGTGGAAACTTCATGCGTTTGCGACTGCGCCAGTGAAGTTCTCTCGGAGTTGAAGGGAGTTTTTAACTACGAGGGGTTGACTGTTGCCCCAAGAATACACTATGTGCGTTACTTAATGTTTAATTAACAATGCAGTACAATCAACCAGAGTTAAATGCGAATGCACATGTTTATATAAACTCGGATTATCCTACTCTACTTCTAATTTAACACGAAATGCGATAAGAGCAAGATTCATCAACAGTTGCATTTAATTATGCTTTTATAAGAAAATCGTCACGTATGACTAAGGGGTGGTGTTTATTTTATTAACTGTAATATATTTTGTCAGAGAGTTGTGACTAAGCTGGTGTGCATAAAACCGTTGACAAACCTCTTTTATGTGATCAAAGATAAGACAGATATTGGCTTTACGATGCAACTCTGAAATTCTTGTGTATCTGTTTGAATTTGTTGCAAGCCTAAGGTATTTGTTTTCGATTACCTCAAGAGGTCTAACGGCTGTTTTGGATATATTGTTCCAAACAGGGGCGGCATAGGTCATAAGAGGACGAATTAATGATTTGTATATGAGGATTTTGTTTTGGTTTGACACTTTACTATTGTAGACTAATAAAGGATATAAGTTTTTTATTGTTGCGTAACATTCTTGTTGAATATGTTCTAAGTGACGTTTGTATCTTAGTCTATGGTCCAGGTGTACACCCAGGTACTTAACTGTTCTTGAAGTGGTGACTTCCTGTTCGTTTACTTTGATTTTGCAAACAAACTTTACTGTTTGTGTATTTCTTTGTAAAAATAATATTTTCACTTTTGCCGGAATTAATGTTGATTTTCCATAGGCTAAAGTACGTTTTTAGTAGGTCTAAATGGAGCTGTACTTGTTTATTGGCTGTAATGGCGCTGAAGGAATGTGCATATATCGCTGTGTCGTCAGCGCAGAGCGCAGTGTGTGTTTTGGGAAAGATAAATAAAGTAGGAAAATAGTTTGGGTCCCAGTATTGAGCCCTGGGGTACACCTGCTTTAGTGTATTTTGGTACTGAGAAGGTGTTGTTAATTTTAACTTTAAATTGTCTATTGGTTAAATAGTTGTGTACAAGTGTTATTAGGTTCCTGGGAAACTTCTATTTTATTAGTTTGTATATGAGGCCCTCAATCCAGACCTTATCGAACGCTTTTTCTATATCGAGTAGTACCATGGAAGTAACTTTGTCTTTGTTGAAGTTAACAGAGATGTCATTTACTATTCTTACTATTTGTTGTGTGGTGTTATGTCGTTTTCTAAAGCCGAATTGATGGTCTATGGTTATATTGTTTCTTTTGTTATATTTCTGGAGTCTGTGCAGTATTACTCTTTCGGCGATTTTAGAAAGACCGTTTAGGAGACTGATTGGTCTGTAACTTAGACGAAGCTCTTTATTTTTGTTTGACTTTCGTATCGGTATTTGTTTTCCAAGCTTTTGGGAAATGACTACTCTTCAATATGGCGTTTATTATGTTTGTGAGTAATGTGATGGCTTTGAGCGAAAGATTTTGGATAACTTGGTTTGGGATCTGGTCCGGGCCAGGAGTCTTTTTCTTATGAAGTGATTTAATTATTTTGATTATTTCGTCGTTGTTAGTTGGTAATGATTGTTCACATGTGGTTTCCGAGTTAAGATAATTAGCTACATAATTAATTTTGTCCGTTTTCTCTGTAGTATTAGTATTTGTTGGGAGAGTGTGTACTTTTTCATATATGTCTGCAAATTTATTTGCCTTTTCCTTATCTGGGAGATAGATGTTATTATCTAATTTGAGTGTCGGGATTGATTCGTGTATCTTTTTTAGATTTTTTGTCATCTTCCAGAGTGAGTTGTCTTGTTGTTGGAGTGACTTTAATTTAGTTTCCCAAGTGTTATTCCTAAAGGTTATGATCTGCTGTTTGATATCGGTATTGAGTTTATTTATTTGTGCTTCTAATGCGGGGTCTAAATTGGCTTAGTAGTTTCTTATGTCATTTCTGAGTTTAATTTTTTGCATAATGTTATCGGGAAGATTGTCTTTATAAGGGTATATTGTCGCTTTATGCGAATGTTTTTGTATCGATATATTAATAGCAGAAGTTAATGTGAAGAGTTTTACTCTCAATATCTTCTCGAGATTGTACGTTTGTGTCAGAGATGTAACTATCTAATGTGCTTCTGAAAGAACTCCAATTTGTGTCTTTGAATGTAGTGATATTTTTTACAGTATTTTCTCTTACTGGGTCGTTTGATTTTAATTCAACAAAAAATGGGGTTATGATCTGAAGTAAGTTCCGGGAGAGAGATTGGCTGTGACACATTTATATTCTTAACTATTGCAATGTCAATTGTAGACGGAAGGTTATTGTTGGTCGGGTAGTGTGTTGGGCTGTCGGAGTGAAGCATTGTTATTATTAAGAGAATAGTTGAATAGTATATTGCCGTTTGTATTTGCATTAGTGCAATTCCATGTATGGTGCTTCGCGTTAAGATCTAATAGGATAACTTTATTATCTCTACTGAAGAGAGAATTCAGATCTGATCGCGAGAATATATTTTCGGGTCTGTTATAAGCCGTAATAATTTTAACGTTATTTTTCAGTTTAATTCCTATGGCTTCAATTGTACAGTTAGTAATATCAATCACGGTGTAAGGAATGTTTTCTTTAATAATTACGGCAACATCTCCGTAAGGGGTATTACCATCGTTTCTGTCGTTTCGTATAACTTTGTATCCTTTTATTATTAATTTATCTTTGTAAGTTTGGTTTCATTTAGCAACATTATATCTGCCCTATTTTGATAAAGAAAGTTTATCAACTCACCTGTTTTATTCTTAATGCTATTTGCGTTGCAGGAATATATACTGAGCCTAAAACCCATAAACATTAATATTTTTAGCAAAGTCATTAAAAACCATAAATTTGTCCAAGTCACTGTTACACTGTTTTAGTTTATTATTTAGGTCTCGCACTGCACTTAACATGATGTTGACATCAATTAGCGAATTTAGTTCACTGAATACACTCACTATTTCCACAAATTGGTTTGAGGGGGAATTCTTTGGGACTGTGGCGGGGGCCTGCTGGTTGAAGTTGACATTAGAGGTTTGTTGCGTGTCGTTGGTTGATTTTTATTTCTCTGTCCATGGGCTCCTCTCTGGAACCGGGGCTGGTTTCAATGTGGTAAATTCATTCACATTTCACTATATGCTGGATTGTTTTTAAGTTTTTGGTGCTTTAGTTTTAAATTATTTTCTAGTTTTTTCTTGTAGGTGGGACACTCAGTGCTGTTTGCTGTGTGTGCGCCGCTACAGTTTATACATTTTGGAGTTGCCTCCTGCTCTAGTTTGCAGTCTTTTGTTAAGTGCTCTTCAGCGCACTTAAGACAAGCCGGTGTATCATGACAATTGCTGGTTGCGTGGCCCCATGACTGGCACCTGTAACATTGCACAATTAATTTGTTATTGTGCAATCTTTCTCAAGTAATTGTTGTGTCGAGTAAGAATTTTACCTCGTGAGTGAGACTTTTTAACGTGGTGTCACTTCTAGTTACGACCATGTCTAATGGTCTATAAGTAGAGCGCATCTTATAGCACTTGATAACACTGACTTTATTATTCTTAAGTTCTTCTTCAATTTCGTTAGTGTCTGAACTGTTTTCCAGTCGCCTGATAACAAATCCGTGGGTTTTATTTTCTTTAGTTGAGTACGTGTGAAATTTAGCGTTGTTGTTTGTGAGTACTTTCACACATGTGTTATATTCTTGTATGTCTGTTATATATAAGTTTGTATTGTTGTTGGTATATTTGACGTGAAACCCTTTTTTAATGAAATTATGCAAATAGTTCCTAAACTGGCGATGGTCCTCGGAGAGACCGTGTAATATTATGGGAGGATGTTTTATATACTTCTGTTTATTTGGGTTATTAGTGCTAGTGTGACGCTGTTGTGGGATAGATTGGTTTACCTCAGTATCCATTTCGTTCTCGTTGGAGTAATTTTGGTTAGTCTCAATTGGTTCAGAGATTGGGCTAAATCTGTTGAAAGTTGTCATCGGTGCACTATCTCTTTTCCATTCTAGGAGGTGTAATGCTCTCTTCTGCGTCAATCCGGCGTCTTTTCCTGAAGACAGGAAAAAATCCGAATTGTGTGTTGGAGTCGCGTGGGTGGCTTCTCCATTTATATGGGTATGATTGTTCCCAGGGGGTATGCCCCTTGACACCCACGGTGAACAAAACACTATATCACTGCTTAATTAACTAAACATTTCGTTTTTTACTTAGCTACACTATACAAGGTAATAGGATTATAACGGTTTTAAATTCGGTTCACGATGCGGAAAGAGCCAGAACTCTCTAGGGTATCTATGTCAGTTCACTTCGACTGCACGATCAACACATTTTCAATTTCTCACAACGCAGAAAACCACTTAATATGCTACACTTATCTGCAACAGTATCATCGGTAGGAAAACCTCTAATAATAAGCTCAAAAGACAATTCGTCACTGAGTAACCGATTAGCATGAAAAGCCATGTCTTACCCAAAAAAAGTAAAGGATTCGAATCTCGAAATGAGGAAAAGTAATTCACAAATGTGAAGTAGCAAGAAAATGTTCAAACAAAACGGTAAAAGATTGTAATAATGTCCAAATATATATTTACTCAAATAATATGTATAACCGCATTAATAAGGTTTTTTTTGCTATCACAAAGTATACCTACTGCAATTATTTTGTATTTATTTATTTATTTTCCAACGCAATAATAATTAATTGCGTTTATAGTTGGGCGCAATTGTTACACCCGCCTTGCGCGAAAGATTAGGAGGAAACAGAGACAAATATAGACAACAAAGGGGGCTGTGAGCTGGTAGTGAGGCGGTGTAATTACACCGGTTAGCTCATGTAGAGCAAGAGACTGGGCGTGGATACAAAAGGAAGCACACTCCAGCCTGAGGAGGCGCCACTGGCTTACCGCTTAAGCCAGAAAGCTCTTGTGTTCTGTTCAAGAAGCTCACGAACCCTGAAATTAAACGAACACAAGTGATAATAAGCGTAAACGACGCGTAATGAAAAATGAAATAACCAACAACCAACCGCTGTTACTCGATGGTAGATAACATAGAGTGTTACGTACTCCATGACCTATGAGAAGACACGGTGTCGGGTAGATCCTTTGCACCAATGATTTCTACCAGTTGACCGAATACTACAAAATGTCACATCAAATCAAATCTAACGAAATGTCACTAATGTTAATATATCTGATATTTAACCACACAAAAAAATCAAGAGACAGCCTGAATTTAATAAAAGTTAAAGTTACACAAAAGATTGGTAAAATGCTGAAAGATGGTATTGATTTGTGTTTAAAAAAAAGGAGATAACAGGTTAGTAATAAAAAAGAAATAATAAAATATAAAGCCTTTGTTTAATGACCTTTAACAGATTTATGTAATCTTAAAGTGAAAACTAATTTACAATTACGTATTGTTTGTGCTTGTTTACAGGTGGCAATATCTATATGTCTCTCGCTCATTCATGTACGGTCGACTTACACATGTGTCAATATAATAGAGATAACAACAAAGAGGAAGGTGTGAGTAATTTAAAAACTCACTCCTACGAATCTAATCTTCAACACTTAATCTAATTAGGTACAATGTGTTTACGTAAGTACTAATGATCATTAAAATGAATTACTTAACTGTTGGCAAGGAGATTCAAAAGAACAATAAAGGATAAAGTGATCAAATATTTACAGGTCTCTAGTTTTAGATTGGTCGTACACAAAAATTAATAATTGTACTTCCCTGGTGCAGTATCCTAGTTTGACAAATCTACTCGATGGGTCATGTAGTGTAGCTGTGTGACCTGAGACGGACCTCTAGTGGATCTGTGACAGCAAGCTGGTGCATCGAATACTGCGGCCAGATATCCAGTGGTGGAACAGCAACAGGGGAAGATTAAGGACGAAGGTGATATTAAGAGGAGAATAGTGAAACAGTGAGATGGTGTAGTGTCAACGAAAACGCAAACAAAGTGAACAGAAGTGTTCTATGGTACATAAGATAAGGCGAAAGGGATGATGCAAAAGGAAAGTGGTGAATCGAAGGAAATGAATCAAACGGAAGGAAAGGGGAGAAAAAGAAAAACCTTTAAATGTTTTAATTGAGATGAGCACATGTGCCTAAGTTTTAATTATTAAAGTTTACTGACCTCTTGGAGGGTTTTTGTTCCTTTTTGTAGCGACCACAATATTAAAACTGATCTTTCTTGATTGGATGGCTTTACTTCACATGGCCAAAGTAACAAATCCCATGAAGGCTTGGTTTTCTCACAAAAATAGTGTACTACCAAAAGAGAAAAACCACTTCCTTATGTAGAATGAGTCCAAAATATCCTTCAAATGAAGAGATTGGCCAAAAACTTTCAGAATAGCATCTACTATCCTAGGCTATGCAGTGAAAAGTGAAGTTCCTTATCTGTCCTTTATCAAACTTTTAAAATTCCACAATTGTTCAAAGGGAAAATGAATATATCAGAAAAGGATATATTGACAGTTTGATTAATTGGTCAGATGTCAACCAAATTCCCTAAAGCAAAATGTAAACAACAATCTAGTCATAAGAGAGTGAATGTTTGGTTATAAATTTTTGTTTTGAATTTTGTTTGCGTTTTAAAGTGTACCATGATCCAATGCTATTATCGATGCGAACTTTTAGATCTTCAATTGTCTCTACGGGTTCCCTGTACTTTTTCGAAGTTCCCCAAAGAAAATTGCAAGCAGCGAGAGATCAGGCGATCGTGTCGGCCAAAGTTTGGCTGAACTGTCAATATTTAGATCCTTAAACAAATTTAAAGGCGTCCCTTCCTAAACACTCTTCGCAGAAACGATTTTTCCAAATTTTGATAGCAGATAAGATGTGATCGTATTGTATGACATATCATTGTAATCATACAAAAGTCCAATATAGCGCCCATAGGAAAAATCAAAGTTAAGTGTCCTAACAATGTCATAGTTACGAAAGTCTAGTTATTTCGGTATTCGTTTGAAGACAAAAAACGAAAATTAAAATTTCCGTTTTTTTTTTTCGAATAACTAATAAATAAAAATGACACATTTTCTTTTAGATAGTTGATCACCATAGAAACGTGCAATATTGCCCCAATTTAACCATCCTCGTATCTCTTACGATTTACAATATCCCAATGATAAGGCTCGAATTTGAACTACCCTGTAGAAAGAATACGTTTTTAATAGAAATACAAAATATATAGAATATACAAGACTTTTCGAAAGAAAAATCTAACGATTTTTTCCAACCCGAAATTTTTGTCAATGTCAAAGCAAATTATCTATCTTACCACTTCGTCCCCTGTGGGTCCGGGGACTAACTAAAAGAATAGGCCCAAGGTAACTCCTGCCTGTCGTAAAAGGCGACTAATTGGAATTAAACACTGGCGGGGGTCTTGTCCATGTGGGCCTGGAGGGAGGGGGATATCTCTGGGGAGTGATGTACACCCGGATTTTGAGGCCTCCACTCTGGGCTTATAAATGGATGGTTGCCCGCGCTTGGTTGTTACTCGGGAGCGGGGTTCCGCATGAGTGCCGCCTTGGGTTGAGTGCTGGCGGGTATCGTGTGTCTAGACGACCCGTAGGGGGTTGACAACTCTGATGAGTGGTAAACACCCGGAGTTTGGGGCCCCCACTGTGTGCTTCGGAACAAACGAACGGCCTCGCTTGTGCGATGCTCGGGAGCGGGGCTCGATGGGATGTCGCCTTGAGTCTAGCACTGGTGGGTGTCGGGTCTAGACGAACCCGGAGGAGAGCTGAGATCTTTAGGGGTGGAATAAAACTAAGGGTTGGGGCCTCTTCTGTGAGCTTCGAAACGGACAAACGACCTCACTTGGATGCTGCTCGGTACAGGACTTCATGATACTGCACCGAGTCAAACACTGACGGATGTCTGGTCCAGACAAACTGGGAGAGAGGTTATCTCTCTTTGAGCTTTGAGACGGGCAAGCGACTTCGCTTAGATGGCAGTACACCTGTCAAACAAAGTTTCACCTCGCAGGTGTCGTCTCCTGTCGGAAGCTCGATTTGTTGGGTGAAATTTAAGCTAACGCTGGCAGGTGTTGGACCTGGACGAACCCGGAGGTGGCTGGGGTCTCTAGGGGTGGATTATACCTGGAGACTTGGGCCTACTCTGTGAGCATCGATACAGGCTAACGACCCTGCCTGGATGCTGCTCGAGGGCGGGACTTTATGATACCGCCTCGAGTCAATGAAACACTGGCGGGGGTCTGGTGCAGGTGAGGCTGAGGGGAGGCAGACATCTCTGGGGAGTGATACGCACCCGGAGTTTGGCGCCTCCAGTGTGGATTCAGAGACTGACAATTGGCCTCGCTTGGTTGTTACTCGGGAGCGGGGTTCCAGATGATACCGCCCTGGATTGAGCCCTGGCATGTGTCGTGTGTCCAGACGTCCCGGGGGGCTCTGATCTCTGATGAGTGGTAAACACCCGGAGTTTATAGCCCATACTGTGTGCTACGAAACGGATGGACGGCCTCGCTGGGGTGATGCTCGGGAGCGGGACTCGATGGGATGTTGCCTTGAGTCTTAACACTGTTAGGTGTCAGGTTTGGAAGAGCCTGAGGGGAGTTGAGATCTCTAGGGGTGGATTACAACTGGAGATTAGATGCTGCTCGAGAACGGGACTTCATGATACCGCCTCGAGGCAAACACCGACGGATGTCGGGTCCAGGCGAACTCGGAGAGAGGTTATCTCTTTTTAAGCTTCGAAACGGGCAAGCGACTTTACTCAGATGGCAGTACACCTGCCAAACAAACTCTCACCCTCAAGAAAAAATCCACTCTCTCAGGGAGCTGGAATTGATGGGTGAAATCTAAATAATTAGACGTGAGCCCCAATATACCTAAGGTCGCGGTGGGGGGACTGAAATAGCCCACTCTAATCTAATCTAATCTGCCACATAATACACTATATATATATGAAGTAACAAGCAAATAAGAAAATTCGCTACACATTGATTTGCAGATAACATATTTATTTATACTCAATTACTTTAAAAAGATTGCTTCCAAAGAGATTGCTGAAAATAATAATAATTTAAAAAATGCTTACACCTCAATTACCTTCTTAAACCACATTTTAAAACAATTTATTCACTCAAATTATAAGGCAAATGAAAATGATAATTACATGATGTAGGCTCTTCACATATTTCAACCATTTTCACTTCACTTCTGCGCAAAATAGATTTGTTAAAATTATTAACTGTAGATATTCCAGCCCACACTTCCTGGATATCAAAAAAATAATGAATGATGATACTTTATCAAATTCTAGTTACGCACTATAAAACATTGTTTAGTTATCTCTACATAATATTATTTTCAACAGTACGCTCAATTGTTATTAAAAATTGAAGAAATAATAGCCAGATGACATCAACATGAGAAAGAGCTTCCTAACGTATTAACATTTAAGAGGCTGCAAGGTGTTACTGCAGAGTATATTCATAACTTTTCTAATAAATTATATATCATTGAAGCTGTTTAATATAAGCTATGCGAAGGTATAATTTCTGTATAAACAAGTTACTCAAAAGCATCTCATACTAAATGTAAAACATCACCTAAACCTTAAGTCGCTGCTAATAAGTATAGCGGTTTTCATTATGAATCACCTTGATTTTAAAATTTTTGGTTTAGAGATATAGAGTGAAGTATCAGCGTTGTATGATACAAGTACCTATAGATGCATTCAATATACCACATATTCTCTGAAATGATAAAATCAAAAATTTTTTAACGCCCGAAACCTTATTATTCTAATCAAATATGTGCCAAACTTTGAATTATTATACCTCATAAACAGTAAGTGATAGAAATAAATGTGAGGTGGCATGTAACTGCTAGGATCAAAAATGCTTACCGCCTAATATCGGTAAGCTGTACGACAAAACCAATCAAAGTGTTCACTAAACCAAACTATTGAAATAAGCAATAAAGTCACAACTTCCGGTTGAAACTTGAAGACCTTGAAGTGTGATTCTAGGTCAATGTAGAATATGTATGTTGTCTCTGTTGTACACTTTTCTGTTGTAGAATATTTGAACTATACTGATTGCACAATTCTCGGGTATACCTATGTGTATAAGGTCTTGCACCAGGTGTTGTAAATTTATCGAGTCATATGCCCTTTGGCTGTCGACGAATAGGTACATAAAGTACTTGCACATGTGTATTGAATATCCGTGATTAGTTGACCTACTGTATCAGTTGTCCCCAATCCTCTTCTAAATCTATATTATCGATCAGGGAGGATATTATTGTGCTCGCAAAACCACTCCAGTCTATGTTTGATCTTTCTTTCCATTATTTTTGTACCGCATGGCAACAGTGAGATAAATCTATATCCCGTACCTGATTGTGGGCTATAATTGTATTTTTGGATGAGACATATATCCACCCTCTTTAGCTCTTCGATGTATTTGTCTCCGGACCACCAGTCCTAGCATGCTCCTTTTCCCATACAAGATGGTGTTATGTTTTGAAGGGCTTTGTTCCCCTCCCCTATGTGTAGATCGAGGGTGTTCCTTATTTGAAGCATCACTGAGAAGTCTCTAAGGATTCCATTGAGAGTTCCGAATAGGTATGTTCTCATTTCTTCACCTTCCTCAATAAGTTGACGGTTGTCACCCAGGTATCTTATGCTTCGGGTAGATGTCTTAGGATTTGGGATATCTGTTATTCTGTAGCCTGCTAGGATACCAGTCATTATCTCTACCTTGGCTTCGTGATTTATCATTTTTATCCAGAATAACTTGTAATGCTGAGTATCTTCATCATATGTGAATATTCCTGTTTAGCCAATAAAATGAACCTAGATGATATCCGATTTTCCTGGATAAAGCACTTATCCAAGCCAAGGGAAGGTATGCAAGAAATTTCACAAAATCGACCCATTATTTTTTGAGTTATCTCTGTGACACATACATACACACCATCACACACACACAGATATATATATATATATATATATATATATATATATATATATATATATATATATATATATATATATATATATATATATATATATATATATATATATATATATATATATATATATATATATATATATATATATATATATATATATATAGAAACATATAAAAATTCACACTGACCCTGGATATGGGTTCTAAGGGGCTTGGTACGCGCTCATTTGAAGAAATTTATTAAAATTCATTAGTGATTTTTTTAAAGAAAATTCACTAGTAACGAAATACAAAAAAAAGTAGTGGTAATTACCAAGAAATAACTTTGCATAGTGGTAATTTTAGGATATTTTTAGAGAGAAATTCTTTTCCTTTCAAAAATGCCCCTTTCATTATTTTTTTTAGATCTGAAAGTTGATGCATGTTAACTTAAACGTGAAACACCCGGTATACATTTATGCGATTTGTAAAATAAATTTTGATTTTGTCTAAACTTGGTTGATTAAACCTGGTTTGTGTGTTTATTTTGTGAACACTTTGAATAACTTCATTTGCCAGCCCATTTGGGCCAGTTTTTAATTATTTTATTTGTTGTGATGTAAGATATTTTTTACGAAAATTTGCTACCATATTGTACTTGCTGCGTCCAGTTTTTTAGGCGATCACAGTGAGCCACCTGTATAAAGATATGGAGATAAGTAATATTGAATACATTTCATTATTCTTCTTACAGGTTAAGGAACCATCTCAACAGTATGGTATAAATATTGTTGATGACCCGACTAAACCTTTCCTCACTCTTCGCTCAGGAAATATAAGAACAATTTTTCAACAATTTGAAAGAGAAAAATACAGATTTGTATTTGTCCTTATTCCAAACACAAAAAGTACACAAGAATACACCATGGTCAAGTCGACTGCTGAACTACACGCAGGTATGATCATACAGTGCTTAAAATCAAAAACAGTCCTCTATACAGGTCCAGAATATCCAAACGTGGTAGCAAATGTATTGCGTAAAGTTAGCAATAAATTAACCGGTGTAACCTGTCATCTACTTGATACTTTAGATATAATGAATGATGAATGATGAACATCATTCTCGGGTCTTAATTTCAAGTGGTTTAATTGCCGAAATCGTTGTTTTAATATTCCGAAGCAGTGTTCTGGTACATATATATAGTTTTGGCAAATTTTAAATTATAATTTTGTTGTCGCCTTGTTTAATTACCCAGATCCTGATAAGGGTTAATAAATGTCGTACGCAAAGATACTCACTATCACCTAAAAGGTAATTGTTGCCACATTTAATTTCAAGCTGCTGTGACAATGGAGAAGCTATAAATACTCGACTGTCCCGTACTGAGTCAGGAAATCCAATCATCATATCTCCTATTTTATGATCGTTTTCGCATACTACTTGAAACTGAAAAAAAAAAGTTTTACAACACTGACAAGAAAACAACAATTATATCAGTATGCATGGAATAATAGTCTTCTCTGTTTATATACGAATCTGGCTCCCATCAATAACTCCGATGACTCCATTGAACCCATTTTCAGAAAACTGCTCCATAATATTTATTTGTTCAGCAGGTGTCGGCCAAGTTATTTCTGGAGCCATGTTGCTTAAAAGGTAAGTAAGCCTTTCAATAACAATCATTAAAGTGTTTATGGTTATCACGAAACAGTCTGCAACATCCATATACGATGCTGCCTCGTGAGAAACAAACCAAAGGAAAATTAGCGTATAATCGGATGCACTTAGGTTCCCAAATTCGCCAGCCTGATGGAAAAAATACTCGGATTGTTCAAATAACTCTGTAATGATGTTAGCAACATGTCGGTTGACTCTAAAATGTTCCATGAACTCATAATCACTATAATTTGTTACTATTGATTGCATATAATTTTCATTTTGCTTCCTAGATCTCTCATGCAAATAAATTAATTTTTCATAACTTGAAGAAGAGCTTATTGCGTTGTCTTTAAACGTCTGGAAAAAAGAAAGTAATCTTGCAGAAAATCAGGTGTCTTCCTTTGCCAATTAATTCTTCATCACTTAAAGAAGAGCTTGTTGTGTTGTCTTTAAACGTCTGGAAAAAAGAAAGTAATCTTGCAGAAAACTAGGTGTCTTCCTTTGCTACTCAGAAACCTGGCAGCACCATTTTATGCCAGAAACATAATATAAAAAGAATGGATACTATTGAAAGTCTATTTATACTCTACGCATACATACTGAACGATTTGTTCTCTGTGAAAACCGATGCAGATATAATAAGCTACGTAGACGATACAGTGCTTTTTATCAGGACGACACCTGGGAGATGTTAAAGACTAAAGTGGAAGCTGATTTTCCTACGATTAAGAGTTGGTTCGAGAGTACTCTACCAGCTGTAAATAAGGTAAAGACGCGATTCATGTTTTTTTTGACCTACTTATATATATATATATATATATATATATATATATATATATATATATATATATATATATATATATATATATATATATATATATATATATATGCTACAGTATAAAAAATTAAATTTTAAGGCACAGGATGACTATTGGAAAATTGACAGGACGGACACTGTGGATTACCTGTGAGTAACATTTGACGAAAACCTGTGCTGGAAAGATCATGCCAATACAATAGTAAAGAAGTTTAGATGTAAATTGTATGCATTCAACTTTCTAAGAGATTTTCTTAGCTTGTCACAGCTACTATTGTTATACAATCCACTGGACAGAACCACATCCAGAAGTATGTTAAAGAAAGTATTTCGTTTCTAATGTGGTTTAGCTGTCTTAAGTTGAAAAAGCCTTCAAAGGACAGAACTGCACGGACCCTATTCAAAATCCGATTGTCCTCCAGATAAGCCACATATTCCAGAATATTAAAATCACCCATTAGCAATATCGGTGAGGAATACAGAAATTCGCAAGCACACAAAAAATCGAAAAAAATTCCAAAAGTATGATATGAGGTATTAGACACCAAATAATGCAAAACAATGATTAAAGAGATACCGTCGACGGTAAGCTTAACACAAACGAAAGCAATGAGTGCTGCACTGTCTAAATCCAAAACAGAAATGTCAACGCGGCCTGCACTAAATTGTGAGTTATCGGCCAGCAATACACCACCTCCTCTCCCCAGCCCCTTTAGTTAAAACTTTTGTCAGATCTGAAGATTATATAGTTAGTCGGTGTAACTTTAGAGTCGTCAGTACATGAATTAAGCCACGTCTGGATAAAAGCGAGGACGTCGTATTCGCAGGAAGCTG
This sequence comes from Tillus elongatus, assembly GCA_964006375.1. Taxonomy (NCBI): domain Eukaryota; kingdom Metazoa; phylum Arthropoda; class Insecta; order Coleoptera; family Cleridae; genus Tillus; species Tillus elongatus. The sequence continues at coordinate 39,829,598 of OZ023268.1, forward strand.
CAGCATTGTAAAAATGATTGAGTTTATTTTTAAACTGTCAGGATTCTAAACGTAGATCCGCAGTTCAGCTCGACGACGGCGACCACCCACAGAAGGCACCGCACCAACACAATGCCGTGGTTGCTATAATGAAAAAATTGTCTGACTTAAATTTAGATAAGGGCAGGGAATACGCCCCCGGGGGGCCCATGTTATCGTTCCGCCCCCAGGGGCCCCATGATATCGTTCCGCCCCCCGGGCTCCCATGTTCAGGGTCCCCATGTTGACAGGTGTCAGCTGTCATGTGACAGGCTGGGGTTGAGGCTGAGGCGGTGCCCCCTAACCAGACGGCGGGGGCTGCGTCCATGGTCAGAATAAGTTCTTCGAATCAGAATCAAGACTAGCGATCTAGATTTAGGTCCTAGAGAGAGTGAGAGAGAGATAGAGAGGAGCTCTGTGTGCGAGGTAGAGAGAGAGAGAGAGGGAGGCGTTTATAATGACGTCAGCTATTATTTTATTTTAAAAAATCCTTTTTTTTTGCCCAGATGTTTAAAGACAACGTAACAAGCTCTTCTTTAAATGATGAAGAATTAATTGGCAAAGACACCTAGTTTTCTGCAAGATTACTTTCTTTTTTCCAGACGTTTAAAGACAACGCAATAAGCTCTTCTTCAAGTGATGAAAAATTAATTTATTTGCATGAAAGATCTGGGAAGCAAAATGAAACTTGAAATTAAGACCCGAGAATGATGTTCATCATTCATCATTCATTATATCTAAAGTACCAAGTAGATGACAGGTTACACCGGTTAATTTATTGCTAACTTTACGCAATACGTTTGCTACCACGTTTGGATATTCTGGACCTGTATAGAGGACTGTTTTTGATTTTAAGCACTGTATGATCATACCTGCGTGTAGTTCAGCAGTCGACTTGACCATGGTGTATTCTTGTGTACTTTTTGTGTTTGAAATAAGGACAAATACATATCTGTATTTTTCTCTTTCAAATTGTTGAAAAATTGTTCTTATGTTTCCTGAGCGAAGAGAGAGGAAAGGTTTAGTCGGGTCATCAACAATATTTATACCATACTGTTGAGATGGTTCCTTAACCTGTAAGAATAATAATGAAATGTATTCAATATTACTTATCTCCATATCTTTATACAGGTGGCTCACTGTGATCGCCTAAAAAGCTGGACGCAGCAAGTACAATATGGTAGCAAATTTTCGTAAAAAATATCTTACATCACAACAAATAAAATAATTAAAAACTGGCCCAAATGGGCTGGCAAATGAAGTTATTCAAAGTGTTTACAAAATAAACACACAAACCAGGTTTAATCAACCAAGTTTAGACAAAATCAAAATTTATTTTACAAATCGCATAAATGTATACCGGGTGTTTCACGTTTAAGTTAACATGCATTATCTTTCTTATCTAAAAAAAAATAGTGAAAGGGGCATTTTTGAAAGGAGAATAATTTCTCTCTAAAAAGGGGGGTGTGGTCCCTTAGCCTGGTCGTGCGTTGATCGTTCTCTTGATTCATCAACGCGTGACTTAGCTACTGGACTCCTAGAGACTGGCTCCACGTGCCACCCCTGGCGCGACTGTCGGCAATGGGATTAACGCCCAGGGCTGATGGTCTACTAAAGTCTCACTCCTTCTCACACACAGTGTTGCTACAAGTGGCACAATTGTACTAAATTTAGTACAATTTCACTGTTTATGCACATTTAGTACATCTTTGAGAGATTTAGTACAATTTTTCCTAATTTCTCCATAAACTATCCATCATAATTTTGTTGCCTTTTTTGTTTGTAAACTAACACTTTATTTTAGTTTTGCCTGAAATATAGTATCTAATGACATAAAGTCATCAGTATACTTTATGCCTAATAATAATAACTGTTCACTGTTCAATTTGAGCGAAAATAGTTCCTTTGAATATTCGATATTGGCAGCACGTAAAGTTGCGCGGTTTTGCGGTGACAATTCACTGTCAGTTGTTTTATGTTTTATAATAGTCTTTTTAATAATAGTCTTTATTAATAGCAGCTGATAACGGTAAGAGTGCACTTTTACCCAGATAACTATAAATCTCCTTGTCTTCGTAATATGAAAATATAATGCCTAAGCCAACGTTAGATACAAAAAAAAAGTATAAACAACAGTTTAGAGAACAATGGTTAAGTGAATTCAAATGGTTGTCGTTAAAAGGCTCCGACTTTTTCTGGACCGTCTGCTCTAAACCTATACAAGGTAGCTCCTTTCACATTAAACGCCATGAAAAGGCTTCTTTCCATATTAAAAAGCAACAAGCTGCAGCTAATACCAGATCTTTGACTACTTACGCTGAAATTTCAAACTTTAACCACGTTACATATCAAGTGAAGGAAGCAGAGTTAAAATTATGTGTCTATATGTGCGACCATAATTTGCCGTTTATCTTAATGGATACATTGCCTTCCTTATGTAGTATAATTTTTCCGGATTCAAAAATTGCAAAGAAAATGTGCATACAGAGAAAAAAAACAACTGACACATGTATACAACAGTTAGGCCCTGCAGCTAAACAACAGCTGGTAGAAGATCTTCGATCGTCTAGATTTTCACTAATAATCGATGAAACAACGGACATCAGTGATAAAAATTCCCTTGCTGTAATCACAAGACACTGGAAAGGCAACGCTGTATGTGACCGATTTTTTGAACTAATAGAGGTGCAGTCTGCTACTGCCGCAGGCTTATTTCAGTCAATAAAATGTACCCTAGACAAATCGAATATACCTTATGAAAACATTATAGGATTAGGTGCCGATAACGCAAGTGTTATGATGGGAAATTTAAACAGTGTGCAGACAAGATTTAAAGAACTTGTACCAAACATTGTGGTTCAGGGATGCGCATGCCATTCCCTCCACCTATGCGCCTCGAATGCTTGCAAGAAGCTACCATCCAGCATAGAACAGTTTGTGAGAGATATATACTCATATTTTTCTCATAGTTCCAAAAGGATTGAAGAATTTAAAGAGTGTCAGATTTTTTTAGATGAAGAACCTCAAAAGTTGCTGTACCCAAGCCAGACAAGATGGCTCTCTATGAGGGTAAGTTTAAGAAAGGTGTGCGATTTCAATTTGTATATTTTTTAATATTTTCAGATGGTGTGTCAAAGAATTTTAGACCACTGGGACTCCTTAACACTTTTTTTTCAAAGAGCAAGTTCTGAAGATAATCTGCCTTCTGCCAAAAATGTTCTAAGTGCTTTAAAAAAAGACATTTTCAAAGTGTATCTATCTTTCATGCTGTATTCTTTAGAACTTATTACGAAGTTGAACCTAGAATTCCAGAGTGAAGCACCAAAGGTACCTTATCTTCTTGAACAGATTACAACTTTGTATCGAGCAATTATAAAATGTTACATAAAAAAGAATGTTCGAGACGATGAAGATATAAAACTGAATGTCAACAATCCACATAACTATCTTCCACTAGAGAGTATGTATTTTGGAGCTAAGGCTGAATTAGTTATGACTAACTCTCAAAATATTGATTCACAGGAAATACATAATTTTAGGCTTCGTGCTCTAGAATTCTATATTGAATTATGTAATCAAATTAAAAATATGTTTGATTTCTGGAACCCCTATTATACATTCGCCTCCAATTTCGTTCCAACCAAAGCCACTTCCGGTGATGTTTTATCCATAGCTAGTTTTGTAACTTTGTTCCCAAATATAGAAGTAGGCATAGAAGCTGTGAACACTGAATGGCAACTTTTAAGTGAGTCAGATGATGTTAAAAAGATGAAAAGTTTGACCCTTGATGAATTTTGGAGCGAGATTAATTTGACGAAGAATACCTTAGGTTCACCAATGTTTGCAAACTTAATGGTAGTAGTTAAAGTTATTTTAAGTTTGCCACATTCTTCAGCAACTGCTGAGAGAATTTTCTCTCAGTTAAACATTATTAAATCTAAAAGAAGAAACAGGCTTCTCATAAATACTTGTGCTCAAATACTACACATTAAAGATATGTTGCATACTTTTCCTGGGAAGTCTTTGGACTGGACACCTGATAAAAAACTAGTCACTGCAAGGAAAAAGGACGACGAAGTTGAAGATACAGAAATATAATCTATTTTGCAAGAGAAAATATTTTTTAGTTTTTATTTATTTACGTAAGAATAACAGTTTTGTTTATATTTTGGTACATTAAACTAAGACAAATTAGAGAATAACAATAGATTTTTTTAGTTTTGAGGTTAATTTACTCAAAACCAAAGATTTTTATTTAGTTTTGTAAGATTAACAGCTTTATTTATTTTTTGTTATGTTTTGTTACATTAAGCTTATTACAAATTAGAGAATAAGAGAATATATTTTTTCAGTTTTTAGGTTAATTTACTTAGAACAAAAGATTTCTTTTATTTATTTATGTAAGAATAACAGTTTTATTTATTTTTTATTATGTTTTGTTACATTAAGCTTATTACAAATTAGAGAATATATTTTTTCAGTTTTTAGGTTAATTTAGTTAGAACCAAAGATTTTTTAAATTTATTTATGTAAGAATAACAGTTTTATTTATTTTTTGTTATGTTTTAAACTTGTACTAATTAGAGAATAAGAGAGTATATTTTTTTAGTTTTAATTTATTTAGAACCAAAGCTTTTTTATTTAGTTATGTAAGAATAGCAGTTTTATTTATTTTTTGTAAGATTGTCTTACATTAAACGAGTCCCAAATTGATAAGTTTTATTTATTCTTGGAGTACAATACTGGAATTTAATTAATTATCACATAAGTAGTATAACATAAAACATAAATACATAATATTAACCTTAAAGATGTTTACGTTATATGAATTTTGAATTTCCCGCCATTTAGTACAATTTATAAAATTTTAGTACAATTTTCACTTCAGATTTAGTACTTTCTAAAAATCCCTAGTAACAACAGTGTGTGTGAGTCACACACGCCACACACACGCATACAAACACAGACACGACACACACACGCATACAAACACAGACACGACACACATAGATCGGGTTGGGGGCTTCTTGGGCTTCGGCGTGGACTCCGAGGAGGGACTTCGAGCGGAGCCTGCTCTGGACTGGCAGCGCTGTGCAAACCAGGTCCGGCACACCTGGCGCCGTTTGGGCAGTACATGCCTTCGCCGGCGTAGGGGGCTGCCCTATCATCCATTCGAAAAATGCTCGATCGTGTCAGCAGCACCGGGTAGGTCCGGAACAGGGGGTTAGCTGCACGCTTCGGGTCGCCGCGGGGTGGCCGCAGAGCTGCTCTTAACAAAATCAATTCTCATCATGGATGAAGCGCCGGGGCGCGGTGTGGTGATCTCCCGTATCTATACGCTCATGTCTGAAATGGTTGTCTGCTAGTGGGTGTTAATTTTAGTTTGTAATTGACAGGGTGTCGTTCATATTTAGCCTGTTGGCAAATATTACATGTGTCAACATATTTTTGGCAATCATTGATTAGGTTTGGCCAATAATACTCTCTGCTTATTTGGGCCATTAGCTCTTGAGCTCCACGGTGGTCTGGACTATGAGCTTCAAACAAAATATTGCTCTGAATTAAGGGATCGACTACGTCATTAAGTACTATATTGGTATACACGCACCTCACTGAATTTTCAAATGTGTTCTGGATTAAATTTGCTAGCATTTCGTTCATGTTTCGGTCTTTAGTATAAATTGCATTTATTACGCCTGGATTTACGAATTCTTGCAAAATATTAGTGATCTCGTTTTCGTAATTATTTCGGGATATGTGAACTAACATGTGTCGTTTACTGTAGAATGTAAATATGAATTGATTTTTATATAAATTAAGGACTTTGTCTGTAATCGGTAACGTTGCGCTAGTGTTTTCTGCTTGTGAATGTTGTATCACCGTTGTTAAGGCCTGGTTAGGTGAAGTGATTTGTACGTCTGAAAGTATTTTTATTTTTGAGGCATTTGTGTCTGTAGGTCTGTCCTGTGGAATAAATTCATCTAAGTCTGTGGGTTCGATCGGTTCTCTCTGATTAATATCGCCAGGGTTGTTGAACATAGATAACAGATCACCTTCAGTTTCTAGGGGATATGCTTCTAATCTCGAGAGAAAGTCGGCATTAGTGTTGTGTTTTCCTTTTTTATATACAATGGTGTAATCAAATTATTCCAGTTTTAAGCGCCATCGAATTAATTTAGAATTCGGTTCCTTTAAATTAAATAACCATTGCAGTGATTTATGGTCGCTTATTACATTAAATTTTTGTCCGTAAATGTAAGGTATGAATAGTTTTGTGGCCCAAATTATAGCTAAACATTCTTTTTCGATTGTCGAGTAGTTTTGTTCGTGATTGTTTAGTGTACGGCTGATAAACATTATTGGTTTATCTTTGCCAATAGGTCCTTGTGACAAGACAGCTCCTAAGCCAACGTTTGAAGCGTCTGTGGTTACGTTAAATAGTTTTGTAAACTCAGGATAGGCTAGAATTGGGGGATTTGAAATTATGCGTTTAATGTTATCAAAGGATTTAATGAATTCCGGTGTATGTATTACTTCGCTGTTTTTATTAAGACAAAGTGTCAGAGGTTTCGCAATAGTTGCAAATCCTTTTATAAATTTTCGATAGTATCCAGCGATACCTAGAAATGGTTTGATTTGTTTTTGAGAATTTGGTATAGATATATTTTTGATCTTTTCAATTAATTTAGGGTTCGGTTTGACTCCTTGGGTGCTCACGAGATATTCGATCTTCTGTAGACAAAATTCGGATTTCTCGATTTGGACCTTTAAGTTATGTTCTTGTAATCTGTGTAGGACTGTTTCTATATTTTTTAAGTGTTCTTCAAAGGTTTTCCCAATTATTATTATGTCATCCAAATATACAAAACAAATATTATCGATAAGGCCCTTTAGGACGTTATGCATTGTACGGACAAAGCAAGCCGGACCATTTTTAACCCCAAAAGGCATACGGACAAATTGCCAAATGGGCTTGCTGACAGCTAAACGCAGTTTTATGTCGATCCTTCGGATCGATTTCAATTTGGTAATATCCGCTTTTTAAATCTAATTTTGAGAAATAATTCGAATTTCCTAACAGATCTAGAATGCTAGTGATATTCAGAATAGGATATTTATCCTCAATCGTCTTTCCGTTCAATTTGCGAAAATCGACGACCATTCGCCAGCTTTTTTCATCTTTCTTATTTGGTTTTTTATTTATAAGAAACACTGGAGAGTTGTAGGCGGATTCACTCTCGACTATAATATTCTGACGTCGCAATTCTGCGATTTGCTTCTCAAGTTCCTCACGTTGAATATGTGGGAAGCGATAAGGTTTCGTGAAAACTGGTATATCGCAATTTAGCGGGATGGTATGTTTTATGCCGTTGGTAAATGTGAGCACATCGCCTTCGTGATAAAATACTTGTTTATAACGCATACACAGCTCTCTTAAGCTGGGGCCACAGTAACGTTAACGTCTAACGTCCATTATCGCAATAATCGAGGCGTTAAAACTGACGGATTAAAATACGCAGTAATTTGGATGGCTACACTAGCATTTTGACGTCTACTGTTATTAAAATTAACGCGTTTTGAAAAAGTAATTTGAAGATGGAGGTTGCGGCTGCTACACTGATGTATCATATGAGTGTTAATTATTATAATATGAATTTATTATATTATAACTGGATCAGACAAAAACCCAGGCTTAAGCGGAGATGGTGGATGATAAAAATGCACAGAGAACGAACACGGTGAGTTTGTACTTCAGTTCTGTTTATATGTTTGCAGAACATATGAAGTGACCATGACCAAGTTTTGTAATTATTTAAACTTTGTCAATTGCAGGATAGCAATGGAGAAAAATATATTTTGTGATCTGTTAGCAGAACCAAGTAACCAATTTCAAGGATTCCTCCGAATGTCAGCGACTGATTTCTAAGAAATTCTTAACAGAGTAGGACCGTTGATAAGAAAACAAGACACTAGATTTCGTGAAACAATTCCAGCAAAGGTAACTCTACGATATTTAGCTTCAGGAGATAGTTTCAGAAGCTTGCTTTACTTGTTCAAGATGTCTCACCAAGTTATTTTTAATATCGTAAGGGATGGCTGCGCTGTCCTCGTTACTGCATTGGAGGGTGAAATAAAGGTAAAAAAATACACTATATAATATGTATTGTAATAGTACGCATTCTTTCATGTTGCTTACATAATAAAGTATGCTTTAATTTCAGATGACAGCGTATGAATACGAATGGTTACAAAAGGAATCCGATTTTAACGACACGTTCCCTCATTGCTTGGGGGCCCTTGATGGAAAACATGTATTAATATCACCGATGCACAGCGCTTCCGAATATTTTAACTATAAGCATTCATTTAGCATTGTTCTGTTGGCTTTGGTAGATCGCACTTTTTGTTTCATGTTTTGTGATGTCGGAAGCAGAGGAAGAATCAGTGATGGTGGTGTATTCAGGAATAGTGTTTTATTTGAAAAACTTCATACAAATATGTTACATCTACCACAACCTGAACCACTTTCTGAGGGTGACGTAAATATGCCCTATATTTTTGTTGCTAATGACGCATTTCCACTCCACGTCAACTTAATGAAACCTTTTCCTGGAGATCACCCTGAAGGGAGTATAAAAAGAAAATTTAATAGGAAACTTTCTTCCGTTCGCATTGTTGTGGAAAATACATTTGGTATAATGTCAGCACGATTTCGAGTGCTCAGGAAACCTATAACTCTACAACCAGAAGAAGCTTCTAAAGTGGTGATGGCTTGTGCTTTATTACACAACTTCTTAAGAAAAAGTAATAACTCAAAATCTATTTACACCCCACCAGGCTCCATTGACACAATTAGCAATGGAGAAATAACAAGGCCAGGGAGTTGGAGACAAGAATCAGGGGAAGGTGGAGGCGCTTTCAGACCAATACGGCAAATCGCAAGACGTTCAGGTTTAACAGCAATAGAGGTTAGGAATAAATTCGCTGAACATTTCATGAACAGGGATTAGGGAAAAACTGATGGTTACTATGATCATTATCAACGAGCAGGCGAATGCGTCTGAATTAGTATATATATATATATATATATATATATATATATATATATATATATATATATATATATATATATATATATATATATATATCTTACCAAGCTAGTTAAGGGAAAGTAAAAGAAAGTGTAATATGTTGTCTTATATTTATTTATGAAATAAAATGTATTAATATAAATGTCGTTCAACCTTTTTTAAAATGTTAAATCGGTACAAAGGATTATATCTATCAATATCCAACACACGAACAAGTATCTAATAATAAAAAACAAATGAACTAACAATAATTATTAGTATGTTGACCACGATTATGTCATTTATTAGAGGATATTTCAACATCTCCTATCTCAGATAATCTTAAAATTCTTCTTTCTGATACTGGCGGGACGTTGGGTGGTAGCAGATCTTGATAGAAAACTTCAGAAACAGAAGACAACATTTGTGATGTACTGTTTGGCATCAACTGTTGTGTCTGTGTTAACGCTTGAGCTGAAATATTTGTTCCTATATCTTTAACGTTGATGTTAGTACAATCTGTTGACAAGGGAGCTGAATAGGATCTTTCTTGTGGGTCGTTTGATAGCACTGAATATGATGAAACGCTTTCTATGTCAATTGGTCGATTGTCACTCGCTACTGACCAGGATACTGACGACGAACTGAGTGAAGTGCTTGTGTTTTTATTTTTCATCAGTGATTGAAAGACTAAATTTTGAATAGAATTCATTAAAATTTCTCTTTCATCCACATCACTGATTTTTCGAATTTTCTCTGCTATCAATGATGCAAAATGATCATACTCATCAAAATCTCGTCTTTATTTTTGACTTGATAGTGATTTTATGCAGGTAAAAGCTTCATCCATCTGTTTTTTTACGGCAGCTATTTCTGATAGTAGGTTTTTCATAACGAAGCGCTGTTGTGCTGCAGACTGTTTAAAATTGGATTGAGAACTACACGTAATGGGACGTTTTTTCCTTGACTTAAAGCACTTTGATGTTGTATTGTACGTGGTTATGGTGTACTGGGTTCAGGTGTCTGACTTTCGCGAGCACAACTGGTTTCTTCACCTTCAGAAGCCTCCGATTCCATCACATTTACTGACAATGGTGATGTAGGCTACAATAAAGATTATATTTACCAAAGACCTGTTATAAGTTGTATATTTCAAGAAACATACCTCTGTGTTCAATGTAATGTTGCCTTCTTATATAGGTTTAAGAAAGCCATGCATGACATCAAATGCAAACCAATTTTTGGTATATATGTCACTTGTTCCTGCACCAGACTTTAAAGATTTCTTATATTTATTAAGATGAGTTCTGTAGTATCCCATAAGAGTGTCTTTTTTCTTCTTTAAATCTTCTACAGTTGCTGGAAATGCTAGTGCCTGCACAATCCGACGCCAAGCGTCACCTTGAGCACCACGATTTTTATGTGTCTTCTGTCGAGGATCCCATAAGCAAGGTTCTGTTTGAAACAATGCTAAAAACTCTAATATTTTTTCGTTAGACCACTCCATTTCATTCGATCTGATTTAAAATTCTAAACCACGATTCAAGCTCGAACTTGTTGCGTCCACAATAAACAATGCACTAGTGTAGCCACAGCAGCGCGATAAATGACACGTTAACCCCTTTCATGTGTGCAAAAAGACCGCCACCCGAGCTATCGCCCAACGTTAAACGCCATTAATAATGCCGATAGTAAATTAACGCGTTAAACCGTGGCTACACTAGTGTTTAATGTCAAATAACGCAACAATTAACGGCATTAGACATTAGTGTGGCCCCAATGTAACAGCCACTTGTTTCGCAGAGTTTAAATGACCTAAGTCAAGTTTAATGTGTGCTGACCTACTTTTGTCTGTGGAGATAATAACGTTGCACACATCAATTTCGTTATGGTTAATGTGTCTCGCTTTTATCAATGGTTTCGATGTCATATGCAGCAGAGTGCCTGCTATCGGAACTTTGCACTGATAGTTAATTGCTATCGTCAAGGTCTCGGGAATGTTTATTCCTTCGACTTCTTGTGTTGGTATCAATACTGGGCCATTCCTAATTTTTATAGGAAGGGTTGCCGTTTGTTCCGTAACTGAGACATTAAAATTTTCTTGTTGTATAGAGCTGTTGTATCTTACCAATGAATATTTGACATTGTTTAGTATAATACTGCCTTCTCTCAAGTTTATTAACGCGTTCATCCGTTCGAGTCTATCTGCCCCTAACAGAGCATCAAAATGATTATGAAATTGAACAATAAAGAATTTTAAATCCTGGTTCTGTTCGAAAAGGTCAACATTCAAGCACGTATCGTGTTTTGAATGTGACATGATTGTTTTTAATGCAAAGTTCTCTTTATACATTTTATTAGAAAAATAAGCAATAGCTACATCCGGGTTCATTAATGAATTACTTGCGACCGTATCCACCAAAATTTTTAAAGGTGGGTTTAAGGTTATAAGGCAGGGTAAGTTGTTGCTTTGTTTTGGAAAGCTTGCATTACTTATGGCTTTTCCGAGGCAGTTAAACGAAAATTTTCTATTTCTGTATACTGGTCATCTAATTGATTTTCAGCTGGGTCAGGTATGTCTGGTTCGTCGTAATCGCCATGGTCTATATAATTTATTTCGGCGTTTTCCGAAAAATAAGCGTTATTGTCTAGTGAATTTTCATGTGCATACGTAAAATTGTCATTTGCGTAATTACTCTGATTTTCTTGCTGAGGATCTACCTCAGAGAAATTTACCTGCGGTTGTCTCCAATTTTTAAATGCTGTTTTCTGATAATTAATTTGATTTGAGCCGTTATTAGATGGTATATTGGGGTTACGACTAAAATTTTGATTTGGATTTCGGTTAAAGTTTTGAGTCGGATTCCTATTGGGTTGTGCTCTGAAGTTGGGTGTATAATTGAAGACCTTGGTGCAAAAACCGGCCAAGTCCTAAAATTAAAATTTGTGAGAAATCAAAAAAAACTTTCTAAATTTGGAAATAAATTTGCAACTGTCCCAAATTTTGGTTTAAATATAGATATTACTGTTATTTGTTATATGGCCCAATATAAAATTGAAATTTTGTAAAAATCACACCAAAAGTGATTTTTGAAAATTTGGACTTGTCCGACTTTTGCACCAAAATATAAAAAAAAACACAAAATTTATTAAACCAATATTTATTTCATAAATAAAATATTATTCAAGTACAGAACTACATAAACGAAGAGTCTGATTCATAGGCTGCGTCTTCTAAAGGTTCCTCTCGAGGTTCTACCGCCTCCACTTGTGGTTCTGGTTCTTCTCCAACTTCCGCGAATATTCTATAGTAGTAACCGTGGTATGCTTCTGGTGCATATTTCTTAACTAATAGCTTCACATCTTCCACCTTTTTTTCATTTATTGGCAAAGGATAGGCCTGGGTCATCTTTGTCGTAGGTAGCGATAAATTAGTGCCAAGCTTAGTAGCGGAAAATTTATCGAAAATTGGAAATGAAACGTTAGTGCTACATTCAATGAAGTTAGAACCGCTTTGATATTTAAATAATCGGAATGTTGAGATAGAAAATTTTGTTTTATTTTTTTGGCTGGTAAACGTTGCTTTAAAAATGGGTTTAAAATGCTCGGTGAAGTCCATTATTATGTCCTGAGTTACATCTACGACCCGAAACATTTTGCTAGTTTTTCTTACTAGTTCTTTCCATTCGGCAGGTACGTAAACTCGTTCTCTTCTTCTTTTCTCTTTTTCTATTAAGCCAAAGGAGCGGTCACAGGGTAAAAAACTATGACCAGGCTCAGGATATTGATGAATAACTTGAGTAATATTTTTAATACGCTGATTAACCAAGGTGAACAAATATTTGGTGATAGTATGATTTTTGTTCTGAGCAAACGAGTTGTCAGAAAACAGGTACAATGTTGTTATAGATTCGGAAAGAAGCGTAGTAATATAATGGTGGATAAAACTAATGACTTCGTTGCTACTTTTTTTTGATGTGGCCTCGTCGTACATGTAAAATGTTGATAACCCGGTTTTTCCAGAAAAAATACAAAAGTTGTATTGCCACAGCTGTCGCTTATAAAAAACGTCTCCAGCCGGAACATGCGGGAGAGGAAGATTTTGTTGGTAGTCAAAACATAAAACTTCTACCGTTTCATCGGTCTTGGCAAGCAGGGTTTTCTCTTTCATCGATGTATAGAATACTTCCGCTTTTCTAATATGTAATGTTTTTTCTCTCTCTAGTACATGTTTGGTCTCAGGATCTTGCTCTGCTGCTGTTAAATTTTCCAACCTATCGCATGTCTGACATGTATCCGAACGAGGAGAACCAAAGCTTATATTGCAGTTTTCGCGAAAATGACGAAAGTAGAAGTCATACGAAACCTTTGCTTGACATTTTTCTTCACGTTTAAGTTTTTCAGAGACATCTGGTTCATATTTTTCCAAGTATAACCTATACATTTTGGAAACGTTCAGATCAGACGATAAATAGGTCCGACGTTCGTTTTTCTCTCGACTATAATGTGATGAGCGCTTGGGAAAGCTTAGTATATGGTTATCTATAGCAGCTATAATATTCCTAGGAATTTTGTTAGGGCGATTATTATGTTTACCCCTCATGTCCAGTGGCGTGGCGATTTTTTTCTTTTAAAGTGAGCCCTATACGATTTGCCCGGTGTTTGGTAATTCCATGGATTGAACAAAATGCCTGTCTGCAGACCATATATTCAGTACCTTTAACACGAATCTGAAATATAAGTATATTTAAGATTTAATGTTTTTGAATAGTAGGTACAAAAATAATAAAAATCATTTTGAAAAATATAAAAGCCGAACCCATTTTTAAAGGAAAAATCTAATTATTAAAAAGTTAAAAACAAAGTTCAGTAAATTTAGTAAAGGAAAATTATGTCTAACGTCCGCCATTTTATTTTTTTATAATGTATCCAGCGACACCTCACTTAACAAATTCGGTTAAGCCGTTTAGGCTATAGAAGGGAAAAAAGAAAAACCAAAATGGTGTCTAGTGTCCGCCATTTTGATTTTTTTGTGGCGTAATATAAAATACCGTAAGTAAACAATGTGAATCCGCCACAAACATATAGAAACTATCCGGTGACAATGCCCACATATTTTGGCAATTTTTGATGTTGGTGTTTTGCCACTAGATGGCATTACACCAATATTTATTATATAGAAACTAACTAAACTTTAATCATTATCTTAACTTACCTTGTAATGGAAAGTAACCAGTCTTTGCTTTGCCGGTTCCTGGTCTCAATCTTTTTCTTGCTACCTTGTCTACCCGGATTAGGCCACCCAAGTATAGATCTTGCTTTTCTTTACTAGCTAAGCCATTAAATTCCTGCAAGACTTGATTTCTTTCTTCCGCATTGATCTTCGAAAAACATTTAAGACGACAAGCACAATCGTTACCCACTTTTCGCTCTGGTATTAATTTTCCACTTTTTGCCGTAGTGTACTCTTCACCTTTTGCCATTTTTGCTTTTCTAATATTTCGTTGCCATAATGCCTCATTTCGTATTCTCTTTTTTCCTTTTTTTGTAGAAGGAGTATTTACATTGGCTGGTAAAATATCCTTGTTTACAACTGGCATCAGACTCTGATTATTTAAAGGAATATTTTCAATTTTCCTGCGATTTGTCGTTCGTTTTTTATTTATTTATTGTTTATAACTAAGCTAGTACTAGGCTGATCGCTATCAGATGGCAAATATTCACTACCAGATGACATAAAAGGTTCTTCTTCATCAGATGCCATCATGTTTGATATTATCACACTACTATTATGCGTAAAAATACACACGATAAACAACAGACCATGTGCCACGTGCACGCAAACATAAAAAGCAACAAGAAGACTGAATCTTGCCGGAACGCGTCTAATAAGCTTAGCGCGCAATCGTTCATGGTCATGTCCTCCCACTCCACTAGTATTAACGTTGGTGCAAAAATCGAACAAGTCCTGGACATGACTGGTTTTTGCCCCAAAGGGTACTGTCAGCTAAGTCCTTTGGGCATTTCAAATCATTAATATATTTCGGACTTGTCTGATTTTTGCACCAATCGATCAGGGATGCTTTAAATTATATTCCCAGTGAAAAAAACGTAATTTAACCCAAAAGTGGACTTGGCCGGTTTTTGCACCAAGGTCTTCAATTTTGGTATGTCGGCACCTGGTTAACAGGTGTGGGTACCGGTTGATTGAAAAATCGTCTCGGCTGAAAAGCTGGATTTGCTTGGACTGGATTGTACGTGATAGGGTCATTAAATGCAGGTTTTCTTAAAACGTAAATATATATATATATATATATATATATATATATATATATATATATATATATATATATATATATATATATATATATATATATATATATATATATCGATACCTCAATTCTATAATGTAACACCTCAAAAAATATAATAAACGAGAAAACGGCAAGTAAAATAATTGGGTCATGTTAACTAATGATAACCATTTGGTGGTTCTAGGTATAATGATAATAAAAATTATGAACATAATAAATAATGTATATGTAATTGGAAGTCAATCTATTTTTGGGTTTACAGTTTGATTTTATGATAATTTTGAATTTTGATCAAGTTGTTACATTATTGAACTTAAAATATTATGTAATCAGATTTAAAAGAGAGCGAATAGGTAACTTGTAAATCATTACAGGTCCAATATTATGATGCTAAATTTGTTTGAGGATTACATTTATCATTGCACAAATAAAAATATAAGGGGTATTTAATAAATAATTTTGTTATTTTAATTTTTCAAACATTTTATTTTAAAAAATTCATACAAAATTATTTCTTGTTACTTAAAACGGTAAAAACTTAACTGTAACTCTACAAAATAAACTTCGAAAAAAAATAACAAATGGTTATTCAGACTCTGAATCACTACAACTTGAAATATCTACGTCTTCCTTCTGATTATTATCATCCGATTTTTCAGACAAACCTTTATAAAATGGCCAATAGACCTGTTTGATGGCATTTTCTTTACAAAGCTCTAATAAGTTTTCTTTCTTCTTAGCATCGATAGAGGGAGCTTTTTTATAGGCAGGTAGCAGTTTAGTTTTTTTCTGTTCTTGATTATTTCTAAGGTGTTTTGAATTTTGTCTTACATCAATGGATTTAAAATTGTATTGTGAGTATGAGGTTTTATAAAAGATTATGTAAGGTTGCATCTTTTCTACCTTGACAATTCTAACGTCTTTCCAAACCACCTTCTCATTTTCTGTATTTTTAACATAATTTTTGCCCATTTGGGTACATAATGCTTTTAAATCAAAAATATCTTCCGTACAAATTTCATTCACTTTGTAAGGAGTTCCCTTTTTTTTAGCAGATCTGATAATGGTTGCCCATTGCGCAGGGACGTATATCGGGCCGCTTTTAAGTATACGATTTTTCTCTTTTTCAATACAGGCATGTACACTATCTCCTTCATTCTGAGTGTGTCCTATCACTAAAAACTTGTGTGTAATACTTTTAATTTTATCAATATTCAATACACAAAATAAATACAAGGCAAACACAAACTTATTTTTATTCTGTCCAACACAGTTGTCAGAATAAAAAATTATGTTCTCACTTTTACAGTCTTCACTACTTAAGTAGTGATACAGACAACTTCCAATTTCGTTAGCCCCCCTCTTTGCCAAACCTTCATGCCAAAGAAAGCATAATCCCAGTTTCTGCTTTACATCAAAAACGGTAAAGTTGTAGGTAGCCAATCTTCTTTTATAAAAAAAACTATTAACTTCTCCGCATGGAGTAGTTAGGACTGCTTGCAGATCAAAACAACACACAAGAACATTTTCGTCTGTCTCTTCTGTATCCTTTTTCTTTTCTTGTCTACTTAATTCCTTTTCTTCTAAATGCTTTTCAAATGTTTCCTTAATTTTTTCTTTATTGTCTTCATCGCCATTTTCATAGTTTGTACATAATGAACACTGGTCCTTTTTTGGTACATGGAATGCTATGTTAGTCTCTGTATTTAAAATTTTTGTATACATTGAAATTTTGGCATATTCTTGATTATTTTGAATGCAATTTTCTACATACAGCCGATACATAGTGGCGATATTTAGGCTGCCATCTAAGTATTCTTTTTTAGTCCTAGCACGGCAATAATGCGAGCTTACACGTGGGAAGGAATTGATATGCTCCCTAATACCGTCAATAACTTCTTGCTTTACTCTTTTTTGTTTCCCGTGCTTTCCCCGTTGGTCTGGTTTCAAAAACCCGTATTCATCTTTTTTCTTCGTAGTTGTAAAGATTGTCCTGTTGTTTATAGCTAATGTATTTTTAAAAAATGTTTTACAAACACGTATAGCTTGCCCTTCTACCTGAAGGGTGTATTTTATAGTTTTTGATCGATTGCTTCCAGTTTTCGTATATCTGTAAGGAGGTATAATTTCGGATATATTTTTATGGATAAAATCTCTTTGTTTATCAATCGAGCCCAGTTTCCAATACTTTTCAAAAATAGTTTTTCTCTGATCTTCAGTGAATTTGGTAAAACATTTTAACCTACATATTTCGTTACAAGGACCTTTAAGTACCTTTTTTTCCACTTTATTTTTGGCTGCGTTCACATATTCTTCACCCAAGTTTCTTTTTATTTTCTTTTTATTTTTCTCCCAATTATCACAATCTCGTATTCTTTTTCTTGTACATTTTTTTGTGTTTTGATCTTCCATTGTTGACTGATCTTCGCTATTCCCAGAGGCCAGACTATGTTCTGGTTGCTTTGGAGGATTGTCATCTTCGCCACTAGATGACAGTGAACTGGATGGTTCATAATTCTTATCGGCAATACTGTCGTCACTATCTTCCTCAAAATTATCGATATTTTCCATAGATGTGGAAGGTAAATCCTAAAACAATACACCTAATCAGGACTTTGCCAAAATTTCAGATTTTTCTATATTCATACTATGAAGTTTGTGTTGCTTTCATTTATTTTGTAGGCAAAATAAATTCAAAAATTCAGAAATATTGGAGTATTTTATTGGCGAAACTAGTTACCTTATAGTATTTTTGATTTGAGTTAAAACAGTATAAATCATAATTTAATTATTAATATAGCGATAAACCTATGCCAACAACGGTGACTTACTCTATATTCTATTTCTAAAAATAATTAAAGGTCTACAACTTGTTACATCTATATTCTATTATTTCACAAACTCTTGAATTCAATAGTGTAACAAGTGAAACATGATTCAGAAACTTTTGCATAATAATATAAAAACTGAAGTTATCTTCAACAGTAACATTCAAAGCATAATCATAAATAAGTAGTTATTATTAATTTTATTCTAAACTTAGTGGTGATAGCCCAATAAACAGAACTAGATGCAAATTAAGGTTATGTTGTACTGTAAGAATAATATTGAATTAACTTACCTTTGTGTCATTTGTAGTTTCATGGCTATTTATGGTGGCCAATCGCAACAACAAACTGGTACGCGTCTCGTTTGGATCTTTTTTTGCGTTATTAAAACTAAAAGTATTCATTGTTTATGTCTAGAACACACAATCTCGGTTCATAAAACATACGTAACCTCTAATATTTATTAATTTACTACAGTTCTAAACCGTAACAACTCTGTTTGTTACACTATAGAACAGGAGTTTATTTTAATTATGAGTTGTTCCATAGTGTAATCAGCGACATCTTGCGGGCAAATATCATAGTTAGAGTTGTTTCCTTATTGAAATAGAAAGAGCATGGTATCGGCTATTACATGGGGGCACTAACTCGAAAACGACAATTTTTGACTTGTTACGTTCTAGAACTGAGGTATCGATATATATATATATATATATATATATATATATATATATATATATATATATATATATATATGTATGTATATATATATATATATATATATATATATATATATATATATATATATATATATATATATATATATATATATATATATACAGGGTCGCTGATAAGTCTGGAAACGGTCGATTATCCGGGAAAATATACAAGGTGTCGAAAAAAGTTTTATACAAAAGTTTTTGGGTTCTTCAATGTCTACTAGGCGGTGATAATTTTATTTATACAGGGTTGGTCATACAGGCGTGGCACACCAATATTAATTTTTTTTTAATGGAACACCCTATATATTATTCGATATTTCAATCCTTCTCTTAATTTTGAGCAACATTTATGAGAAGCATAATGTACCTAAACTCAATCGTTTCCGGGTAAAAAAATAAATAAAAATAAACGCTACTGTTTTTAAAATCTATTGGATGAAGAACAAAAATAAATGAAAAGTAGAATATCTCTTGAAAACAATCTGTGAGTGTGAAAAGAACCGGTTGCGATGTTTTAAACATTGTTTGGAATCCCAAGATAAGATAAGATGCCCATAAGAAACGCAGTATTATTCTTTTGTTTTAAAATGTTTCCAGGACAACGAATGTCAAACATTCATTCAGTGTCAACAGTTTTGAAACATTAGTAATTTAGTGTCAACAGTTTTTGTGCAAAATGGCAAGTTTAAGTGAAACCGAACGTATCGAAATTTTAATGATGATAGGGTACGGTGATAGAACACGAAGTTTTGCTCAAGTGGTGATTATGTTCAATGAGTTGCATCCTGAGCGGGAATCGATCTCCAAATCCACAGTTTCGAAAACTTTGCATCGTTTTCACGAAACTGGCGGTATCAAGGATAAACCTAGAACTGGAAGGCCAGTAACCGTTACAAATGAAGAAAATTCTTTGAATGTAATATTGGATGTGGTGGAAAATCCGAAAACTTCGGCACAGCAATTGGCTTTAAATCACAATATGAGTCGATATTCAATTCAAAAGATTACGAAGCGGGAAAAGTTCCGTCCATATAAAATTCATTTATTGCAAGAACTGAGTGAAGACGATTTTGATCGCAGAATCGAGTTCTGTGAACTTATTATGGAGAAGTTACGCCAAAATTTTAACTTTGCCAACCACATTTTGTTTTCCGACGAATCTACATTTTGTTTGAATGGACAAGTCAACCGACACAACTGTAGGTACTGGTCAGACGAAAACCCACATTGGATGGAACAAATTCACACCCAAAGACCGCAAAAAGTAAATGTTTGGTGTGCTATTATTGGTGGACATATCATAGGACCTTATTTTATACACGGTAATTTGAACTCTGCTCGATATTTGACACTTTTGCAAGAATCAATTGTTCCAGACGTTAGTCGATTATTTCCGAACAATAACGACCCAAATCTACCAGCGGAAGAAATATGGTTTCAGCAGGATGGGGCACCCCCTCATTTTGGAATTGAGGTACGGGAATATCTGAATCAAACCTTTCCTGGCAGATGGATAGGGCGCAGGGGAACTATTGAATGGCCAGCTAGGTCTCCCGACATGACGCCGCTTGACTTTTTTTTGTGGGGTCATGTAAAAAATTTAATTTACCAAAATAGACCGCAGAATATTGAAGAGTTGCAAGCAAGGATTGTGCATGAAATTAATAACATTCCTCAAAACGCTCTTGTAAATGCAGTGCAATGTTTTGTTAAGCGAATTCATTATTGTCAGGAGGTCAATGGAGAACACTTTGAACATCTTATAAAATAGGATTCCAAACAATGTTAAAAACATCGCAACCGGTTCTTTTCACACTCACAGATTGTTTTCAAGAGATATTCTACTTTTCATTTATTTTTGTTCTTCATCCAATAGATTTTAAAAACAATAGCGTTTATTTTTATTTATTTTTTTACCCGGAAACGATTGAGTTTATGTACATCATGCTTCTGATAAATGTTGCTCAGAATTAAGAGAAGGATTGAAATATCGAATAATATATAGGGTGTTCCATTAAAAAAAAATTAATATTGGTGTGCCACGCCTGTATGACCAACCCTGTATAAATGAAATTATCACCGCCTAGTAGACATTGAAGAACCCAAAAACTTTTGTATAAAACTTTTTTCGACACCTTGTATATTTTCCCGGATAATCGACCGTTTCCAGACTTATCAGCGACCCTGTATATATATATATATATATATATATATATATATATATATATATATATATATATATATATATATATATATATATATATATATATATATATATATATATATATATATATATATATATATATATATATATATATATATATATATATATATATATATATATATATATATATATATATATATATATATATATATATATATATATATATATATATATATATATATATATATATATATATATATATATATATATATATATATATATATATATATATATATATATATGGGGTAGATAAAATATAAAGCAATTAAATACAAATGTCGAGGACCGTGTAAACAAACATTTTATTCAATGTTGGTTTAAAACATTACAACGCATCGCATTGGGTGATGCCTGGTCTATCCGTAGGTAGATAGTCAAAGGGTATTTTATAGTGTTTTTCAACTTACTTGCGATTTTATAATTTATATTTTATACAGTTTGCAGTTTGTCAAATGTATGTTCAATGTTCTGGTTTGTATTGGCCTTTTTTTCAAATTTTCTGTCCTATGTTTTTTTTACTGTTTGAATGACGTCTATGGAATCCGAGAATAATACCTGATCTAAATGTATTGGTGCGTCTTATGAATTGATTTAGTCGATTAGAATTTTTCATAATTTTCTGTACGGTTATCAGAAGATCATCTTTGTGAGGCGAAAACCCTCTGTTTGAAATTTCAATTATCCATTGCACAAGTGCATTCTCTTCATTTTTGGATAAAACTGCAGGTGGACCCATTCTGCGCTCCACTGGCGTTTTTCCTTTTACTTTGTTTTTAGCGTGTTTCTCGGAACCCCAAACTGTTATGCAGCAGTTGAAAACGGCATACCACTGCGACAGGCAGTTATGGCGGCCTCCATACTTTCTTCTGAATATCGAAAAAAATACTCCAGTAATTGCCATTAATGGCAATTACTGGGTTAAAGATAATAATATGCTCCAGTAATTGCCACCCCCTCGAAACCATAAAATAACTTTAGAACAAGTAAAATACTCATATATTATTTACAAACAATTACCTGTTATGTATATTTTCACATAAAAAGTGCAGATTTAACGAAATCACATTCAATATTTCAAAAAAAATACACTAAGCTTCTTAACACAAATGGTAACAAATATCTTCTCTACCACTCATGTAGCCACATTGAAACATTTCAATGCCCGCCTCGCAAGTGCTGCCATCTCTTAGAGTTGCTCATACATACAAATGGTAGCAAATACATCACCCAACATATAGGTGGCGCAATATTTGTAATTTGTAAATAGGAAACCTTATTATTGGGATTATGATTGTTAAGTGGCAATTACTTGTACGCTGGCAATTACCGCTGCCGTTACCCTATTATAAATAATGTATAGGTGGTTAAACATCTTTTAAATTTTATTTTATTATTTTAATCGTATTTATGAAAATTTCAATCCTAATTCTCGAGACGCCTATGGTGTCGAGGACCGTGTAAACAAACATTTTATTCAATGTTGGTTTCAAACATTACAACGCATCGCATTGGGTGATGCCTGGTCTATCCGTAGGTAGATAGTCAAAGGGTATTTTATAGTGTTTTTCAACTTACTTGCGATTTTATAATTTATATTTTATACAGTTTGCAGTTTGTCAAATGTATGTTCAATGTTCTGGTTTGTATTGGCCGTTTTTTCAAATTTTCTGTCCTATGTTTTTAAGAAAATCTCTTAGGCACTACTCACACAGGGATATTCAAATCTCGGATACCGGGAGACTTGGATACGGAGACTTTGAGACTCAAAGACTGTGGTTGCCCGTTATCCTCACACGGTCGAGACTGAAACTGCGAGTTTCCGATCAAAAATGATAAAATCAGTATTCAGTCACTGCCGAGTGTGGAATAAGTACGTTTCTTTATTTATGCGCTTATAATTTCAATATATAACGGTAAAATGTCTAGTGATAGTAGTAGTGATGAGGATATCATTATTCAATATTATTATTACCGCCACAGAAAGAGAACAATTAAAAGGTTCTGGTTACATCCATACATTGAAAGAAACATACATTGTAGATTATTTGTTGCTGCAAAAGAATTGCAGGAATCAGATTCCAAGTTCCTTGCATTCTATAGAATGAGAAAAGATACCTACCAAAAGCTAACTCAGCTGATCACTCCCGCTATTCATTATAAAGACACCAACATGAGGGAATGTGTAAGCCCTGAGGAACGAGTTCTAATAACATTGAGGTAAGTAAGTGAAAATCGCAATGTACTTATGTCATTCCTTTAATATCTAACGCAAACGTTATAATAATAAAAAGTTAACTCAAACATTGGAATACTCCAGCACCTCTCGAACCACTTGAAAATAATTTTGCGAAGTGGCCAGCCCTTGTTCGTCCACTGGTGGCATGACGTTTTCCTGCGGGAAGGAAGCTGCGTCATTATATGATGATGAAGAAGACGGATGTGGTGAATAGTGTATAGCTGTGTGAGCTGGCTGAATGGATTGCAATTCTTCCTCCCTGATCTCATCAATCAGACGTAGTACCCCACGTCTAAATGACTGCATCTGAGCTTCAGTTAAAGGTTCGATTTCTGGCAGCAAACTCAAAAGGTACATTCTCTTCCCTTGTGGATCTTTTCCTTCGTTATCAATTTTTTTTCTTTTTGCGTCCATAAAATCTTTAAACGATTTGTCCACATCGCTTAAAGTTTTTCGCTTGCGTTTTTTTTGAGAAGAATCATCTATAACCAAAGGAGGTGAAGTAGAAATTATTGGTGGCGGTAGGGATGCAGTTGTGCTATTTTCTTCCTCCTCATCAGAGGGGAATGTGTCTTGTAAAGGTGCGTTTAGCACCTCTTGAGACACCGCAGTAAGGGTAGACTGTAGCTCATTGGATACTTTAGGTATATTTCCTTCTGGGTTTGCAACTGTTCTAATAAAAGGCAGTGCAAACTGCATAGCCTCTGCCAAGTAATAAGGTTTTTTTCTACTTGCACTTGAACCGCTTCGTGTTGGCTTTAGGTGTCGTACAAATACGGAGCGCAGATTTTTCCACTTCTCCTTGCACTCGCTCACTAAAAAGATATAAATACGAATTACTAACTCCACTATTAACGTAATTAATGAAGGAAAACTAGTTTTTGTATTCTAGCTTTCAGCTGTTTGGGAGGCCATTCAACATAATTATTATTTATTGAAGATATCTAGCAACGGGCTGTACTTTTACATCACTCTCATTGTACTTTGCAAGAGGACAGACTACAGTTATTTACATCGTAAGGGAAACTACCAAATTAATTTGGGAAGTGCTGAATCATATCTACATGCCTATTCCAGACGAAGTGCAGTGGAGAACAATTTCTCAACGTTTTCATTCATTGTGGAATTTACCAAATTGCTTGGGAGCGTTGGATGGGAAGCACATTCGCATCGAAAAATTACCAGGGTCCGGTTCCACTTATTTTAATTATAAACAGTACCACTCCATAGTACTACTGGCATGCAGTGATGCTGATGGTTTTTTTACTACCATAGAGACTAGTTACGCTGGCAGAAATAGTGATGGAGGGATATTTCGTGCATCAGCAACCAAACATTGGATTACAAATGAAATGTCAAACCTGCCGTCACCCCCAGGATTACCAGAAGATGAAAATGATTGTAACTTCCCTTACTATTTTGTTGGAGATGAAGCATTTCCTTTGTCAAGATACTTGATGCGGCCTTACCCCCAAAGAACCCTTGATAATACTAAAAGAATTTTTAATTACAGATTAAGCAGAGGAAGAAAATCCGTGGAATGTGCTTTTGGAATGATGACAAAAAAATTTCAAGTCTTGAACAGCCCTATTCGCGCCCGAACTACGCATAGAGTAGTTGATATAATAAAATCAGTTTGCATTTTGCACAATTTTATTCGAAAGTCTGAAGGTATTCAATATGATAGTTATGAACCACCAGAAAACTTCGAAACTCCTACTACAATTGTTCATCCAAGAGAGGACTTAATACTGAATTCTCGGTCTACTGCTAATGAAGTTAGGAATTATTTAGCAAATTATTTTCTAACACCTCGTGGTTCCCTCCCATGGCAGTGGAAGTACTGCATCAACATTTGATGGTGTCATTCTCATTATTGTACTTAAACCACAGTTTTAAATAATTATAAAAATCTTATAATAAACGTTTCATAAAAAAATTGGATATTTTTTTATTAATTTACTCAAGGATATGTGTTAACTCACCTGAGAGCTTAACTTCCTTGGCTATTTCGTTCCACGCCTTTTCCGTCACATCTTTTTTTGAATAGTCTTTCAGCTTATAATTATACAAAACTGGAAACTTTTCCACTTCACTCACAAATTTTAAATTAAACGCCTGTTCACTCATCTCAAAATATGTATTAAACAGTGCTCGAAACAAGGCAACTGAGCGACTACGAGACTAGCACGTCGAGTCTCCTAGTCTTTAGGTACCGCCGTATCCTAGTCTTCACGACTGGAATATCCCCATCTGAGTAGCGCCGCTTGATTACGTATGACACGTCTCTTAGTCGCCGAGTATCGCAGTCGTTTCGAGATCTGGGTATCCCCGTGTGAGTAGAGGCTTACTGTTTGAATGACTTCTATGGAATATGAGAATAATACCTGATCTAAATGTATTGGTGCGTCTATTTTAAGGTTAATCAAATTATTACTAGAGAGATCTGAATGTCTCTCACATCCGAAAAATATATGTTGGAGACTTCCCACCTCTCCACAATTGCACAAATCATTCTGCTTGACATTTATTCTATATAAGTGCGTAGGAATTGCACAATGTCCGCTCCTTGCTCTTGATATGGTAGTTATTGCCCCTCGGTTTAGTTTCAACTTATGAAACCAAGGAATATTGGGGGATCTTTATAGTATGAATAATATCTTTTTCCCTTATGGGCTGAAGTTTATGGTTTAACGGTCTATAATTTTAAGCTAATTTTCTTAGAACAAATTCGTTAAAGCATTTTAGCATTTTTTATCGAAATATGATGCATGTTTGTAAGAAAAACGCAGTAAGTGCGTTTTGGTAGCAAATTTTCAATAACTCAATTTGCTATTAACGTAAGTTTTGTTGGTTAGAAAATCAACATTTGACTTTATTTTCGGAAAAATTTTGTTTGAACGCAGCAAGGGCGTTTTGGTTGCGAATTTTCATTAAATGTTTCAAATTTCATTACCTCAATTGGCTATTAACCTCAGGTTAATTGGCTAGGAGACCAGTTTTCTCGGAAACATTTAAAGTTTATTTTCGGAAAATTTTTGTACATTTTCAGATAATTATTTTGATAAAATATGTTACATTGTTTCTACTATATAGGTTATACCGGTAACCAAATTGATGCCTGCTCGCATTAGAGCGATATATTTGTAATTAAAAACATTTTTATTGTAACATGCTTGCGTCATTAATTCTGGGGTATACTGTAGATTAAAACTTTATTTTCTCTGTGGTTCATATTTCAGGAACTACTCAACGTTGTTTTCTGAAACTTTCCACATGTAACACACAGAATGCGTTCTATGCAAGCAAATTTTTTTTAAAGTTCCACCACTTCGGGTTATACCGGAAGTTGACAGAATCCTCGTTATTTTCAATGGAATACCCACTTTTTTATCATTACAATCGATAGCATATGAATTTTGAATGTGAACTTATGAAACATCATATGTCTACATATAACTTATAAACGTCACTACGTCTGAAACAGACATACTTCAAAGGTAAAACAGACAAGGCTCTACTTCCAGACTGTATTTATTGATGAAGGTCCTACGCGTTTCGGCTCATATAAACTAAGGCATCTTCAGGGGCTTCCTGAAAATTACAAAAGTGGTTGCGCCAGAAGTGCAAAGTATCTTCGGAAGACCACAAAGGCGAGGTAGACCGCGGTTCATCGGGTAGAGGAACTTGTAATTCTCTGACAAGAGAGGTGCGATTCGATCTAAGGCTTTCGATGTAAAAGAAGGTAGTGAATTGTAATTACTTACAGTAATACTGTTGGGTGTCCAACTGTGCCATTTAATTTTTAAGCAAGTAAACAATTATGGTTAGTGTTGTGACGGCCACTTGGGGTGGCCGGGGGTTAATACTAGTTTTCCCTAATATGGGGAATTTTCGGACTGACTCCCGGGACACGGCTTTACGACGGGATCCTGTTCGAGAGCCAACGCCTAAAGAGTTTATTTCAGGGGGTAGGCGCGCTCCCTCGAGATATTCACCCCTTTCCCAAGTCACTGTCGACGGACACACAAGCCCAGGGTAGATTCTAGTGGAGACAGGGTCCTCCTAAGTTAAGACGAAGTCCCCCTGGACTTCTGGTTTTGGTCTTTATTAGAGATCTATTATTAAATGTTACTTGAGTGGATATTCTGGAGAGATTGAATGAAATATCGAGTAAATTAAAATAAAATTTATTAACTATTTACAAAAGAAAACAACGGAGTCCTGCTACCAGGGAATTAAATAATCATGAGGAGACAGAGGTGGTTATTTGACTATCAAAGCTACGCGCGGGTTACACAGGGGGGGGTCCGTGAAGCGGCAAGGTTGGAGCGGTGCGGGGTGGTAGCAAGGTAGTGAATAATAGCGGGTGTACCCAAGCGGGCATGCAGCATACAGGGTGTGTCGGACACTACCTCAAGTTAAGCTAGCTGCGTACTATAATATAGTTCGGTGCGGAAGATGCCCACCCCTGTTCCCGGATTTACACCCCTTCCGAACGGGGCCGCCGACAGCTCGGGACGCCAGGCGTCGTCTGGCTGCTTCAATCCGGACCAGCGCAGTCGCTGCAATACGAATCTACCACAGCCTAGGAATATCCTGGTTACGATCCTCCCAAAGGAACACAGCGGCGACCGCCCGAAGTGTTGTTTTTGACTGTCCCAGATAATGCAATCACTACGACAGGGATGACTTCCAACACCTTCGTGCGGCCGAATTCCTCCGCGATCCCGAGGGAACCGCAACCCTAACTCCCCAAGCAGCCCGCCAGCGGAGACAGGGAAGAAACGGTCCCCTTTAAGGTTCCCAGTGTCATTGCGGAGCGTTCAACATTTCTACCACGGGTTCGCTAAATAGTATTAGGCTTTCACCGACCTGGGGTATTCTCCGGTGGCGCTATTCACTAAACAACCGCTGCGGAGGTGGCCCTGTGAATCGGCGGCCTCGCTCTGCTTACCGGTCTTCTATTACACCTCACGTACTTTACAATTTCACTTCTTTGCGACGGACGTACTGGCTTGCTCGCGGTGACTCTAAAACTGACCACTCTTCGTCGGCGTTCCGTCCGGCCACAATTCTTTTCCAAAATCGCGGCCGCCTAATTGCCCCCCTACTAATTATTCTGTTCGACGTGCCGGATTTCGTATATTACTCCATGGAAAATGTTGGAAAATATTCCAACCTTCGCAAATGATAATTGCAGTTGATGGTGTAACATAATGCAGTGGCTATGACGCTAAATTAGGCCGGGTAATCTCTCCAGGCTTAGTTACTTCGTGACAGTATTACTAACTTTATCGATACAATACATTGAACTGAAATAATTGTATATTACAACGTGACGTACATAAACAAATTCGTTCAATCATCGCCTATTCCTTAATGCTCTCTCTCTCTCTCTCTCTCTCTCTCTCTCTCTAGTTCTGATTAATCCCAGCGCAGGCTCCAGTTAGCTGGCCCGCATAGCGCTACTACATACAGTGATTGGCGCCAGAGTAGGGTAGAGTGGGGTTAACTGAACACCGTTTTTTTTTGTAAAATTGTCAAATTTGTCTGGTTATAGATAGAGAAAATCTGTAAAGAAGAATGTCTTCGATATAGTTTAAGGTGTCTAAAAAAAATTGTTTGACTTAATTTTTCACTTTTGCCCTAGTCAAAATTGAGATTTAAAAAAAAAGACAAGTGTTCAGTTAACCCCATGGGGTGGGTTAAATGAACACCAAGGGTGGGTCAACTGAACGCTTCTGTAAAAAAACATATTTTTGAGAGAAAAAACTGTATTAAACTAGTGAAACAGGTATAAATGCTTAAATTATTACAATAAATGTTTAACCTAACATTAATCAGAAAATAGGACTGAACTCATCAAAATCAAAATTGAGAGCAAACATACCCATAAATCTGCCTGCCTTAAATTTTATTGGATCAGGTAAATTAACAATGGAATCTTGAGGTTTTACAAACCCTGTTTCCTCAGTAACCTTAAACTTGAATGTCCCCGTAACTCTCTTGAAAAAAGTAACGTCGTTACCCACTGAGTAAGCTCTATCGATCTGACAAACATAGAAACGAAAGTTATCTTTAGATTTTGTGTAAACTTTAACCAGGGAAAACGCACCCTCCTCTAAGTCTTTCGGAGGTTCATCACAATCAAATTCTTAATTCGATGAGTCTGAATCATGGAGCGAGACATCTTCAGAGTCCACTGAATCAGAAGAATCGTCTAAATCGGTGTTAAGAAAAAACCTCTTCTTGTAACGATTTTGTTTCTTAGCACCATTCATTGGAAAAATTGTCTTCAAATTTTTTTTCTCTTCAGCTTGTTTCTTCCTTGTTGCCCTTTCTTCCTTAAACCTCTGCTTCTCTTCCAATTTTTGTTTTTCTGGCGTCGTTGTTAACACAGCAGAAATTGTTTTTGCTCATTTGGTCATCGTTTTTCTAGCTGCTGCCTTTGGATAAGGCCGCACCTCTTTAGGAGAAACCAAGGAAACAGATGCTTTGGAGGATGTTGGTGTGTCTGCACACCTTGTTGACGGTCCCGCCTGGGGAGTGAGCGCCTCCGAGACATTAGAAGGTTCCGCAGACAATAATGATCTTGACGTAGAGTTCGTAGGGAGCACAACAGAAACTTCGTTAACTGCTTGCACGTTGGTTGGATCAGGCCGATCTGTAACGTAGGAGCATAGGAAATCTTCTGGACCAAAGACATTGGGGTCAAACGGTTCGATACCAGTTTTTTTAAACCCACTGCAAATGTTGTGTGGGGTGAAGCTTTTGGGAAATGATTCACCGACTAGCTCTGCGATTTCATAAATGCTGATCGCAGAACCTGGGTGATTCAGTAACCATTTGTCCGCTGTTTGGTTGAAAAATGCTTTGAAAGATTTGAAAACTGCGACATCTAGCGGCTGTAATTTATGACTGCAGTGTGGAGGCAATGTTAACAAGATGATGCCATTTGCACGTGCATAATCAATAGCAGATATGCTGAGATGGGACTCGTGATTGTCTAATATTATCAGCTTAGGATTGTCTTTCGTTGGTCTTTCATGGGCAATAAAATGCTCCAAGACTGGAAAGAATAAATCTGAAACCATCCAGCCAGATGCGTTAGCTGCACCTTTGCTGCCTGGGGGAGCGTTGCAAAGCATGCGATCTTTGTAATGCACTCTGGGAAAGATAAAAAATTGAGGTACTGCTTTTCCTGTAGCACCAATGATAGCAACCAATGTAACCAGCGTTCCTCGTTCACCGGAGGTCATTTGCGAAATTGTTCTCTTACCCTTCGGAGCAATAACTTTAGGTGGACGATGGACAGTTATACAGCCGGTCTCATCCAGATTGTAAATATCCTGTGGTGGAAAGTTATATTTCGTTTTTAGTTCTCGCAGGTTATCAAAAAAACCTTTCATATTGGCTTCATTGAAACTTGTTGCGCGGCCTAAACTAATGGCCTCTGGGGTACGAAAAGACAATCTGTGACGTTCCATGAAGGATCTAAGCCAATCTTTACCTGCTGCTTTATTTAATTTCCAACCAGCAGGAACCTCAATATTGTTGACTTGTGCGAAATCGAAAGCCAAAGATCTTGCTCGAAGGTTAGTCAGGCCATAATGGAAACTGGATTCTTCAGTCATGTATTCTGCTAGCAACTTTTCATCCACAGGTTTGAATACTTGACGATGAACATTTGGCTTAAATGTTAGCTGGTCCAGTGAAGTTGCTTTGGCCTTTTTAACATAGCGAATTAGAGTGGGACGTGGAATCCCGGCAGCGGCAGCAGTTGGTTTTATTTTTGCACCAGCCAAGCATTTCTGAATAGCTTCTTTTAGTGCATCCGTTGAGTAGTCTCTGTTGTTAGTTGTTCTTATTCTGTTACGAGGCATCCTAGTTGTTAAGTACTACAGGAAAGAGAAGAAAAGAAAGGCTCTTAGGAAATAATTTTGCTTATTTGTCTTGAATGGGGTTGACTGAACATGTCCAGTTAACCCTACCTTATCAGTGTTCAGTTAACCCCATCTTGACTTTTCAGGAAAAAAACCACATAAAAAAGTTTCAGTTAGGACAATAATCAAAATAATAATTGAAAATCGCACAGGAAGGAGTAAACAAAACAATAGTAAACTTACCGAAAACTTCCATCAAATATAAGTGTTAATTGGGGACTTCGATATAGAGCGCCGAAAATTTACTTTTTGTGATGATAAACAGCTTTGTAATCATAACCTCTAAACGAACAACAATAATCAACCGAAAGCTAGATGCAATAGAGCGCTACCACCAACTGCTTAAAAGAAGGCAAGGTCTGTTCTTCGTTTTGCCACTAGATAGCAGTAAGGTCAAGTGTTCAGTTAACCCGCTCTGTTCAGTCAACCCCAGTCTACCCTATTTAAAATTCACAATACAAAATTATACTTAATACCAAACATCCCGGCGGCCTTGAAATAATATAATTTTTCAACAACTAAATCAAACGCATTCGTAAATTAATGTCAGAATCAAAACAATATCTGTTGGTAGCACTAAAATCTTTGATACCGCACGTTTCACAATGCCATTACTGGTCTTAACATTCACTACACGAATGATGTCGTCTTGTAACGTTCTTTTTTTGAAGTGAGTGTAACGTTGTGGTGATCTTAGAGACTATAGATTCTATCTGAATCATGATGTTGCGTTTAATATAAAACAGATGTCAGCTCGAACAATTTTAAGTGTTTTTTAAGGTAGGTAAGGTGAAAGTTTCTAACTGTTTATCGGTGTGAACAAATAGTAATACATTTTAATTAGTGTTCTCTACTTCTAGAATGAATGTCATAAGAAGAAACTTATTTAATGAAATACATTTGAACAAATGTCAACAGTGCTAAAGAAATTAGAAGTCAGTAACAAATGAATCGCTGATTAAGAAGTTGAAGAATATTTCTCGGAACAATTCATACAAGAAAGTCAGCAATAAAACGGTGTATAGAATATCCTTTTGTTATGACTGTTATATTAGAGTATTTATTGAAGTAAATGCTTTGAAGTCTAAGCAACTATATGTGAATACCACACAAGGTTTTAACTGAAATTATAACCATAACAGTCTTTACCAGGGAAAACCTTACATATTCGACCAATCTTCCAATATAGGGGGTGGGAGGTTTTCGTCTCTCAGTATGACCATGGATCCCAGGGTTACCCCATTAAATTGCTGTAGTTTCCATTTGGTAAGTTTATGTAGAGGTGATGTATTCACGAGACCAACGTGCGCAAAAGTGCTGTACCAATTGTTGGAGTCGTTTTTTTTTCAACACCACGAGGGCTTACAGCCTAAATACTATCGGACCGTGGGTGTCGACAAGAAGGAAAGAGGCAACTTGTTAATTCTGGACTTGGAGATTCGGGGGAGAAGGAAAAACATGTGCCGGCAAGGAACTCCACAACTTGGAAGTCCTCGGGACAAAAGAGCGGGCATAACTAGATGTTCTATGTCTGGTGACCTGGACAGTAAAAGGGTGCATTCGCTCTGTTCCCCTGGTAGATCTGTTGGGGGCAGCAGGTGAAGGAACTATGGAAGAATGCTCCTCTGAGCAATGCCCGTGCAGATATCTATAAATAAATAAAGAGAGAGAGAGAGAGAGAGAGAGAGAGAGAGAGAGAGAGAGAGAGAGAGAGAGAGAGAGAGAGAGAGAGAGAGAGAGAGAGAGGTCACCAGCACCACGTCGGTAGACAGGGAATGGCAGCCTTTGGGTGAGGGTAGGGTCACCGATGAGACGTATAGCTCTCTTCTGAATGGAGTCCAGGATAGCGAGTGTAGAAGAGGCAGCAGCATCGAAGATGTGGGAGCAGGTTGAGTCTTATTTGTGAAGTATATAAGGTATAGAGATTAGCTGGTGAAAAGTATTTGCGAGCCCGGAAGAGGAAACCTAATTTCTTAGCAGCCGCTTCTGCAATTGATGTGACATGTTGGTGCCAATTGAGATTTCGATCCACAGAAATGCCAACAAATGAAAAGGACTCATTACTTTGAATAACTTGGTTGTTTATTGTGATGGGTCTTGGGCTGGTGTATCTCTCATGAGAAAGAAAGCAAGACTGTGATTTGGTGGGGTTGAATTGTACAAGATTTCTACTTCCCCAGTCTAATATTTTTTGGAGATCCACAGAGATAGAGCCCTCCATGAGTCTGCTATCCTCATCTAATTGGGCTAAAAAGACAGGCTTAGAATATTGTATATTTGAGTGGAGGGTGCTGTCGTCCGCGTAACTGTGAACTGGGTTGGATGTGCTAGGGAGGAGGTCATTGATGTGGAGAAGAAACAAAGTAGGGGCTAAAGCTGAACATTGAGGAACTCCTGCATTAATTGGATACAGTTTAGAGGAATGGCCATCCACGACAACAGAAATGCCCCGGTTGGAGGGGGAATTTGCTGTCCACGTACAGAGTTTGGGTGGTAGGCCATAGGCCGGTAGTTCATTAAGCAGCGCTGCGTGCCAGACCTGGTCGAATGCTTTGGATATGTCTAGAGCGACAATCTGGGAGTCATCGTGTAGTTCCATAGACTTGCAATGAGTTAGCCTGTTGGTGGAAGTGTCCTTGAGGTCTTCTTGTGGTACGGCAGTAAATGGTTCGCCAATAAGTAAATGCCCGGGTGTCAAGGACAGAAAATCAATTGGATCATGGGATAAGGGAGTCAGAGGGCGTGAATTGAGCACCGCCTCCACCCGTGTCAAATTGTACAAAATTCCTCGAACGTCAAGTGAGTATCACACAAAATGCGTTTCAAGTGATATTTGGTTGATTTAACCGCGGCTTTTCACAAGCCTCCAAAATAAGGCGATCTGGAGGGAATAAAATTTCAACTAATATTATTCTGATTGACAAATTCCCGAAATTTTGAAGTGCTGTCGAGACTTGACAACTGACTCAAAAATTTTAACTCACTATTTGCACCGGTGAAATTTGTGCCATTGTCACTGTAAATGGTTTTGCATAGACAAAGCGTTTAAAGCGTTTAGAAATGAATCACTACTTAAATTACCAACCAATTCCAAATGAATTGCCTTGGTCATAAAACAAATGAAAATGCACATGTAGAATTTGACTATCTTTCTATTTCGACACTTACCATCGTTTATGTTGAAGGGACCAGCGAAATCTGTGCCTATAATCAAAAATGGTCGACACGGTTCTATTCTTGAACTAGGTAATTAACCCATTTGATGGTAAGCAATGGGAGGGTTAGCCTTAAAACAAGTTATACAGCATCTTATCACACCACGTACTAAATTTCGTCCATTGAGAGGCCAATAATTGACTCGTATTGCGCACAAGGTTGAGAGCAGGCGTGGAGGTGTCGACGATGTTCACGTAATTCGATTAATTTTGTAAATGGATGATGATTTGGTAAAGCTATCGGATGTTTAACATTATATGCTAAATTCGTATTTTTTAACCTGCCACCGACTCTAATTAAGCCATTGTCATCCAGGAATGGATTAAGAGAAACAAGTTTGCTCTTTGACTTAACTTTATTCAAATGATGTGTTTCATACAAACAATACACAAGGTGTAGTAACAACAATATGTATATTTAGGTTAACAAGAACAAAGGTCACATTTTACCATAGTAATCACGATTAACGATGCACGCTATATTGAAGCTACGCTTGAAGTGATATTTTAGCATGCTTAAACAAGCCTAATTCACCAACAAATACAGCTGGAACTCCCTTTGGAGTGCCACCTTTGCCTCTACCTCGTTAGTAATTTTTATATCAAAAATGTTTAAAGAAATATCAAAACTTCTGATAAAATCTCTACCCAATAGCTTGGCTGTGCCCTTTTCAAAAATAAACAATTTTATGTGCCTTTCTACACCTTGGTAAAATACACTCACATTTATATAGCCATATGGCAAAATAAGTTCGCCGGTATAGCCCCTAAATTTTAAGCTAGATCTATGCAACTTTTAAATTCTCTACCCTAAACATTCTTGCTAATTGCAGCAATATCAGAACCTGAATCTAACTCGAATTTAATTGCCCCATCATTAATCCTAACCTTAATGTACATAGGTTGTGTATCAGGACTCCTGTTACTATCTATACAATAAATATCATAAATTTAGGAAGACGTTTACAAGTTTCTAATCCTAAAGCCCCCAAAAAATATTATCTCCCAAAAATTCATAAACCGGGAAAATTAATGAGGCCTATTATTTCGGCTATAGATTCTCCAACATACAATTGGGCAAAGTTGTTGTTAAACGAGTTTAAAAACCTACCTATTAAACAGGAAACTTGTTCGGTGTGTTTTGTTTATTTAACGTCGGCCTATTTCCGCGACTATGGCCAATCACCTGCGCCAGGGAGCAGTTTCACCTCACTAGCCTGGAAATTTTGCCGAACCCCAGTCTTTCTGTAAGGAGGGTTGGGATCTTTAACGTGCCCAACATCGCATGGACACGGGACCGACGGTTTTACGCCCCCTTCGAAGGGCGGAACGTGCAGACATTCAACTTCCTCAAATACAATGCCAGAACCTCGGTTGATGTTAATGTTACAGTTTGTACTGAAAAAGTAAAAGGAGTACCCTGGGATCGAACCCAGTACTCTTCGGTTCAGAGGCACACGTTCTTACCCCTGAACCACCGAGGTTCTATTGTTCGGTGCTAAATTCTCTTGATTTTATTGATAAAATTAAAGATTAAATTACCGAAAGGTGAGATTTTGATGTCATTTGACGTGGCGTCAGTATTTCCTAGTGTACCCACAAAACAAACGTTGGAGTATTTGGAACAATTGTTAAAATTGAACAATATAAGTGAAGACGTCTTCAACGAACATTTAACTCTAACTAGCCTTTGTATAAAACAAAATATTTTACAATTTAACAATGTTTTTTGAACAAACTGAAGGCACAGCAATGGGCAATCCATTATCTCCTTTTATTGCAGACCTGTTTATGAGTAGATTTGAGTCGGATTTAAAAAATAAAAATGGGTATTTCCTTAGAGTTTGGTTTCGTTATGTCGACGATATTTTTGTAGTGTTTGACACAAATATATGTAAGATTGAAGAATTTACTGAAAAACTAAATAGTCAATTTGATTCAATAACATTTACCCACGAAATAGAAATCAACAATAAACTTTCGTTTCTAGATGTACTACTTATTAAAAATAAAAATAATGACCCGCTTGAATTCGATGTCTACAGGAAGGAAACGACCACTATTAGTTATATTCCTAACGACTCACATCGTACGTTTGCACAAAAAACGGCTAGTTTAAATTTCCTAGTAAACAGATTGATAAAATTTCCTTTAAGAAAAAATAGATTAAAGTACATAAAAACGTGGCGAGATATAACGGTTATTCGGATGGTTTAGTAGACAAATTGGTTAACAAACACAGAACAAAGAAAATAATATCTGAATGTACGACATTTAAGAAAGAAAGAATAGAGAAAAAAATTGTGTGTCTACCTTATGAACCACGAATCACAAAGGGTTTGGAAAGTATTTTTAAGAAAGCCGATTTACATTTGACTTTTTCGACGAAAAGTAATTTTAAAAAATTGTTGGGTAATACGAAAGACAAAGACAAAGTCACTGACATGTCCGGTATTTATGAGATAACTTGCAAAGATTGCAATCTTAAATACGTGGGTCAAACCAGGAGAAACATAGCCACCAGATTTCGTGAACATCTCGCACATGTACGATATGGTACGGTGCATAAATCGTATGTGGCACAACATATATGGGATAATAATCACCATATTGACGAAGAAAATTTGAAACTTGTCAATAAATGTATTTATATATCAAGGTCGATTAAGAACAAAACTTCATTGAATCGTGCGGCACCTTTAATTTCAAGCCCTTTATTTTCACTTTGCATTTGACCACTTAAACACTCCTAATTTGTCTGGCAGAATAATAAATTATTGTCAATAACTCGACCGGTCTATACATATCCTAATCTCTACGCTTGTCTCGACTTAAAGACCGTCTTTCGTTTTCTTTGTATCTAAGAAGTCAATATAAATACTTGTTTTTACGTAGAATAAAAATCAATATAAATATTGTTTTATGTAGAATTTTAGTTCAATTATTTATCCTTTGTTAAAGTTAACATTGTGAGCCAAACGCTCGGTTTGTTTTTTATAAAAAAGATGAGCGGATGTTATGGTGTCTTTTTTCGCCAGATGTGCCTGTCGGCTTGCTCCAATATTCACAGTAAATTTCTAGATCAAAAGGAACGTGTAGCTTCCTTAAATAACTCGGTACCTTTCGTTTTAAGCCCATTATCCTTACATTAGATAAAAGCTCATAAATTTGTCAACCAGAAGATTAAAGCAGGTCTTTCACCTCGTAGGTTCACTACACAATAGACAAACGATGGGTCGTCGACGACAATTTTACTTCGGACTAGTTCGTTTACCTAGACGCGATATAAATACACTGTAGCTTTGAGTTTAATTTTAGAATTTTTCATCCTCTGATGACGTGTTGACGTGGTCAAGGAAACGATCGTAAGGTCTGTGAGATATGTGTTGTGGTGATTTGGGTTCTCCAAGTGTACTTATCAGTGCTCATCACAGGTTCCAGTTTTCACATTATCCTACCTAATACTGCACTGTTTACCACTATTTTTAGTTTTTAGCCTGTTACTCGCTTA
Organism: Tillus elongatus; assembly: GCA_964006375.1. Taxonomy (NCBI): domain Eukaryota; kingdom Metazoa; phylum Arthropoda; class Insecta; order Coleoptera; family Cleridae; genus Tillus; species Tillus elongatus. Next base: position 39,867,683 of record OZ023268.1, read on the forward strand.
GCGTCTTTTCTTTTTTTCTGACTGTCTTACCGACGGTGCTCCGCCTCTTGACCGATGTTTCCGCGACAGCAGAGTTATCCTATTCCTATCTATTGTATTTCTATCACTACTTTTTACACTAAATATAACCTAATTCGGCCCTTTGTTTTTCACTTTTCACTGTTTCTCGATTTTTCGATTTGCGTCTTTCACGATTTTTTCACCAACATTTGCACTGCACTTAGCTCTACACTTTAGTGCGAGTGAATACTTTGGCAATCTCTTATAAGATTTTGTGACGCTCGCCAACCTAGCCGAGAGGATATAACTTCTAAACGTCACGACGTGTAACCCGTCACCGCGCAAGTCACTACCCAAATTTTGAAGCCTCTTTTGTTCGGCTTCATCGGCATGATTGTTTCATGCTACTCCAACCCTTGAATTTTACCATTGATTCATCGATAAATAAATGTCGTGAAGGATGAAATAACAGTTTGAACCGCACATGTAGAAGGTCAAAGAATGGTCTTATTTTATAGAACCGATCATATTCCCTTTCTTAGGCATATATTCATTGCTATTGAGGTGAATATATCTCAGTATCTTCAACAATTTTTGAGGCATAACTTGCTAAATTATTTCTTCCTTGAAATTCTAATCGTTACTCCAGTGCATTGTTATGCTTGTCAGGTCATGAAATCCCATTCTCACTAGAATACCGATAAATGCTAAAAATTCTGGTAATGATAATCCCAAATCCACGTTATTTTGCGCTGCATAAAGACTATATTCGGCGACAATGTAACTCAGAAATGGTACTGTAAGAAGAGAAAACACAATTTGTTTCGTGTTGTCTAAATTCAAATGAGCTCGTCCTGTAATGCCAGAATTCCCTTCGACAGTCGAATACTTATCCGGCTTGTGAGATCTCTTCCATGTGAAACTCTCATCCATATCAGAACGATGTGTTGACTTCACTAGCTTCATTGGATTCATGTACCAGGGAAATAACTGCTAAATCCTGCCATATTAAGCCAGAGGGTTTCGAAGGTGCTCTCCTCTTCATCATCGTGATGAGTTGAAGCGAATCAGACGCTTTCTTTGCTGGTAGCTGTATATTTGTTGGTAGCGTTAATCTGCCTACTTCTTAGAGCGGTGGATAAGGATAGGTTGGGTTGTTGTAGCTCGATTACAACCCAGTTAGTTGATTAAACTTTTTTTTCTGAAAAGTCACCATTTTTTATATGTCGTCGCGAAGCTTTTCGTTGGATCGGCGCCTATCCTCCAGCTCGCCACCCTACGACGTCTCCTTCTTGTCGACGATTTTTTTTTGCCCTTTGTGTCCCTTTGAGCTTTCGTAATTTTTTCTGTGAAAAAATTTTTATTCTCTCTAAGACAACACCTGACATGTGCTATGCAGAGACCAAAGGCACTTTTTACACAAAGGAACCTAACGTCACCAGTGTGAAACGGACAAAGGATTGTCTGCTTTTTGGTCTGTATTACCGAGCCCACCCTGTTTAACACTTAATCCTACGTAATACTACACCGTTTACTACTAATTTTAGTTTTTAACCTGTTACTCGCTTAGCGTCTTTTTTTTTGTGACTGTCTTACCGACGGTGCTCCGCCGCTTAACCGACGTTTCCGCGACAGCAGAGTTATCCTATTTCTATCAATTTTGTCACTACTTTTTACACTAAATATAACCTAATTCGTTTCGTGTTTTTCACTTTTCACTGTGTTTTTCACTCTTTACTGTTTCTCGATTTTTCGCTTTGCGCCTTTCACGATTTTTTCACCAACATTTGCACTGATGCACTGCACTTATCTCTACACTTTAGTGCGAGGGAATACTTTGACAATCTCTTATCAAATTTTGTGACGCTGGCCAACCTAGCCGAGGAGATATAACTTCTAAACGTCACGACGTCTGACCCGTCAACGCGCAAGTCACTACCCAAATTTTGAAGCCTCTTTTGTTCGGCTTCATCGGTATGATTGTTTCATGCTACTCCAACCCTTGAATTTTACCACTGATTTATCGATAAATGAATGTCGTGAAGGATGAAATAACAGTTTGAACCGCACATGTAGAAGGTCAAAGAATGGTCTTATTTTATAGAGCCGCTCATACTCCTCTTTCTTAGGCATATATTCATTGTTATTGAGGTGAATATATCTCAGTATCTGCAATTTTTGAGGCACAACTTGCTAAATTATTTCTTCCTTGAAATTCTAATCGTTACTCCAGTGCATTGTTATGCTTGGCAGGTCATGAAATCCCATTCTCACTAGAATACCGATAAATGCTAAAAATTCTGGTAGATAATCCCAAATCCACGTTATTTTGCGCTGCATAAAGACTGGATTCGGCGACAATGTATCTCAGAAATGGTACTGTAAAAAGATACAACACAATTTGTTTCGTGTTGTCTAACTTCAAATGAGCTCGTCCTGTAATGCCAGAATTCCCTTCGAAAGTCGAATACTTATCCGGCTTGTGAGATTTCTTCCATGTGAAACTCTCATCCATATCAGAACGATGTGTTGCCTTCACTAGCTTCATTGGATTCATGTACCAGGGAAATAGCTGCCATATTAAGCCAGAGGGTTTCGAAGGTGCTCTCCTCTTCATCATCGTGATGAGTTGAAGCGAATCAGACGCTTCACCGGGGTTTCTTTGCTGGTAGCTGTATATTTGTTGGTAGCGTATCGTCTGCATCCACCCCCACCCCCCTTCGGAATACACAGCCATATCATCCGTTACAAACTCTATCAAGTACTCAACATTCTCAGGATTGTTGAGATTGAAGATCTGCTTTTTTCCGTTGTATTGGAAAATAAAGTTATCAGTGAGAGAATTCTAATAAAATAAATATTTACCTGGTTTGGATTTATTTATATTACCACAGCTATTTTGTTGAGACTCTCCTTATCTACAGGGAATGTTTAATAGTTGGATTCCTAAATGTGAAAATTCTTACACATGCAGCATTCTATGGTGCTGTTGTTGAATCTAATATATTTCACTTAATGCTTTCTTAGTCAATCGATAGACGACAGTGGTTATAAGAGAGAACACAAAAATTTACTGTAAAACTTAAAAAAACAAAATATATTTTTTTAAATTATGGATTATTGATGAAATTATCAACAAAAAAAATATTTCCTTTAAAAGTATAGGCCTTTTTGGCATCCGCTCTATTTCTTAATAACAAAATTATGACAGCTTTTATTGGTGATTACAAATATGCTTAATATTATTTAAATGTGATGCTTGAAATTTTACTCTATATTGTTTGACAAATCCAATAATTTTAAATTGTGATATGTTATCTTGGAGGCATCGCTTTGCTCGCTTCGGTAACTAAGATGCGATTTTGAAAAATGGTTGGTAGGAATTTTATCAGCTTACTGCGTAGCTCCCTCTGTTGGTTTCTTTGTGAATCTCCTTATTTATGTTTGGATTTTTATTCCCATATTTGGCAAACTTGTTCTTATATGACATTATCTTTCTAATTTGACACGTTAATGCACTAACAGTGGTTGTTTGCAATTTTGTTTTGAATAATAGTGCTGTTTCATAAATATTTAATGGAGTACCTGGCTGGATCTGTATCTGCGGCGTCTGTTGGGATTATATGTTGACTGTATTCTTGCTGTTTGGGTTAATATCCTTGTTTGAAGTGCTTCAAAAGTTGTATACTGGTAAATACTACGGGTATCACAAACTTTTTAAATTATTTTAGTGCTTTTATAACTTTTAAAAACGTTTTTTAATCATCTGCACGCTGAACTCGTCTTGCTGGCTTTCGGTCTTCGTTAACAATCCACCTTCCTCCTCTGCGGAAATTAACATTCGTTTTCTTTTGTTTTACATAACCAATCATACCTCTTAATCAGTGTTTGAATTTGCTTTTTCACCAATTAATCTTTCCGTTTTAGGTGGGTCCAATGGCATAACAGATTTCACAAAACTAGTCAAGAGAAAGCTACTTTCTTTCTATCACAATTAATTACTTGCATTTTTTTTAAAGTCAGGTTAGTCAAAAAAATGTCTGTTCAAATTCTTAACCTCTTCATTTTCATCACATGTCAAACGTTACTTATTTTCCCTAATTACTAACAAATAGTTTCCTTTATGGTTAATTAACAAATTACTACATAAATTTCCTAATAATTAATTAATAACAAATTTTCATAAAGCTTAGAACTCAACAAATTGCTTGAAAGTCACTATTTTATACTATCTCAGACAGTTCATTTTACATGACCCATAATATTGCAAATGACTCCCTTATTCTTCTACAAAATGTTATTACCTTTCAGTTGATACTAGGGTTCCCTATACCTAACTCAAACAGTTTTCGAGATATTTAGAATTGTTTGTTTGCTCCTGAAGACGCTGCATAAGCTAGAAAAAAACAAGAATTTGTAAATTCTAACAGGTTCCATTAGAGAAACGGATGCCTGTGTGGTGCCCCAACCTATATATAAGTTATACCACGTATATTCATTTAATAAATTCAGTTAGAAAAATTATGTAATAATAACTTTTCGTCATCCATCGGGAATTAAAAATGTATATACACATAATAATAATTACAAACAATGTTTAGAACTGTGTGTGACTGCAACGCAACGTATCTATGTACACACTATCAATCAGTGTTGCCACCCTGTGAAAATTTTCGGTAATAGATAACAGTTTCCGAAAGTAATAGATTTGCGTCAATGGTAATAGACTAAAATAATATAAAATAGTAATAGATTTACAAGCTGGGTAATAGAAAATGTTAGGTGGCGCCATCTATAATAGGAAACGAACACTCAAGAGGAAAGTAAAATTTCTGCACAGAACTCTTTTAGAACAACCGAGTCGTAAATCACTGCTGTCTGCTACATAGCGCCATCTAACAATGGCTGGCAATGAACAACTAGCGTCACTTGTAAACGAGTTGCGGAATCTTAAATATACAATTTCTGCGTATTTACATTTAAAATATATTAATTAAACGAAACTTTAATTTAAAAACATTATAATTACAGGCAATTCCTTCCAAATGAATAAATACAACAATTGCTTTCCATTAAAGATTTATTGATGAATAAAATAAATTCACATTTTCTTTTAAAACAAAAACAATTTCAATAAACTTTAGTAGCCAATAAATTCAACAGAGATAAATTACAAAATATTACTTATCCAAGAAGAATAAATTAACCAAAAAAGGAAGTATACTTGGCTTGACTGTGGAATAGTAAACCACTCGAGTTCAAAAATAACATCATCCACATTTTTCATTTCTATGCCTTGATCACAGTCAATGGAGCCTTTTTTCCAACTACGATGTAATATAATTGCATGTGGTTTCTATTTGTGGGATGTGGTGCCTTTTAATAATTTTCGGCTGCTCAAAAGGGCACTACAAGTTGAAACAAATAAACGGTTTCTTGGTTTGGTTTTAATTGATGTTAACTGACAATATACCCGCTCAGTTGTAGCCGATGAGTGGGGCAAACATAGAATGCCATTAATTATTTTTTAAACATGGAAACATAGTTTCGTTGGCTTGATTTCTTAAACTATTTCATTCCAAAGTATGATTTTAAGGTTGTTGGAATGTTGAATTATGCAATTTTATAAGCACCAAATAAATGAAATACACGTTTAATAGAATAGGTTAAGAGATGCTTACTGTGTAGGTTCCATTTTGACTTTTTTTACTTTCAATTTAAAATTTTCATCATACATATCTACCTATCTTTCAGGAGTGATAACTTTTTGTACCAAAGATTCAAGAAAGAAAGTTAAATCGTTGAAGAGTAAAGTCGCATCAGTGTTATTGCCTTCAAATATTTGTCTTTGGGTGATGAATAAAAGGCTTTTTCTTTCCAAACAAATACTTTATTCCTTGTCCCGACGCGGTTCGACCTTACCTAACAGGTCATCCTCAGGGGAATCTATAATTTATGAAAGGCTTGTCAGAAAAACTGAGTTTTCCGGTAGGCTACTTCTGCGAGGGTACAACGCAGGAATATATAAGATAAAATGAGTTAACAACAGCTAACCCCAACACTAAGTCAAAAAAGGTTAATAGTTAACATGTCAAGCCACAAAAGCTATAAGAACACAAGTATATGGTCACTAATTACTACATGCAATAAAATTGAAAAACAACTACAGGTCAAAAATTAAACTACAATAAAAGGATAATCTGTCTCCAGATCTTCAAAAATTACAATATGTCTAATATTAAAAAAGCTTAAAAATTCTCTAAAAATTAAGTTTAAGCTGAAGACAACAACAGGAGTAAGAGCAGACAGCACAAACATCAGCAAGCCATGCAGCCGAGAAGAAACTTTCTGAGAAAACAAAACCTATCAATGGAATGGGAATTGAAACAGACGCGAGTTTTTACCGTTGTTTTAAACATGAAAAATGAAAAAGCGCCAAGATGGCGAACTTACTTACTTGTCTTGCTAAACAGGACTAAAAAACTATACAGTTGAATGCCCAAGGAACATGCTTCATCTGTTGTTATAGGATTGATCTATTTGGTATCATAAGTGCTAACAAATTGGAAAATAACAACTCTTGGAAATTAAGAAAGAATTTTCGTTTTAAAATTTAAAAGGTGAGATATAACGTGCATAACACGTGATGGAGAACAAAAGCCGGCAGAACATCTCAGCGCAAGGTCGATACTTAAACTGAAACAGGGAAATGACAAGTGACATTTGACACTTGGCAGAAGTGACGTATCGACCACGGAAAACAAAGACGCTAAAAACGAAGGACAGGTCCGGAGTGGGCCAAAATGACCTGACGTAAGGTCGGCTTCCTGATGGAGAATGAAAACGGCAATCAACAAACTGACAGACGTGAGAAATCGACTCGAAAATATACAGACACTAAAAACAACAAAATGGCAGGTCTGGAAGCCAAGGAGCAGATCCCCTGACTAAGTTGTCTCACGGTCCACTTGGATGGTGTGTGGGCTGGTGATCTGCTAGTTGACTATATAGAGATGAAAAACTTGTGACGTCTCTATTGGAAACATTAGGTACGTTTTTGTTAGAACAATTGATATGTTTATAAATTTCCATCTCTTCAATTACACACTGTTCAATACCAAAATTGGAGGGATGCAGAATTGTTGCGTCATTTTCCTTGCTGAAAGGGTGACCTGACTCCTTCAAATGGCAACCAAAGATCGAAGTGTTGTTGTTGGGTTGGTTTCTGCTTCTTAGATGTTCAGTAATTCTAAGACCCAATGCTCTCCCTGTCCTGCCAACATAGACCGTGTTGCAATCGGGTTCACCACACTTGAACAGCTTGCATGTCAACATCAATTTCACAATGGAACTAGAGGTTGAATCGTCAATCAACTTCCTGGACCTCAAGCTAAAAAGAAGAGGTAACTCAATAGAATTTGATATCTACAGAAAACCCACTCAGACCGACCACCTTATACCGTTCAGGTCTTGTCATCATATGTCACACAAGATGGCGTCTATCAGATTCTTGATCGATAGATTGTTTAAAATCCCACTGTCTAGGGAAAATTTCGAAAAGGAGCTAAATCTGATCAAACAGTTATCTATCAATAACGAATATCAACTAAAATTAATAAATAAACTAGTCGATAGAAAAAACCGTCAATGCCTTATTCTTTTCATTATTATACATCTGATAAAGAAGTTCTACTGTGTAACACTTATCATTTGTTCTAGCTATTCCAAAGTGGCACTTCAATTCAGTCCATTGGTCGAGTATTTGACTAACAGCTGTTTCAATTGACAGCCACCTTGTCTTGCATGCTGGAACAATTTTCATTTATAAATTTATAAATTTGTTTGTAGCTTCTCTGTCGATAAGTTGAATGTAATTTCTGAACGCCACAACGTCTGGGTTAGACATATTTCCAAGGTAAAAAAGAACAGAACAAGGCTATACTCCAGACTGAATTTATTTAGTAAAAGCCCTACGCGTTTCGGCCCATATCTCAGGCCATCTACAGGGGCTTCCTGAAACATTACAAAAGTGGCTGTGCCAGAAACAAAGTTCCTGATAGGTCGGCAAGTATCACACGACACAAGCAGTTACAAAATTCTAGTCTAAGTCTAAATAGAAACTAAAGTCAACGCTAACATGCTCTACAACAGTTACATTTATAAAATCAAAGCTAAAAGTTAAAAGTTAGGAAGTTAAAAACATCAAAATGTCCAAAGCCTGGTCGAGGCACCTCCAAGCAGCAAAAACAGCAATGCAAAAGCAGTAAAAACAGCAAAAAACGGGTAGAAACCCGAGTAAGTTAAGTTTAAAAGTGCACTAACACGCCACAATCTAAGGTCTTTAAACAAACAGATAGAGAAGCTGCCAAGGCAGGCTGCACAATCAGAGCAGAACTTTTAGAGAAAACACTGATGATACCTATAAATAATAAAACCAAAATGGCTAAACATACTTACGTTCTGTTTTTTATAACAGGAACTGAACTTTACAAGAAATCTATCATAGTGGCTGCTTTCATCGACTGTCGCTCTTCTTTCCCTGCGCTAGATGGATGAAGGCAGAATTAGAAGCATCAAAACCCCAGATGACAGTAATGGACACACGGCAATTCAAATAAAAAATTCGCATTTGAAATGGAGGACAGTTAAAAGCCGAATATCAGAAGTGAACGGGAAGGGGCAAACAAATGAACTACGACTATTAGCTAAAAGTGACAAGTGACAGACAAGTGACGTTGACATTTACTCGGCCGTGCCGAGCAGCACAAAACAAGAAACATTTCCGGGCTCCTTGACTCCACAGAATACTTAGGTTTTTCATTGTAGATGGCACTAATTCAGCATATTTTTATAAATTGGTGAAAAGTTAATCTCGCCGGTATAAGAAGCATTTAGAACGGTGTTGTTGGAGTTGTAAGTGTATCTGTCACACGCACTGTGGGCTCCTCCTGGGGACCAACCTGATGTATATCCTGGAGCTCCTCTGTAGGCTCAACCGTCACGTTAGTTTGTTTTTCCAAAGATGTGCTTTTTTAGTTGAATACTTCTTTTTAAGTGAAGCCAGAACCTCATCACTTTCGTCAGAGCTTATTGGCACAATGGGTCGTTTTGGCAAAGAAACTAGTTTCTTTTTTGTACTTCGTTTTCTACATGACGGTCCGGCCACATCAGGAGTAGAGGTTTCATCTGAACTTGTAGGCTCATATGCTGAGTCACTAGGTGCAAATGGATCTGACTCGGTTTCACTCATTTAAAAAAAGTTTAACGAACAAAATTGCGGGGAAATTTGTTTACAACCATGTGGCAGTGACCCGCACGGGCGAGAAACAAAAAGAAACTAAATTTAATATTAAAACCAGTTACGGTCAAATAATCTGTACCGGGGCGAGACATCGCGGATTGGAAGGTACATCTCGAAACCACAACGAACATGCACGATCGTTTGCTGCAAAAAGGATACAGCTCCGGAGCTGCACCTTTCTTGCACCAAAAAAATAAGGATGCAAATACAAAAATGCATAAAACTTCTTTATTAAGCATCGGATCTGCATCGTTTTTGCACCAGTCGATCCGCCGTAATTTTGGGCATATAACGTACATTTTAACTCAAGATGGCCGAAAAATGGAGCTGCACCCTTCTTGAAGCAAGGTCCTCAAATGCTTTTTACACACACTCCTGCCGACCTGACTTTCTGGACCTGACAAGACACCATGTTGTCAAAATAAAAGCTGAAACCGTGAATTAACAGTGTTAATATATGTCTTCACAACTAAACACATCAACTGTCAATATATTTCAGCAATATGGTTTATAAGGCTGCGACATCTTTGTGTTGCTGTCTTTCCGAAATATTGCCTCCAGACAAAAGCGTCAATATACTCGGGGATAAATGGAGACGCCATAACCCCCAACCTCCTGAGATACGTCTTGAGGGACGACCATAATCCCTCAACGTGATTTGTACACACATCTGTCGACGGGTCTCTAAAATGCCTTGAATGGTTAACAGCTTTATGTACATAACCTAATTGTGACAAAGGACGATACGCTCTCCACTCATCCGTCCATATTTCGGAGCCAGCAATTACAACCCTTTGAATTATCAGGATTAAAGTTTCCGACGTTCGATTAGGCACATATACAATATAGCCCCTCTTCTCCACCGTGTCGTAAATCCCCAGCACCCAACTTGTAGGAACAATTCGACCCCGGTGGTATTATCTTCTAGTAATTGCAGATTCGTCGATCTGCACCACATGCCCCTCTCCACCTGAAATTTAGAATTGTCATGCCTTTTTCAAGAATAGGTAATAAAAACCTACCGAACTTCATGAGTGAATCGTCCTGTAACAATTTACAGGAGACGACATCCCGAATATATCGGAATTGCTGGATAATCATTTCCTTTGAAAATCCTGTGTGGGATACCACAGAACGAGTGGGAGTCTCACAGCACCAAAACCACATAAGGAATAAGACATCCTTAACTGGTAAATGCTGTTTTGCAAAGAAACTACCAGTTAAAATTGAGTAACTTCTTCTGCACCTACTGCAGAAGAAGACGGTATTTAACGAATTGTCTGCCTTCCGCATAACACTGCACAATCTTCTGTAATTCTGCGTTTTACAGCGAAACACACTCTTTATCAGCCCAATGCCTTGCAAATACTCAACCAAACTACTATCTTCTTTATGTATTATTTCATACATATTAATATTCAGCACTTCCATATTGATTTGAGAGAAACAACAAATTTATGAAGAATTGATGTGAAAGAAACAACAAACTGATGAAGAATAACAGTTTTAAGTTTTATGTCATTGTGCTATAGCTACCACATAAAATTTCCCTAAAGAAAAACGAAGACAAATACTACCCTGTAATAAGAAAATAAATCTAAACTGACAACAACGCCTATCTGCATGAAATATGTCAAAAAAAACAACAGTCATAACCTCTGATACAAAAATATATGTTTTTATAGTAAATCTAAACGTTTTCATTGCTTTTATCACTGAAAGGTTATTAAAAACGAAATATACCACATTGTTTAACTTTATTAAGGTATGTACAACTGTTTTTAGGCCATATTCTATTATAATCACGTTAAAATGTAGTTGAGGTAAAGTCGACCGTCCCCTTTTTAGTAAATTTTCTTAAAAAAAATTCACTAATGAGGAGATCCCGACTTTTGAATTTTGAAAAAATTTCTTCAAATGAGCGCTAATTAGGCCCCCCAGAACATATATATATATATATATATATATATATATATATATATATATATATATATATATATATATATATATATATATATATATATATATATATATATATATATGTATCACACCGATAACTCAAAAAATAATGGGCCGATTTTGATTAAATTTGGTAAATAAATTCCTTTTGCAAATGGCTTGGATAAGTTCGTTAGCCAGGACAATCAGTCCGGGTTTTCCCGGAAAATTTTGTGTTTTCTTTCGAAAAAAAAATTTATATCTCCGGAATTAACAAAGTAAGGGCAACTAAATTTGGTACGCGGGTTTAAATCCTTATAGGTAAGCTACATACCAAAATTTAGCTCTGTAGGGCAAAAGACAAGAAAGTTATAGGCATTTAAAGAAAAATAAATTGGGGTTTTTCACAAAACGTCAAAGTTGCGATTTAAACGTCAAAATTGGCAACATTTAGGAAAAGAACTTGAATCTAATACGGGCTATGGAAATAAAATGTCTCAAGAAAAATGTTTTACAAACCCTGAAGTGTTAGTTTCAACCGTCATTGTCCTTCTTTTTAATAAAATGTTTCCAGAAAATTCATTTCAAATAGACCCTTTCTCTGACGCTTGGCAGTAGTCTTAGCTATAGAGTTTATCGTTTAATGGTAGATATATAATTTTTGTAGAATTTTCGTAAAAAAAATCAATAAAGTTCAATATATCTGTTATTATACAAGATATGAAAAAAAAATTGTATATATTAATTATAGGGTGTCTTAAGCTACATCTTAAAAAATTATTTCTACAATCACAGGGTGGCCCATAAGTCGTTGGTGATATAAATTTTCTTTTTTTTTAATCAAACACGCCTTATGTTGTGGCATTTTTGCATTTTCCATCGAAATATAATGCATGTTTGTAAGAAAAAAAATTCTTGGCGCAGTAAGTGCGTTATAGTAGCGAATTTTGATCAAATGCTTAATATTTGAATAGCCCAATTTGCTATTAACCTATAAGGTTGACCAAGAAACGAGTTTTTTCGGGAACACTTTAAGTTTACTTTCGGAAATTTTTGTACATTTTCAAACAATAAAGTTATTTTGATGAAACATGGCACATTGTTTTTACTATATAGATTATAATATTGGTAACCATATTTGATGCCTGCTTTCTTAAAAAAAACACACACACAATATTGCTATTAAAAAATAGTTTTATGAAAATTTTATTTTAATGAACTTACTTTACGATATAAAAATGTCACCCCTATCCTTATACCACTTCAAGCTACCTCTTCGAAATTTTGAAATTGGATGGTGGGTAGTGTACTAAATCTTTTTAAAGCTAACCCGATTCTCTACTCAGAAACACCATTTTTTGTAGGAATAAAATAAAGTGAATATTAACATTTTTGTTATCAGTAACATCTAACACAAGTGAAGCCTATAAAGAAGTACATAGTTCAGTCTTATCTAATCTAATGTTCGAAATGCCCGCCTTCTTATGCCTGACAATATCTCAAATGGTCAACACATTCTTGTTGGACTCTATAATCTCTGGAGAAATGTTAGTACATTCAGTTCTAATTCTTGTTTTTAATTAGTATTATTTCTATTATAGTCTTTTAAGTCTGTGAACAGAAAAACAAAGCTCAAAACTCTACAATACATATTTTTGGCAAAGAAATACGTTGTAAACACACAGGTACTAATAATAATGCTTTATTTGTTTCATGCAACATGTCGAGGGGGAAATCACCTACCAAAATGTGTACACTAAAATTCACTTCTGATAAAAAATTCCACTGAATTCCAATACATGCTACTGAATTCCACTAAATTCTACTGAATTCCACTAAATTCCATTGAATTCCACTAAATTCCATTGAATTCCACTAAATTCCATTGAATTCCACTAAATTCTACTGAATTCCACTAAATTCTACTTAATTCCACTGAATTATATGAAATTCATCTAACTCAAAATTTCTATGATGATTCTAAAAACGTTCGTACCTATTTGATAATCATAAAATTGTTATTTTCGAGGTTTCTATGGAAAAATAATCATCATAGGTAGGTATACATACAAGGACGGATTTAGGTCCAAATCATGGGGGGGGGGGGGTGGGTAACAAAGACACAACTTTTTTTTATGTCATGTATTTAGCTGTTTTTCGTTCCACGCTACCACTGAAAAATAAACGACAAACCCGTCATGGGGGGGTAATTACCCCGTTACCCCCCCCCCCCCCCCCCCGTAAATCCGCCCTTGTATACATATGCTAATTAATTCTTATTTATCCTATCAATTTTCTTTTAAACAGTGTGTAATCGATAAGTAATGATGAGCACAAAAAGATCACGAATGCTTTCATTCCAAGGAATTTCTGAGTAGGTATAATGACTTTGGGAATCATACATAATAAATTTGAATATGCGTTCCAAAAGCTTTATTTGTTACGTTATTTATATATATATATATATATATATATATATATATATATATATATATATATATATATATATATATATATATATATATATATATATATATATATATATATATATATATATATATATATATATATATATATATAAACATAAAACAGTAAAAATATAAAACAAAAACAAACATAAGAACATAACATATCTCTCTACTATATATACTAGTTGTATTAATTAACAAAAAATAAATATTATGTCCGTTTCATTTCTTTGTATAGTTTGCATATTTTTAATCTATCTGTTCTCTTTAGCTCGAAGGGATGGGTACCAATTAATTCTATAGGCCCGTAAAATATGAATTTTTCCTGTATTGGCTGAACATCGTCAACTTTGGGCCAGATAAATTCATCGAGATTTTCCTTAAGAAATTTAACAACGAACGTTCGGTCTTCTTTACCAACGATTCTACCAATGAACCACTGGTCATCATAAAAAATTGAGTAATATTTTTCTTCTTCTATTTTGAAAACCTTGAGTTCTTCTTCTGATTCGACTTCGGAGTTGTTGATATCCAAATCACTTTCTCCTGAATTTTGATAGTGCCAACTCTCATCCGTCCCCGTGTCTGTGTCGTATTTGGTTTCGTCTACGCTATTCTGGGGTTTTTTAGTTTTCTTCAAAGTCTTTCTGTGCTAATGCGATTTTTGCCTTCTTCCAAAAGCCAGCAATATGATGATTTTTTTATCACTGCACTTTTGTTGTTGGGTAATAAAACTTCTAAAAATGGGCTATTTTCTGATAGTTCCATTTTTCGTGATGAATAGTCCTTAAGATCAACGTCTTGTTCTAAGTGATTGTCGTTTTCATTTCGATTTTGTAACACCGAATCTTGTTCTAAAAGCATCCCATTTTCTTGCTCTGTCTCTATATTTACATGATCATATGAATCTATATCTATGATAATTTCTGTTTCATCAACCGGTATATCGATTTTTAAATTAATAGTATTTCCAACAGTCAGATCTAAATCAATTCCGAGTGATTTAATGTCATTATAAGCTTCTTGTAAAGCTTCATCTATAACCTTCTCTAAATCTATCGCCAAGATTTCTTCGGAGGTTATTGGTGTGAAGTCTGTCCTATTATTCTTTTTATTTTCTCTTGGAAATATGAACTCCTGTTGCAGATCATGCACCACAGAGTTAATGAAAGAAATTCTTTCTATTCTATTTAAAAACTGTGTAATGCTAAAGTTGATCACTGTCGAAAATGTCGAAGTTATCGATCGCGCTGATCTAAAAAGTGCTTCACAGTGTTGACTATTAAATAACCAAGGGCAAAACATATTAGCCTTCAGATCACTATCTTTTTGAAATATTTTAATTATTTTATAAAGCATGTGTCCATTTAACTCTATGCATGTATAGCTATTGAGGGTGATGAAATTATCTTGAAGGGTATATTCAGGATGGTCGATTATCCACTTCCTCCAAAATCGAAGAAAAAATATACTGTACCATATTTTATGTACTCTAGTTTCCAAATTATTATGTTTTTCGATAAATGAGCCAATCATTAAATTCATCAATTTTAAATACTGAACTATTGCGGCACTGTCGGGGATTTCAGTCAACATGGTCATTATTTCTGGTTGACATAATTTTCTTCCACTTTCGTAATTCATTTTGTCTTCAGACACTAAATCTGATTTCGTCAAAAAATGCTTGTCTTTTCCATACATTTTTATGAGAATATGTAAGTGATTAATATCTACAACAAAGTTTCCCATAGGCAATATAATATTTGGTTTTAGTAATCTCGTTTTCAATTTCGTCACTATGTGGACAGTGTCTTGTATAAAGCACAAATCATTTTTGTTAATATCTATGTGACACCAACTTGGTACTCCAATTTCTTGATTAAAATTAGCTTCAACTTTCATAGCTTTAAGAAGACGGGTGTCTCCATCAGATGAAAATCCCATTATTCTGATTCCAAATTTGGCTGCCTCTGACATCATAACTTGCCATCTCATTGAAACATCTTTATTTGTAAATTTATTGTCTGTTCCAAAAACCGCAACACAAAATGAAGGCGATTTTGGACACAAAGGTTGTGCCATCACCACATAGGCATAATCAGCACGTTTGGCAGTTTCAAAATACGCTTGAATTTTTTTGGCAGAAGTTGCTAGAAAGGCAGTCTTATTTGGAATTCCATTTCGAAGAGGTAATGCGAATCCCATAACCGTGTTCATTTTAGAATTATATTCTATTTTTGACGTTATCCTTGTTCCATCCTCTGAGATCCATACAACTTTGGGAAGTCCACGCTTCTCTAAAAAGTCATTTAATCCTTGAAAATTAAATGCTCCCTCTTCTAAAGTTATTTTATTATTATTCCTGTATCTATAGAGAGTCGATAATGATGGTAAAATATCCTTGAGGTTTGAGCATAAGGTCTCATATAGAAGTTTGCCACCCAAATAAAATAAATATAGTGCAAACTTTTTAAAATTATCGCCAAAAGAATTACTGTGGATTGACGCTGAATTTTCAGTGGCAATTTTGACCAATAGTTCGAGTAACTTTTTTGGACTACTCCTTGAGGTTGTCGGTTCATCTTCAACTTCATCAGGATAATTTATCATTAAATTTTCTTTAATGACAGTTGCAAGTTCCGGGTTTTGATGGAAAATCAAATCTATTTTTTCGACCACTGGAAGAAATTCAGTTATGAGAGTTTGGTTTGAGCAATATTTTTCCCTATTTCTTTTTTTTCTCTCAGAACGACTATATTTTAGTGATGACCACTTGGAAAGGTTGTTGTATGTGTCAACTGAGATAGGAACATCATTTATGTTGAGTTTTGTATTTTCTTTACCGTAGTTGGGAGTTATAATGTCACTAGTTGAATTATTGTGACTGACACTAAACAAATCAGGTCTCGATTCAGGTACATCAGACTCAGTGGGAATTTCTTCATCACATATTTGGTAATTGCTAACATTAGAAAATGTAGGTTGACTTTCAACTTGACTTTTCAGCTCGGTGATTTTTGCATTGTCATTAGAAAATGGAGGCTTAAACACTAAACAGTCAAGTATTTTAATTCGATCAGGGTTTGCCTGAGCCGCGGGCTGTGCATTCTTAATCGTTTTCTTAATTGAGATTTTATTTTCTAAAACAGCATTATGCTCTTGAGCGGAAGATTTCAAGTACGAAAATATCTTTGGTTGATATTCTTTATCTTTTGATGGTTGTTGTGGTTTATCTGTTACTTTAGGCATATGTTTATATCGAAAATGTGTGTGATAGTTGGAGAAAATCCAGCGTGATTTTCCTTTTCTAGAAAATTTCTTAATTTTTATTTTTTCCTGACAAAAGCATGTAATTTCACAATTGCAGTTATCGGACCCTATTCGCGTTTCAATTCTCATGTTGTCAAATTTAAATTCTACATCCTTCCAGTTACTGTCGCTGAACTGTGATTTTGCCCATTTTTTAATATTCTTGTAAATATGCGCATTTTCTTCTGTAATGTTGTAATCATTGCTTTCTTGGCTTTTTCTATTGTCATCTTCATTGTTTTCATGAGTATTGCTTTCTTGGCTTTTTCTATTGTCATCTTCATTGTTTTCATGAGTACTACAAGCACTGCACATACTGGTCCGGGTAAATTCAGTGTTCGTAGATTTACTTTCATTTTGAATACAGGTCATTGTAAATTTATCTTTTTTGTTGAAGCTATTTAAATATTCTTTAATTCCGAGGAGGAGCTTTCGATGACCTTCCACAATCTTGAATTGATCTGGCTTTTGGCAAAAAATGGGTCCAAAAAATGCCTTATAATCGGTCTGCGAAATGTAATTTGGAAGCTCTTCCTTCGAAAACTGTTCAATTTTTTCAAAGTCAGTTTCACTTAGAGTTCTCAAGACCAACTCGCTATCATATCCAGATGCTTGTAATATGTTTTTTAGGTATGGAGGAATATAGATGTTCATTCTGGATTCTATTCTGGAGAAAATATCGAATTCTCCACTTCTTGAATTACTCATTGTATGCAGCTTCTGTAATAATAATACTAATAAACAATAATAACAGTAAAGCAAACGCTGGAAAGCAGTAGCGGCTCGAGGAACTTATTTACTAGTGTCCAAAGAATATTCTATAAATTCAACATGACTGTGGCAAAATAATCTTTCAGGATGAAAATAAATTAAATTCTTTTTTATTAGTCTATAATATTTAATATAGTATATTATGATTTAGTCGGATTTCATAATGTACATTTTTTTTAGCTTATATAGTTAGAGAATAAGTAATTATTGTTGGTTTAGGAAAGCGTTTTGCAAACTCTGATTAATTCTTAACTAAAATTCGTCTGTTTAAAATGGGCAAATAATACGCAGAATGAGAGTTGCGAGGAGTTATAACGTGTTTGTAATGCTTTATAAATACCTACAAACTAAAATACATACAAAAATATGCAAAAACAAGCAATCATGGCAACTTAAAAAAATCAGTATTTATTGAACCAGGTAAATGTCCATATATCAACTCCATAAGTATAAGTAGACACATCGCTATCAGCTAATGCCGGCTAATGCCGAGGAGCGTGTCGCTCGCAAAATAACGTACCTAGATGTATCTGAAGTTCTGATCGATCACGCTTCATCGAATACAAGAAAATCCAAGAAATTCAAAATTGACTAAGCCAGACTAATTTTTGGCTCCGACCGTTTCTCTTCATACCCGAAAAGCATTCAACGAGATCCCACTCACCCCCAAGTACGGAAGCCACCCTTACATTCAAAAATTCGAAATATCATTTCGCTGAAAATTGTATGCGACAGAATATTGTCACCTATAAAATTTTCTGCAAAATGATTTGTGTGGAATTTTTGAATATAAGGGTTGCAGGTTAAGGGTGGTTGCACACCTTTCAGCTATATGAAACCAAGGAGGATGTGTAGAAGACGTTCTGAGAGAATATTGTGACACAAAAAAATTTCAGCAAAATGTTTAGAACTGTTGATCATTTTTTAATTTGAAGGTAGCAGGTTAAGGGTGGGGTCTGCACACGCGAGCTGCATGAAACCAAGGGAAATGTATAGTAGACGTCCCGAAAGAATATTCTGCCGTATAAAATTTTCAGCAAAATATTTCGAATTTTTGAGAAATTTTGAGTGTAAGGGTTGCAGGTTAAGGGTGGCTTCCGTACTTGGGGGCGAGTGGGATCACGAGTAATGCTTTTGGGGTATGCAGAGAAAACGGCCGTGCCTAAAAATAAGACTGTCTTAGTCACTTATGTATGTCTTAGATTTCTTGAATTCGATCAAGCGTGATCGATCAGAACTTTAGGTACATACTAGGTACAATAAATTACTTTTCAAATTTCGATAATTTTATGTCATTAAGATAATACAAGATAATAATAGGTAATTAATAATAACTAGTAATAAGAAGTAAAAGTGAATAATAAAAAACCATAGATAATAATTGAAAGTAATAACTGGCAATATGTACGAGTAATTTTGGGGGTAAACCCTATATGGTGAGTAAACGCAACATAGTAATGCTACTGAAACTATGTCAAATAAGTGCCTCCTTTACTAATAAGAAATGATATCCGCCAGCTTTAAAAAAATATAACAGAATTATTTATTGGCAAAGAATTGTGTTTTTGAGGAACGACAGAAATTTGTCAGTATGTTCAATTGTAGATATATGTATCTGATATGTATTTAAAGTATTATTAATGCTCACTGTCGAATTCAAACAAAAAATATACATTAATTTATGCATAGCAGTGATAATTTGTTGGCGCGCCTCTGCCGCCACCGCTTGAAAATCATTAGACTTCACAGTTAATAGCATCTTATCTTAGTCACATGAATAACGTTTGTTATTACTTTGTTCAACTGAACAAAAGTAGTTGCTCAAATAGAGGGCAAGCAAGTAAATTAAATCTCAAGTTGAAATAAATTAAGTTATTCATGTGGTTATTATAGAATATTATTTACAAATAAGATTTAGTTAACCCATTGAATTTTTATTACCTTTCCTATATAGATATTTACGTTATTAACTAATGTCAGAATATGCACTGCACCAGCGAAAAGAAACACTTGTCTTACAAACTGCTTGTAATACTAACGACTAACGGGAAATGGTGTGCTAACGTATTACGTAGCCGGCCAATGGCGTTGCAGCTCTTAATTTGATCAGCCAATAGCAGCGTGGAGCAGCGTTGCGGGAATTTCAAACGTTTGAATGTCTGTTGACAACTACAACTGTCTTGAGAGCACTCAATCAACACCGACTCTTTGTAGAGTCGGTGTTGACTCAATTCCACTCGGCTGTGGCTAACTGCGCGCGCAACATATTCACTTTGTGATTCCACTGCGCTTGGCTGATGTTCGCGCCTGTGGAAAGTGTCAAATCAAATTTGATAAAAGGACGGTGTTGAGTGTTGTTTATGTCTTATGCATACTGACACCGATTCAGAATGGAATCTCGTGTATATTGTAACAGGATACAATGTTGTATGCTAATCAGGGTACTGAGACCTTTTTTCATAAATCTAATGGCATAATTAAGAATACTATCTCAAGACTTTTTGTTTGTTTTTATCTGAGCTAAGAATAAACTTTTGAAATTATACTATGTATATGTACCTCCTCGGCCTATTCTGGCTACAATATCGTCCGAGACTAGCATCCATGTCATGTAGTGTAACGTATTATGTGCGAATATCAATAGTACACGATATCTTATTACGAAATAAGTTTACTGCTTTTCTACCTACCTTTTCCTGTAACTTACTGAGCATACGTGCGCAGATAAAGTAAATTCACCTATATTTCACTTAAAATTCACTTAAATATAAAAAAAAAATCGTCTAAATTCCACTAAATTCCACTAAATTCCTCTGAATTCCCCTAAATTCCTCTGAATTCCCCTAAATTCCATTAAATTCCACTAAATTCACCTAAATTCCACTAAATTCCTCAATGATGTACACTAAAATTCACGGTGATTTCCCCCTCGCAACATGTATACATTACCCGTAATGGGTGTGAAACTTGTCAAAATAGTAACAAATTAACAAACAAAACAAAAAATACACAAGTTCAAATAAAATAATAAATTCAAATAAAATAAAACAAAATAAAATGGACTAAAATTTGATTAGCTCCCATATTTTCCCCTTGTATTGTTTTATCAGCTAAGTACTCATCAACAGTATAGTAAGCCTTCTCTTCTAATATTTTTCTCAGTTTTGTTTTGAGTGTCTAATGATTGCATTTTTTATTTCATTAGGTATATGGTTATATATTTCTATGATGGCGGCATGTGCGTTTTTTTTGTAAATATGTGAAGTTTTGTCTTTGGCTGTTCAGATCTTTATTATTTCTAGTATTATGCTCGTGTGTACGTAAACACTCCTTAAACAATTCACTGTGTTTTTTTATAAACATTACTGCATTCAAAATGTATATTACGAAGGCGTAGAACGGCCACTAGATGAAAATATTTATAATTTCGACTTTAAACATGAAATTATACTAATTTCGAGTTTAAACACGAAATTAGCTAAAATTTACAGTTTAAACTCGAAATTAGTATAATTTCGTGTTTAAAGTCGAAATTATGAATGGTATGTTGCCTGTTGGTCAATTAGTTAGGTTATGTAAATTGTTTTGTTGATATTAGTATATCAATATATTTACTAATTTCGTGTTTAACCTGTAAATTATGAGTGGATTAAAGTTTGAACGTCATTAACATTAGAGCTTCATACAAAATAAGTTACTCTGAAGTTTTGTGAGGTTTTTAACTGGTTATTATATGATTGAAAATGCTAGAAGATATGCCAGAGGTAAGTCAATGATTATTTGTATATAAAGTGAAGTACATTTTATTATGAAAAAGCCAGTCATAGTAGGTGTAAGTTAATTTAATAAGACCTAAATATAATCACCTTGAATTAGTTTTCTGGGCATATTATTTAACAATACTAAAGAAAACCATATGTTTTGTATTTTAGACAGAATCTTTAGTGGTAATAAAAAGAGGAACTATAAGATGGAACAACAATTCTTTCAATTTATGGTTTCGTATTTAGAAAACACACACCCTAAATTATATTTAAAAATACAATTGATTAGTGACTTTCTGGCACAGCATACTTAGATAAATATGCTGTGCTTTCCCGTCAACAGCTGCCGGCCACTAAAATAGGTACCTACTGCAATATGGTTTTTCATTATTTTTTACAGGTACTTAAAAGGAATATAAGGTATTAGTCACAGTGTTGTGGTCGGGTATAATTTAGGTAAATAACATGTGCACATGAACAGGCATGACCTCCAAATTCCTTATAAACCGGGTTAACTTTTTAGCAGTGACAACAAATTCATTATATTACAATATTTAGAGTACATTTGTGGTCCCTTTGAAAACGTTCCTATTTAATTTTTTGGCTAAAGACTCTACTATTATATATCGATGGGTTTTTGACAAAACATCGTAAGCGACACACAGTAAATTTTACAGGAACCAACTTTTTTTATAATTGATGTCTTTCTCAGACTATGAGTAATAAAAATGTTTGTAACACTTTTGTTTTGTAAATATTAATTGAATTTTCGTATTGAATTTGAGAAAACGAATTATTTACATTAATTTTTGCTACTTACGATAATTTGTCAGGCATTATGTTACTAGATTTTTGTCGCTTACGATACACATACGATGTTTAGTATATCTGGCAATTCTCGTTATAATATGGGAAAAATTTGTATTATGTAACGCAAAGGCTGTTATTATTATTATTATTATATTAATAATTATCATTATTCTGCCCCCCTTAGTTAAAACGTCCTAACTCACGATTTCTTAAAACTGAAATAATTGAGATTTTATAAATTCAATTATGCAAACTACCTTTCACACTAAACGAGGATTATTATTTTGTTCATAGATGTGGTTAAGGATTACATATTTAGTACAAAAAGTGAAAAATGTGTATGTTCTTTAGATTTTGAAATAATACAAAAAAATAACAGTTAGGACGTTTTAACTATGGAATGCATGATAAAAAAGTCAACGGGAATTTTTATCAAAATATTTATTGATAGTAAACTTGACAAAACAGAATACATATTAATTATATAACAGCTGCAATAGCCAACACGTAATTATTAACGAAATTTATGGTCTAATCAGTTTCATTGTCAAGGTCGACATCGGTTTCTGAGGTAGCTAATTCGTTCCAGAATATCATACGATTTTCTGGGATAATTGCCTGAAGTTTTGATATTAAATTTGTTTTGCGGTCTAAAGGGATACCTCTATGTTTTGTTAGACAAGAAGGTTTTTTTATCCCTTCTTTTTGTTCTTTGGCCGTTAAAAAATTTAATAATCTAAACTCATCAGAAAACGCATTCTTATAATAAACTACATTTTCCCCTCTTTTGAAGTTGAAATGCACAATGTCTTTAAGGTAGGGCTTGGGGGTGACTTTTTGTAACTTGAATTTAGAAGAATGATCCTTCCATTGAAAAAAATCATGTATGTTCATTTCTTTCACTTCCACCTTTGACGAGTTTGATTTTTGAACAGCTGATTTAAAATCATCAAAATCAAGCACCTTGCGTGCCTTTTTTAAGCTAAGCTCCACTTGGTGGTGAAATGCGTCCGCGGACATGAAGGTATGACCGGACTGAAAATATTTAACATCTAGATATTTTAATTCGACATCAGCACAGTTTACGATAAAAATAAAAAAAGATAATAGAGCCCAATTCTTATTTTGGGCCGCACAATTGTCGAGCCAAATTGTAATATTTTGTGTATCTCTGTTATTTAGAAAAAACGCAAAAAATGTAGAAATCAAATCTTCTTTTTTCCGACCACTGACTCCTTCGTGCCAAATTACCGCCAATGGTTTGAAAACTTTAGAGTAGGCACCAACTGGGACAAATGACTCGTTGAAGGCAATGATCCTTGGAGTAAAAATGACTTCCTTAAACATGTCGGCCCTTGGTAACATTATCACCTAAAAGAAAATTTGAACACGTTAAGTTAAATACACACACAAAAAACAAACCACCTTTTGTAAATCAGCTGAAACAATTATTTTCTCGGGTTCCCGTTCTTTCTTATCTTTCTCATATTCCTCTCTTGCAGCGACATATTTTTCTTTGTGCTGTTTCCATTCTTTACAGTCTCCACAGTCAGTGTTTGGATCTTCTTTTTTATGGAGAGAACTATTTAAATGCAAATTAAATTTCTCACACTCGAAGCATTCTTCGTTTCCTAAATTTGCGAATGAGATATTTATGCTAGCGACTGCCTGTCTATACACCTCGTAAGACACTTTAACATTTGGATTCTTCTCCATAAAATCCTTATGCATCAAAGTAATTGAAATGTCACTTGACAGGTAGAGGCGGTTCGGGGCATGTTCTCTCCTGTAATGGGAAATAACTGGGTGAAAAGTTCTAATGTGATCTGTAAGCAAATTTTTGTCAATTTTAGAGGCGCTGGGGTGGTGACCACGCATGTCTTTTTTGGACATAGAAGCTGTAGGTTGTGTATCCCTAACAGACTTTAACAATCGATCATTTGCTGGATGAAACCCCAAAGTAGCGAGTAGGAAAGTTTTGCAAACATAATTTTCTCTTCCATTTGAATCTTTAAGGACATACTTAAAACTATTTTCTCTTCTAGAATTATCAACCTTTTTACTTTGTTTCGCGCATCTTTTTATGCAACCCAATATAAATGCCCTTTGTGCAGTATTACTTATTTCCCAAAACTGATTATTAATCTGAGTCTGTCTTTCCAAATTTAAAGCACTAGGGCATTTCAATCTACATTTTTCATTGCAAGGTAATTGCACGCCGTGTGATGACACTCTTGTTTCTAGTTTATGCTTCTTTCTTTGGGCAAGGGGTTCTTCAAATAACCTTCGTTTTCTGGGATTTCCTTTCTTTGTGTATACTTTTTTCATATTTTTTGTAGCCTCTTCTTCTACCTTTGCCAATATGTCTGACAAAATAGATTTAACTACCTCTGTAGCAGTTTCATATTCTTCATTATTTTTATCTAACAACTCACCGCCAGAATTTTCTCCTTGTTGCAAGCCAATTTCTGTCCTAGGGTATTTTACGTTTTTTTGTAGCTCGTTTTCTTTATCGCTAAATTCGCTTTCACTGCTGTTAAGGTCACAATTATTCATATTTCTAGGTAAATATTCGGGATCGTCATTCTTTTTAGGTCGATTTGTTTTATTCTGGTTTTTAAATGTTGCAATTTTTTGGTGGAGCTCGGTATTCAAAGCTAAGGCTATTATTTTCTTAGTTCGATTTGACATTCTGCAATAAACAAAGGATATCAGAAAAATGAAATACTTTAAAATAAAAAAAAAAACTGTTAATTGAATCAATATTTCGACATCATAAATTTTATTGTGTTTATTTTAATTATAATTTTTTTTGTATTATACAGATTGCGAAAACGCCGATCTTGGAAATGAAATCTGAAAGTATATACGATGTAAACTGCCGCTTCAATCCTCTGCTGAATAATATTTGTATATAAACAACAATGACCAAAATGTTTACCCACCACGAGTGTGTAGTATAGTATTTATTATTTTAAGTCTTAGAAGGCAATATAATGGCTTTTCTGCGAAACCGGAGACCATTAATAAATAATAATAATACTCAATACTTTGTAATTATGTGAAAATAAAACAGGAGACCATGAATACGTACACACATAACAAATTTTATACAAATACTTAAAAAAATAAGTTGGTACTTACGTTTGATAATAATAATTATAACTATGCTCTTACACTACACACTACACTGATTAATTTCAAGTAAAATACCAACACCACTACTTGCTCAAATGTCAAAACACTGAATTTATTTTAGGTTATGTTATGCTTTAAACCGCAACGTTTTAGGTATCCTAAGTGTAAAACGAAAGGAGGTAAATAACGTATGTTCCCGTGAATGCTAAGTTAAAATGTCCTAACTTAGAACATAGGACGATTTATTCTTGTAAATCATAGATAGGACGTTTTGCGCTTGGAAAGTCGTAATTTATGAACATAGGACAATACATTTAAGTAATTCTGATAGGGATAAAGTGAAGTTAGGACGTTCTAACTTGGGGGATTAGATAGGTTTGACATAGAATTACCTGTATATGCTAAAAAGTCGAAAATAAAAAAAATGGAGTTAGGACGTTTTAACTAAGTAGGGCAGTATTGTTATTATCATTATTTATCAAACGTTAAAAGTGCAGAATTAAACTAAAACATTTGACATTGCGATGCATGACCATTAAAATAGTTATAAATAACGTAAAGGCTATTTTTCTTATCATTTATTGAACACGTTAAAAGTACAGAATTAGACAAAATATTTGAACTAAAATATTTGAACAAAAACATTTGTACTAATACATAAATTTATTTGAACTAAAACATTAATTACAATGGCATTAAAATTAAAACGTACAGTATCACACAAACTTTAAAATGGCAGTACAAATACAAGTTTAGACTTTCAATTCTCTTCACGAATTTCGTCTTCATTATCAGTCTCAGCCAAAGTATCTGGAACATCAACCGTCGCCACAAAGGATTTGTATTCGTCCCAATATCTATGGGGTACTACTTTTTTTCACACAGCTCCATAAGATTTTTTAATTTCAATTCAGAAATTGGCAACGGAGACGAATAAAGGACATCTACTGCTTTTGGTGATTTTTTTGATCTACGACCTAATAACAAAATGTGGTTAACTTGATAGAATTAGATTATGATAGAGTTTACAAACCTTTAGACTGTGATACAAGGGATACTGGTAAAACGATCTTTTCCACAGAATCGGAGTATGAGTATTTTATGTGTATGCTATCCTCCCCTTTCTTAAAATACGCTATTCTGAGTTTACTTATTTTGAATTTCTGTCCATCATTGGTTTTATTACTACTCAGTAAATTCTCTGCTGTTGTTTTCCAATCTATAAAGTCAGAATATTTCATGGAGATAACTTCAAAGGGTCTTGGGTGAACTCTAGCATTGGAAATCAATGTAGCCCATTCTGATGGCGCCCAAACAATACGTTTAGAAATGAATCTTTCTATCGTAGCATGGACTGCATTCACGGGCATGTAAGTATGCCCTGGAAGGAGAAATACGATTTTTATGTCTTGTATATTTTTCGACGATTTTAAAAACGTATATATCATAGCCAAAATAGCCTTATTTCTGTTCTGACCAGAACAACTGTCGCAATAAAGCGCAACGGCCTGAACATTTCCTCTCTGGTCAATCATTTCTAAATATTTATTTATGATTGTGCCTACTTCGTTTGATCCTCGATTGCCGTCAGCTTCACCCCATACATAGCAAAAGGTGTTCCTAGTTCCACTTTCATATACAGTCTCGTTGTACATAGCATATTTTCGGGAGTAATATAACATCATGTTTTCGCCAAGTGGCGTGTTCAAAACTTTTTGTAAATCGAAACTAGCACATACAAAACTGTTGTCTTCTTTTGCCAACTTTTGGTCAGACAGAAAATTCTGTTTACTCTCATTTTTATCTCTTACATGTGCCTCGTAATCATCCACCTCTTCTTCTGTAAATGTAAGTCCATTATCTTTTCTTGTTTCGCAAACTGAACACTTATCTTTCTTAGGAAGATGGAAACCAAGATTAAAATCTTTACGAAAAATATTTCTAAATACTTTCAAGGACACTTTGGTCGTGACATTAAATAATTCTAGTTGATCCTTTACAAATATTCTATACAGGAAGGACACGTTTCTCATTTCCGCTGGCAAATACTTTTTTGTTGTACTACCTTTGCAGTAGTGAGACGGAACTGCTGGTAGCTTTTTTATAAAATCATGAACACTTTTTTTGTCCTCCTGCTTTGTTTTATGAGGTGGATCATGTTTCCCTCTCTGATCAGTCTTAGCAAATTTTTCAGAAAATGCATTGTCTTTAGTGTATCTCAGAGTCATTTGCGAGATGCATAGTGTTTTTAAAAGAAACTTTTGGCAAACTTCGACTTCAGTCCCATTCAATGAGAGAAAATATTTAAAAGTTCTATTCCGCCTGCTATTTTCGGTAGTTACGCGTCTTCGTTTAAGAATAGTTTCCTTAATGCAGGATAAAAGCCAATCCCGCTGTCTTTGATGGCTACCTAGTCCCCAATAAAATTCGAAAATGTCATGACGCTGTTGTTCTGTAAAGTTTTTGGCGCATGAGTTTTGACAATTTCTATTTTTGCATGGATTTTCCTGTACTGATTTTAAAGCTCCCAAACACTTTTCAATTTTTTTTATTTTCTTTTTGTTAGCTTTTTTGGTTTTCTCAACCCAGATTCACCAACAGTACTCTTTTCAACGGTATCTTCGGAATCGGAACTTGAATAGAAGAAATCGGAATCCTTTTTTTCATGAAACGAATAATCTGAATCAAACCTCTTCAGTTTTGTACTTTTTTGGACAGGTTCTGACTCGGAGTTGTTTGATTCCGAACTTGAAGAATAATTTACCAGCCTTCTTTGCTTATTTTCCGGCGCCTTTTCAACTAGGATTTCATCGATAACTTCAATATTATCATCAATGTAGTTTTCGAACTCATTTAAAATAAAAGTGGAACCCTCATTCAATACATCGTCTAAATTGTTGTCCAATAATACAGTGGCAGAAACAGTACTACTTTCATTCTCTGAAAATACAATTGGCATGCTGTCTATATCATCAAGAATTGTTTCAAAGTGCTTCTGATTTGGTGTAGTATTATTAGAGGGACCGTTGTCAGTAACATGTTCATTTAAGGAGATATTATTTGAGATGATGGTCTTACTTTTAACATTTGCAGTATTTAGATTCAAATGATTTATAATATTAATATTATTTTCCACGTTTTCTAAACTGTTCGACCTTTTTTGTTCTACTTGCATCTCTTTTTGACTTTGTTGTATTCCCATTAATGCTATTCTATACCCTCGTGAAGAAGCCATCATCTATAAACGGTTTAAGTTAGTGTGATTATCGACAAATAACTAAAATTATGGTACTTACCATGGTACTATATTCTATTCCACTAAATTAATATTATTCAATTCAAATTTAAACCACAAAAACACTAAACCTTAAACACAATCAAATCGTACAAATTTCGTTACGTGCAGACACTTACGATGACTCTACTAAACTGAAATCATTAGAATAACGCATAACAGCTCTTAAACTCGGACTGATGCGCAGTGGACAAGAAATAAATGGTCACTAATAACTGTAGTATGTTCTCGCTAGTTTATCGTAACCGACGGCGCTTACGATTCTCTGTCGGGAATACATCAACAGTTACGATAGTTTTAGGTATAATTATATATTATATATATATATATATATATATATATATATATATATATATATATATATATATATAATATATATATATATATAATATATATATATATATATATATATATATATATATATATATATATATATATATATAATATATATATATATATATATATATATATATATATATATATATATATATTATATATATATATATATATATATATATATATATATATATATATATATATATATATATATATATATATATATATATATATATATATATATATATATATATATATATATATATATATATATATATATATATATATATATATATATAATATATATATATATATATATATATATATATATATATATATATATATATATATATATATATATATATAATATATATATATATATATATATATATATATATATATATATATATATATATATA
Organism: Tillus elongatus; assembly: GCA_964006375.1. NCBI lineage: Eukaryota > Metazoa > Arthropoda > Insecta > Coleoptera > Cleridae > Tillus > Tillus elongatus. The sequence continues at coordinate 39,897,232 of OZ023268.1, forward strand.
TATATATATATATATATATATATATATATATATATATATATATAATATATATATATATATATATATATATATATATATATATATATATATATAATATATATATATTATATATATATAATATAATATATATATATATATATATATATATATATATATATATATATATATATATATATATATATATATATATATATATATATATATATATATAACGTAGGATTATATATAGGTAATTGATCTGCTTGGCTTAATAAAAGTATAAAAGTAAAAAAAAAATGTACTTTACTTCTGAGTATCCGATAAGCTTATCTAATCTTTAAAAATAATTATTTACCTTAGTAGTTTTTTAATTATGACAGTATCTACCACCTAAGCACTTAATAAATTTACTTTTTTAGAATAATTATGAAACTTTGACGGAGTTTCTAAGAAGTCGTCAAATCGAGGAGAGTACAATTAAATTCTTCGAGGATCAACATGTAAGTAAAATAATGAATTAGAATGTGTTATAATAAATTAAGTATATATGTTTATTGTCAAATAGTTCCTTATTGTTTTTTAATAGATTAATTTTAAGCAAGTAAAACCTAGTGGATGTACCTTAATTAGGGTTGTCTAAAATTTGCATTGAATGTAATTAAGTTTGATACTAAATAATTATTTTGATTATCTACTTATTAAAATAGTATAGACACACTGTTATGTCTTTTTTCGGTTATGCTGGTGGTTACTTTTAACCTTGTTAAACGAAATGAAAACATTAATAGTAATAGCACATCATAAGAACCGTAATTATGCTGTGGTAATAGTTTCTAAATTATTAAGCTTTCCCAATTTTTTTTCACAGGTCGTTTCTTAAATAGGCCAAAGCTCAGCTGTTTAACAATAATACTGACAAAGTTGGGTAGAAACTCATACTATTTAAAATTTATTTTATTGTTCAGGGTATTCTTAAGCCTCCAGCAATTTTACATTTTAAGCTCAAAAAATTTAATAAGAATTAAAAGTTATAGGTATTTCTAAAAAAAAAAAATTAATACCCAAAAGAAGTGAAGAGACATAAATATTTTGTATTATAAACCATGTTTATGAAATCTGACAGAAAAAAGAATATAATCGTGAATTTATAGTAACGCCTATATTTTTGTCATGGTCATCATTATCATCATCACAGTCTAAATGCGATGTTGCTTGGCCATTGCAACAATGAATCTGTGTCTCCAGCAGCCCTTTTAATTTCATTGCAGCTTAGGGACTTCATTAATGCGCCAGGTTTGCTAGAAGTTAACCTCTTGGTCCTTTAAATAATGTTGTCAAATACACTGAAATTATCACTTCCCATTCTTCCTACATGCTAAGTTATATCTATATTCATTATTTATTTTTTTTTCATTATGTTATTTACTTCTTTTAGTTGCCTGTCCGTCACAAGCTTATTGCAATATTTTAGGTCCACATATTAAACGAGTTTTCGATTTGATTTTTCTTTGCAACTTCTTTAATATGTTACACATTTATTTTAAATAGTGCGTCGTCACTGTGTTCATATATTATAGATATTAACGTTACCCACAATGCACTTAAAAATTTTGGATAGTACTATAGCTCTAAATGTAGTATTACTTACCTATTTATTTGTAAAGCCAGATAAACAGTCTCTACATCTGTAATAAGTATTTTTACGTATTTGTAATACTTGCCATATTGTTTGTTTTTTTTTCCAATTTTTTAATTGTTGTTGGTGTATTTGAAGTCAGCAATTATTTGAAATTGTTATTTATAGATAGATACTACAGCAATTCAAGTTATGGAGGAACAAGAGCTGCAGAAGTGGGTTCCATGTTATGGTGATCGACTAGCTCTTCGTAGTTTTTGTACGAAGAAGATGTCACCTAAGAAATTCAGCCTCATAGAAAGACTAAGACAAAAAAATTCTGCAAAGAACGCCCAACGCGCAGAAAGAAATGGGCAAACAGTTGTAACGAAATCTAAAATGGAACGAAAAAAAAAACCCGAAGTATTGAAATTGGTTGGATTTGTACGAATGATAAAAATAAAATGACACAAGTTAGAACAAACCAGGGAGGCGGTACAAGAAAGATTACAGTGGATAAATGTACAAACGGCAAGGAGATTTTGATAAAAGCCGAGCAACTTTTTTCCCCAGGTGGTTATTCGAGTAAAGGCTCAATAAAAAAGTTTAACAACGCATTACTAGATTTTAGAAAAAACACCATCGAAATGTCCCTAACGGTTAAATATATGTATGAAGAAACTGGCCTTTGCAAGTTGAGGTTTTATTTGTTTTCCCAATTCGTTGGCAAGCCTGAAGAACTTGCAAAAAGTCTGAAGCGTAATGATGAGGAAATATATAACATTGATTTGAATAGAGGCGCAAATGATTTAGTATTCTCTTTTACAGACCACTCTTATGATTTAATATGCAGTCCAGGTGGCAGTACTAGCAACAGACTAAATTCTAGTTCAGCCTCTCAGCAACAAAATCTTGGTGATGATTTTGGTAGTGGTTTTATCTCACCACTTACTTCTTTTTCTTATAGACAGGATAATGATAGCAATGTAGTAAGCTTGCTAAATAGATCACCAAGTCATAGCAACATTGCCCCGTTTATAAACGAGTTTCAGCCAGAGGTCAGTACCTATTTCTTTTATTTTTTTCTACTTTACACATACTATAAAAATGGAATTCTGGTTGTGAATTTGCATAAAAATGATCTGGCACAAGATATCTTTTTATAACTGTTTTTCTTGTAACATAGAAATCTAGATTCTGATGTATAGTTTACTTTTTATATCGTAAACCTAACTACCAAATTGGGTTACTATAGACAGTGGGCAAAATCTGTATTTTATAGCAATGCAATTTATTAAAGTATATTGCTACTATTTTTATTGATTTATTTGTTTTATTTTAGGAGATAGCCCATCAGAATTATGACGAAAATAGCTTGCAAAGTTATGAAATTGCATGTACTGAAGCAGACCATAGTTTGTTGGTACTGCACAGGGGAAATATTTTTAATGAATTACTCGCAGCTGTTAAGACTCACGAATACAATGATTTCAAAAAAATTAAAATTGAAATGATTCTTCCCAATGGGATACCTGAAACAGCGGAAGATATGGGAGGAGTGTTGCGCGATGCAATAACTGAGTTCTGGGAAACCTTTTACGCGAAGTGTACTATCGGGGCTGACTTTAAAGTGCCTTACTTGAGGCATGACTTTCAGCAAGAAGAGTGGCAAGCAGTTGGAAAGATTCTAGTTCAAGGTTACACTGCTATGGATTATTTTCCTATAAAAATAGCACCTGCTTTCATGAAGCAATGTTTTCAACAACACGTGGAAGATGACGAGTATTTAAATAGCTTTTTAAAATACGTTTCCAATTCAGACGCAGTGGTTATAAAAGCTGCGTTGCAGAATTTTGAAAACGTAGATTATGACGATTTGCTGGAGTTTTGTACCTCGTATGATGCAAAGTGGTCACCTACCGAAAAAAATTTAAGCATACTGGTACAGCAAATTGCAAAGGAGGAGCTTATAGAAAAACCTGCGTTCATCAAAGATTGCTTCCTGATGAACTGCAAAAGACTTTCTAAAAGTATTAATCTTGATAACCTATATAAACAACTAGACCCATCAGTCAAAAACGTAATGGCTTTGCTGGAGGTATCCGAAGAAAATCTAAGAAGTATAGAAGCCGAAATGTACAAATACCTTAAAAAAATTATCAAAGAAGTCGATGAAAAGGCAAGATGCTCATTTCTACGGTTTTGCACCGGCTCTGACTTGCCAATTAAGACAATAAAAGTAGAATTTATAGACACAAATGCTGGATTTAAAAGAAGTCCAATCACCCACACCTGTTCGGGACTACTCCAAATACCGACTACATATGAGAGTTATGTTGCGTTTCGATTTGAATTAAGTAATATCCTTACATCAAACATCTGGATAATGGATATTGCATAATAAGAAGCAAATCATGGGACATATTTTTTAGGTCTTATGTTAATTTAAATATTTTTTTCTTAAACTATTTAATAATTTTCAAAGTTGGTATAAATATCTTCAATTAATTTTTAATTTATATAAATTGTTTGAGAATTTCAATTTGGTTAAAAATACTTGGAATATTTTGTTAATTTATTTACAGTATTATTTTCATTTTGTTTCTGGTATTGTTTTAATTTACGTTCTTTTAAATGTTTTAGGTAAATTAATCTCAATTGCCTAGAATATTTTTTATAGAGAAATATCTAAAATATGTTTTCATTTGTGTTATAAGAGATTTATTTTTATGTTCCCTAAAAAAATATATATTGTTTTATAAACTTTTGTGTAACGATTTCTTGACGCAGCAAGTGCGTTATAGTAGTGAATTTTCATAGAAATGATCTGTCACCAAATATTTTTTATAAGTTTTTTTCTTGTAACATGGAAATCTAAATTTTGATTATAGTCCACTTTTTATATCAAAAACTTACGAATCAAATTTTGTTACCATTGCTTTCTTATTTTTGGAGATACATTTTTTCCCAAAGAAAACCCATATATGTGCTGGAAAACCTGGTCAGTTTTTCCTGGCTAACGACCTTATTCAAGCCCTTACAAAAGTAAAGTACACAGCAAATTTTATCAAAATCGGCCCATTATTTTTTGAGATCAGTGTGATATATATATATATATATATATATATATATATATATATATATATATATATATATATATATATATATATATATACCTATTAACATTAACAATTCAAAAATGGGGCCAATTTGTGAATTCTTTCTACGAAATTAACTAAAAATTAAAGAAAAATTGTATGTAGCCCTAATGAGTAAAACTGTGGAGGGCAAGTGACTCGCCCTGACATCAGTTTGCCTAATTAAAAGCTAACAGAAGAAAAAACTAACCCTGGCAAACATCAAGGTCATGTTAGCCTATTTTCAATTTGAATTAGGCAAACTAATGTCAGGGTTCAGGGCAGGTCAGTTCAGGCTAGATTATGATTAAACAGAATCTCGGGCAAGTCGTTCATTTCGCAAAACACAATACTGATGACCTAAAAATCTGGTACAAACTGGATATATGCTTAGAGGTTATGCAGTCTGGCAATTTAATGTCATAGTTGTTCTTATATTTGTGCTGCGATCTATATTATCTGAAAAAGACAATACAGGCGACGAAGTGGACTGTAACTTCAAGCGCATTTAACTGACGTAAAACTTTTTGATTGCGAATGACTGTTTTTAGTGTGTAGTTGGACTTCTAGAACGTTACTCACCACGTGACGTCATTGGAGGGGGCGGGACATTTGCGCAATATCATATCTCTTCTAAGTCATATCATGGCCGCCAGCAGCTGCCAGCGCTCCATTGTCTTGTCAACATTTTTTGACATAACAATGCAGCTGCTGGTCAAGGCGTGTAGATTAGATATTAGAGAGGTTATCTGGTAACACTGTGGTCACAGAGACGCGAAAGGAGGGTAATACGTCATGTGTATTCCAGATGCGGATATTTCCTATAGTTTAAGATTGCGTTTTGGTGTTTTAAATAACATGTATTAGAAATTTGTGTAACTTTTAATGTGTTTGCTGAAAATCTTCGAATACGATCAGTTATATATTTATTTTAATGTTCCTTTTATATGAAATAGCAGTTAAATCGAAAGTATTGTTTTAAAGACAATATTTCTTTTTTGATGTGTTCTGTTGTAAACATAACTGCACAGTGATTCAACAGTATTACGAACTGGACATTATTTATTCAAAATTATTTTTATATTCAAAAATTAAATCGGTGAATCGTCATGAAGGTAGATAGCTATGTGTTTAATGTACAAGAACTCAATAAATATAACTTAACATAAATATCTGTTTAGATGCACCTGATGGAGTTGTTTGTAGTGTATTAATTTGCAAAAATAATTCTAAAAAGGCAATGGAGAGTGGAGATAAACTTCCCTTCTTTTCTTTTATCGCAAAAGAAGCAACAAAGTATTAGGTTAATTTGCAGATGAGCGTACAGAGGGTTTAAAGAAAAAGTTCAGATGCGTATTTTAGAATCCCCCCGTGAATGCATAAACCATAAGAAAAATTTCGTGCAAACAACTCCCAAGAAAATTACGGTACCAGGAGTGAATAGGGGTAGTGCTTGCCCAGGAAGAAGATAAAAAGTGAGTATAAACGAAAATGCGAAAAAACAGCTTAACCGGACCTATATAAGCTGCCTTTATCCCATTTTGCAGCTACACCCCCTTAAATCCTGTTTCTCACGTAGCGAACCTCTATTCGGCACAGGTCCTATAACTTTCTTAGGGCTTGTTTACAACAACTTTTTCTTGTAGTAAGGCTGGATGCATTTTCACAATAATTAGAACGTTTCGCTCTTAACCCATTTGTGCCCACGGTAGTTTTTTTTTCGAAAAATACTACAAAATTAACATTTTTGTAATGAATCGTATTAGTACAACATAGAAATTTTTTTTTTTTTAATTTCGAAAATATCATGGGAAAAAAACTGGCGTACTCATTTGAGTACAGCGGGCACAATTGGTAGCTATGATTGCTAAAAGTTCAAATGTATTAAAATCACATTTTTAACCAATAAGAAAAATTAAAACACAATATCAGATGCAAAAACGTTATAATATCAAACTTACATAGAATAATATATAAAAAAATAATAATATATAAAAAGACGTTGCCACTAGCGGTTGCTGTGAAATTGAATGAAGCATTCTCTCTCAATACACAAAGTAACATTACATTTTATACACCTCCAGCGTGCTCTGAGATGACATTGCCTGCAGCGTAATTGTTTTCCAAGTTTTTCAGGGAAATGACCACCTTCATCTTGTACGATACTGCGGGGAACAGAGGCAGACGGTCTTGTTTTAGAATAAGTAGCCTTTCTGAAACAGCTTAGATAATGACGTGTGACACTTCGAATGAATGACAGCAGACCAACGTTCTTATTGGCACTGTTGAGTATGTGAATTCTCCAAGCATTTACAAGAGTGAGATTTACCATATGGGTAAAAATTGCCCACCACCATTTTTTTCCCTGGATAGAGATCCTATAATTGTTAACACCTTGATCGAGAAGGTCTACCCCTCCCATTGATAGGTTGTATTTACGAAACAACTGTGGCTGGGGGACATCTATTTTCTCTTTTTTCACCGAAGACCAACGTTTGACCCTTGATTGTGGTTCGATATTGTCGTAATTCGTTGCCATGGTGACGATATTATTATCTTTCCATTTGACAAATAGTAGAGAGTTAGTTGTGTCGAACATATATTGAAAATGTCCTCGTTCTTTATTGTTCATATCGTTTTTAGGTGGCAACGGGCATTTTTTTGTCCTATTCTCCCTAACTGTTCCTGTTGCTCTAAATCCTTTCTCTCGTAACATTTTCAATAAGCTATGGCTTGTAAAATAATTATCAAAAAATACGGCGTGGTCCGATGGTTGAGCAACACATTCTAAGAGTTCTAAGACAACTTTAGATCCAAGAGGTAATGTAGACTTCGTTTGGTTTTCAGTTGAGATTCTGGATGGTTTTGCCCCGCAGTAAACGTCAAAATTATAACAATACCCAGTTGAGCTGCAAAGCATCCATTCTTTATACCCAAATCTCACTGGTTTTCCTCTAATGAACTGCTTTGCAGAATGGTGTCCGAAGTATTTCACCATTGCCTCGTCTATGGAAAGGTCAGGGTGGAAAATTCCCCACTGTTGGAAGTTTTTATTCAGCATCGTTATCAGAGGTCTTAGTTTGAACATTTTATCGTTTTTATCCAGTTTCGAATTGTCGGCAAAATGCAGATACTTTTTCATTTCATAATAACGATTTCGGGACATAGCTTTGGATACACAGGGTACTGCTAGATCATCATCTAAATTCCAGAATTAACGTTCCCTAGGTAGTTTGTGATATCCACTAAACATCAAAATACCTAAGAAGACCTTGATCTCATCCTCAGTGATCGAAAATGTGTGGTCATTTTTTTGGGCTGCATAGACCATCGACTGCTCTGCAATATGCTTGAAAATTTCTCTATCGAAGAGTCTCTCGAACGTCTGTATGGGAGTTTCATTATATGTACACTCTTTCAGATAATTCAAACGATCAATATATCCATTAGTTTCGGTCATTTCCAGGTTGCCTATATCTTCACTCCACATAATAGGCTCAGGTTCTTTGTCGGTTTTGGTTTTTTTTCTTGGATTTGAAAAATCCTGAACAGCTCCAGTCGCAAGTTCAGACAATGGAATATCGTCATCGTCACTGTCATAACGGACTTCAACTTCCCCAGGTACATCAGTCGGAAAATGTGACGTATCACATTCATCTTCGTCGATATTTTCTTCATCGGTTTGGGTGTCCACATCTGGAGGAATAAGAACAATGTCTGCACGTTTTTGACTTGAACTGGCAACATCGTCAAGCGCACTTTCAAGTCTTTTGTGACGCCTACCATAGAAAGATATAGCACTTATTGATTAAAAGTCCTCAGCATTCATCATATCAATCGACCTGCAACAAAACTAATTATAATAATTTTTGACCACGTGTGTGCCCAGTGTACTCATATGAGTACATCAACCTAGCATGCTACTGTGCAACTAAGTAAAGTAAAATGTAACTCTGCAATATAGCTATTACCCTTGAATACATACCTGACAATGTGTCTATGATAACAGAATCCTAAATAAATGGATTTTTTCAACAGAAATTTGAGCACAAACGACCTCAAAACACTTGCAACTGTGTTCACAAAATCAGCTGTTGTCTTGTCAATTACCAACAGCGCCCTCTTCCGCCAAAACTACATAAGTTGACTTCTTGAATATACTAGATGCCTACCATGTGGAATTTATTTACATTTTAAGCGCTAGATGTCACTTGTGATACAATTTGTGAGGTGTACCCATGCGAGTACAATGGGAACAAATGGGTTAATTAGAGCTCGTCAGTACGGCATACTAATTGCAGCGAAAATACACCTATAAAGTAATACGTACTACTAGGTGACGGCACGTTGCTTCGTGTCTTACCACTCACTTAGTGTTGGAAGGCTGGCTACCATAGCCATATTACTTTATAGGTGTATTTTCGCTGTAATTAGTATGCCGTACTGACGAGCTCTAATTAGAGTGAAACCGGTCTACGGTTCTAATTGTTGTGAGAATGCATCTAGCCTTACATACTTTCTCCCTGTATTAGGGTAAAAATGGGCCAGGGCTAACAATTTACTAAATTGTTAGTTGGTTGTATACAGTCTCTATTTTTTAAGACTGTGTTATTTGGAGCTGGCGTGACAACATACTACTTAGTTCCGCAACTAGGTGGTGGCACGATGCTTCGTGTCTCACCACTCACTTAGTGTTTTTCTTGTAGTTTATGCATTAAGGGTGGTTGTAGGCATGCAGAAGGCGAAGGAGAACCCCCATGTTTTGGGGGTGTCGGCCGGCATGGGACAAGGGTGGGGGTGGATTGGGGGCTTCCTACTTGGGGTTTTTTCTTGCTCTTCTGAATGCATACAACCACCCTCAATGCGTAAACCACAAAAATGTTCTTGAGAACAACCCCAAACAAGGTTACAGGACCCGGGGCCAATAAAGGTTCTGTGCGGGGTAAACAGGATTTTAAGGAGGTGTAGCTGCAAAATGGAATAAAGGCAACTTAAATAGGTTCGGCTGAGTTGTTTTTTCAAACTTTTCGTTTTTCCGCCATGCCCAGGTTTCTGCAGAAAAAGTCTAAAAGCCCTGCGTGAGCTCATATGCAACGTTATCAAGTATTATCACACCTTTATTATTAATTTAGTTATTGCACCAGCACAATTTACTATTACTATGTGCACTAGGTATTTTTGAGAAATAAATTATATTGCTAATAGTATCACCAACAAGTCTCTGACTTAGGTGACTTTTCATCTTATTGAACAATTAAGTCCAACGGATTTTATGTTATTTCTAATGAAAAAATTATGTATATTGTTCAATAAACTATTATTATTATTATTATTATTATTATTATTTTAAAATTAAATATAAGATGTATGATTTTTTTGCTTAGAAATTGATTGTGGAAATTATAAACCTACTATTTTGTATGTGTATATATACCTACCAAAATATTATAATCTTAAATAATTTGATTATTGTGATTAGTTGCATTTTTAATGAAATGAGGCATATCCAGTAAAATACGTAAGTAAACTATTGAAACAACCAGGTTGTGGTTTAGAAGAAAAACATTGATTTATAATTTCATAAATATTACATAATTTTTTTATTCCGTTTCAAGATAAACCAATTATTTGAATCAATTAATTTAAAATCGATTAATACCCTAAACTTCAATGATTTCTGTTACTATATGAAAAAAATCTTAATTTTAACTTATTGTTAAATGTTTAATCTTGTTATAAGCTAAAAAAACATAACTTTGAAAAGACGAACATAAAAATGCCGGCTGATTTTAATATTCAATGCAATATTATTCCACTAGATTTAAATTGGGGATACATGTGACGTAACTCCGTTTTCAATTTTGATTGGTCGAGAGTTAGCATGCAACATCTTTAATCTATAAACCTTGGCTGCTAGTGCCTGGAAAGGTAACAAAATGTCACTTTAGTTTAATCTATACAATATCGAGTTAAACAGGTGCCAACAGTTGAATAATTATGTCAATGTATGTGTTCACCAGTCCCGCTTATTTTCTGTTGGAATGTTAATGTTGCCGATTTGTTTGTGTGATGACACAGAAACGTAACAAAATGGTTGAAGTTAACAGTGCATTCATCAGTCTTCAACCGCTTAAATATATCGGTAGTCAGCAGATGAGCGCTTAAAGTCAGAAGTAGCGCCTGGTGAACCCAGGTATTATTTGATGTTAGCTTCTGGCTTTATTTGATACAAAATTTTATTTTGTCAAAATAGTTTACTTATTATCGAGGATAGAATCTTTTTCATAAAGAAACCTAAAATTTTCCAGGAAAAGTTGGTTAATCTGGCTAACAAATCCATTTCAGCTATTTACAAAAGAAGCATATACATGCAAAGTTTACATAAAATTGGTTAATTATTATTAGTGAATTTTCTTTAAAAAATCATTATTGAGAAGATCCCAACCGTTGATAAAATTTCTTAAAATGAGCGCTAATTAGGCCCCCAGACCACATATCCAGGGTCAGTTTCAATTTTTATATGTTTATATATATATATATATATATATATATATATATATATATATATATATATATATATATATATATATATATATATATATATAACATTGATAACTCAAAAAATAATTGGCCGATTTTGATTAAATTTGGCGAATACCTTCCTTTTGCAAATGGCTTGGACAAGTTCATTGCCCAGAAGTCTTAGTTTCAACCGTCGCTCTCCTTCATTTTACTAAAATATTACCGGAAAATTCATTTCAAATAGACCCTTTCTCTGATGCTTGGCACTAGTGTTAGCTATAGAGTATATCGTTTAATGGTATATAATTTTTGTCGAATTTTCGTAAAAAATCAATAAAGTTCAATATATCCGTTATTATACAAGATATGAAAAAAAATGTATATATTAATTATAGGGTGTCTTGAGTTACATCTTAAAAAATTATTTCTACAATCACAGGTTGGCCCATAAGTCGTTGGTGATACAAATTTTCTTTTTTTTTTAATCAAACACGCCTTATGTTATTGCATTTTCCATCGAAATATAATGCATGTTTGTAAGAAAAGAAATTCTGGACGCAGCATGCGTTATGGTAGCGAATTTTAATCAAATGCTTCATATTTGAATAGCTCAATTTGCTATTAATCTATAAGGTTGACCAAGAAACGAGTTTTTTTCGGAACACTTTGAGTTTACTTTCGGAATTTTTTTGTACATTTTGATGAAACATGGCACATTGTTTTTACTATATAGGTTACACTGGTAACCAAATTTGACTTTAATTAATTCACTCATAAAATCGAATTTGCTGTCAAAAACATAATAGATAAATGTACCTACTTATATTATGCATAGTTTTATATATATATATATATATATATATATATATATATATATATATATATATATATATATATATATATATATATATAACAAGCCTACATAATTATTAAAGAATTTTTCTGATAGTCTTAATATACGCTGAAAGCAAAATATATATATTAGTGCATACTTATCAATTTATTTCTTTTAATATTCTATTTCAAATTTACATATGATTTTAAAGACATTGTGATATTAATGTTCTTAAATTAAGACAGAGGTCAACGGCACTGTTGCAGTCATTTGGCATGATCAATTGATTTTCTTTCATTAATATTAAAGCCAGCTCAAACACATCTCGATCACAAGTCACATATTTTGGATTGCTGTATATCTTACTAAGGGGTTGAATAATTTCATGACCTACGTCACACAAATAATCATGTGATCCATAGATTTGTGGCATACGATACATTATAAAAGGCCGTCCTCTAGGGCAAATGCTGTTTCTAGACCCAGAAATACGATGAAAATTCCATTCTTGGGCGACAGTGTCAAGTTCCTCCTAAAAAAATAAGTGTTGTTAAACGATTAAATGCTGTAGCTATATACCACATAACATATATTCTCAGCTATATTTTTACATGCTATTAAATGTGTAAACTAAATTAAATCATCTATTTTTTGGTCATTCATATTTTACATACCTGAATTATTTTCATAAAACAAAATTGGATAAGGGATTTATCCAAATATGATCCACTAAATAGTCCATTGTCTTTTAGGTAATGAAAAACATTAAGCCAAAACTGGGAATGATGTTTCCTCAAAATTGACCACCACGATTCTATCCTCTGATTAGAAGGGCTTGTGCCGTATAGGAAAGCCGGCAATCTCGCTTCTGTAATATGCGTGGAATATTCGTCTCGTAAACTAGACTGAATTTCGTTCACAATTCCATTTTCTGTACCTAGATCTGCTCTAAGCGTTTGAGGACAGCCTCCCAAAAGGCTCACTGACTCTAAGCAATACGCAGCAATACCTTTTGGATTATTGCTGTTGCTCTCCGCTCTCAGCCAGATAATTTGCCTTGAAAAACCATCTATGCAACCACTGATGCAGATACCAAAAGGTTTAAGTTTGTCATAGCAGTCCATATGCCATAAATAATTGGGACCTTTATTATGGTACTGCCTTCTGCGCAGCCTTCGTCGGGTGCGAATTTTTACTCCTTCGGTATCAATTATGTGTAATAAAAGCCTAACAGTTTCTTGAGCTACCACTAAATTATTCTGTAAACACTTTAGATGCATCCATTTATAACCATGAGGTTGACCATAGTTTTGTACATTTTCTTCAAGAAACCGCACAACAGAGAAAATATCACTATAATTTCTTCTTCTGGAAAGATTTAGCGAACGCAGTTTTCGTCTTAGCTGTCTTTCACTGACAAATATATTGTGGTTTAATGCTAAACAAGATACAATTTCCAGTTGTTGCAAACCAAGTGTAAAATAAAACTCTATTAGTTCTTCCATTATTAATTGAAACACCTCGTATTTAATGTAATATATCAACAAAACAATTTACATAACCTAACTAATTGACACAGCAGGCAACATACCATTTATAATTTCGAGTTTAAACACGAAATTATACTAATTTCGTGTTTAAACTCGAAATTATACTAATTTCGTGTTCAAACTCGAAATTAGTATAATTTCGTGTTTAAAGTCGAAATTAGGCATAATTTCGTGTTTAAACTCGAAATTAGTATAATTTCGAGTTTAAACTGTAAATTATAGCTAATTTCGTGTTTAAACTCGAAATTAGTATAATTTCATGTTTAAAGTCGAAATTATAAATATTTTCATCTAGTGGCCGTTCTACGCCTTCGTAGTATATACATGTGACTGTAAGTATTTTTTCCTTATGAAGTATGGTTTACAGCTTGCTGTTTGTTCCAAGTTCAGTATACTTCTGAGACATCTCTTCTGAAGTACAAAAAATCTGCTTACATCTGTAGATTTCCCCCAAAATATGATGACATATTGTATTCTACTTTTTATATAGGCATGATATGCCTACATTTTTATTTGTTATCGTAGCCAGTGTTCTCAGTGCAAATATATATCTTGACATGTCATTGGCAATGGAGTTAATATGTTTCTTCCAGTCAAGATGATGGTCAATTTCTATTCCAAGAAAGTTTGTAGACTCTGATGATTTTAATATATTTGACTTACAGGTGAGTATTAACTCCTCGTTTATTTTCTTGAAGCTAAAATGTATTAATTTGGTTTTGCCAATGTTCATTAATAAGTTGTTATTTGAAAACCATGAATATAGGGTATTAACAGATGATTCAATTTTTCTTCTCAGTTCATCTGTAGTGTTGCTTCCGTATACAGGCTGTTTCAAAAAACATGCACCATCGCTCGTGGGGCAATTCCTTACTAAAAAATAAGAAAAAAAGTTACTGTGCACATGGGCCCGGAAACGCATAGTTTCCAATATACAGGGAGTTAAATTATTTTTTTTTAATTTTTTATAAATAATTTCAAAACCACTGGATTGATTTTAATGAAACTTGGAACTTGAAAGTGTATTATGAAAGTGCATATTTTCAAGTGAGAATCTGCTTACAACTGCGTCAGTGGCGTGCGTACGGGGCAACTGTAAAAATTCATTTGGGGAAAAAGATGTGCGCCACTGTCTTTTTCCAATTTTGATACATCAGTTATGAAGCTTATTACATAAGCCACAAAAGCTACCTCTTGGTATTTTTTCGTTCAGGGTATCCCCTAGGAGATATGATTAATTTTATAAAAAGGGGCAAAGTACCGATTAGTCGGCGTAATAATAATAATAATAATATATGTTTACTGCAACCATAAGAATATGAAAAACAAAACATACAGTAAACATTACAGCAATAAACGTGCAAATAACTAACCTACGTAAAACTTATTGGTGATAAACATTGAAATGAATATTACAAACATTGATAAAAAATGATAAATAAAAAATAAAAATAAAAAATGAAAAAAGTAATCGTAAAGACACCATGATTTTTCCAAACTCTTGTTTTTTTGTACATTACTCAATTGACTTTAATAACAAAGCTAAAGAAAATGTTGAAAGTGACCACCATTAGCGTCGTTACAATTATTTAACCTTCTGCGCAAAGATCTTCTTACTCTTCTGCAAATATTTTGATCTTCTCTAATTCTGTCAAATGCATATTCTATTCTTCCCAACAATTCTTCTCGTGTATTTACTGGTGTTTTATACACTATTTCTTTTAAATGACCCCACAAATAAAAATCGAGAGGATTCAGGTCCGGAGATCGAGGTAGCCATGACACCGGACCTCCACGACCAATCCATCGGTGACCGTATGTGTTGGCTAAATATGTTCTTACAACTGCTGCAAAATGTGCGGGCGCACCATCATGCTGGAACCACATTGTACCATTTCTCATAAAAAGCGGTAGTAACAACGGCAAATCATTTTGTAAAAAGTTTAAATATGATTCATGGTCAAGACGATTCGGTAGAACAACAGAACCAATTATGTGATTTTCAATAATAGCAGCCCAAATATTGATGGAAAATTGATACTGCGAATTTGCAACTCTTAGAGAGTGTGGGTTTTCATCGGCCCATGTATGTAAATTGTGAAAATTTACGATACCTTTTCGCGTAAATGACGCCTCATCAGTAAATAGTACACGTTTAGAAAAATGTTGGTCGTGCCTAAGTTTGTTTAAGAACCACTGACAAAACATTACCCTTGGTTGAAAGTCTCTAGGTAGAAGTTCCTGGACACGTGTAAAATGATAGGGATATAAACTTTGATCCTTCAGAGTTCTGTGAACTGATGATGCCGAAATATTACCCAGTTCGGTGGCAATAATTCTCGTACTTGTACTAGGATCACGTTCAACTCTATTTAATATTGCCTCTTCAACTCGTACAGTTCGGCGGTATCTTCTGCGTTCAGAGTCAGCTTTTAAAGGTTTTAAAGAACCAGTTTCTCTCAAATGTCTTACAATACGTGGGAAAATATTTCTGTCAGGAATTCTTCTTTGCGGATAAGTTTCCTGATAAACTCGCACAGCTTGTCTAGCATTTTGATTTGTTTGTCCATAAATTAACAACATATCAGTCAAATCCGCTGAAGTGTACTTAATGAAAACCATCTTGAGAGGAGGAAATAATATTAATGAGCAGCTCAGTATCAACAAATAACTAAAAACGAAAATACTGCACCGTATCAAAATTTAAAGAATAGCACGAAAACTCTTTTGACGCCTACAAAGCACTTCAAAATTGTAGAATTTAGAGAACTGCCAAAAATTATAGTTTCATGGCACTTTACGATTACTGTTTTCATTACTCCAACGAATCGGTACTTTGCCCCTTTTTATAAAATTAATCATATCTCCTAGGGGATACCCTGAACGAAAAAATACCAAGAGGCAGCTTTTGTGGCTTATGTAATAAGCTTCATAACTGATGTATCAAAATTGGAAAAAGACAGTGGCGCACATATTTTTTCCCCAAATGAATTTTTACAGTTACCCCGTACGCACGCCACTGACGCAGTTGTAAGTAGATTTTCACTTGAAAATATGCACTTTCATAATACACTTTCAAGTTCCAAGTTTCATTAAAATCAATCCAGTGGTTTTGAAATTATTTATAAAAAATTTAAAAAAAAATTAAAATTCATTTCCCTGTATATTGGAAACTATGCGTTTCCGGGCCCATGTGCACAGGAACTTTTTTTCTTATTTTTTTAGTAAGGAATTGCCCCACGAGCGATGGTGCATGTTTTTTGAAACAGCCTGTATAATAGACGTATCGTCTGCAAACGATATTAATTTTTCATCTACTAATTCTGGTAAGTCATTTGTATATATAATGTATAAAAGTGGTCCTAAAATCGACCCTTGTGGGATACCTTTAATTATCTGTTCCTTTTGTTATCTATATATGTTGGTGTTATATTTCTCAACGATGCTTTGTGATCGATTTTCCAAGTACGATTTTATCAGTGTTCGTGCTACACCTCTGATTCCATACATGCTAAGCTTTGAGAATAATATATCATGTTTTACACTACCAAATGCCTTACTCAAGTCTAAGCACAGTAAAGCTGTTTTTTGTGATATATTTAAGGACTCTATAATTTCTTGTAGTGCTTGATAAGTTGCTCTGATTGTAGATTTATTTCTCCTATAGCCATTCTGTGTATCAGAGAGTAATTTATTATTTTCTAGGTAGGAGTTTATTCTAGTGTATATTATTTTTTCAAATATTTTGCTAAATATTAGGAGAAAGCAATAGGCCTGTATTTTTTTATCTGTTTTTTGTCTCCTTTCTCGTATATCGCTATTATATCTGCTGTTTTTAACTTATCTGGAAAGACACCTGTAGACAGGGTTAAGTTTATTATGTGCGTTAGTGGATGCATTATTTGTTGTGCAATATTTTTAACTAAAATGACTGGGATTTGAGCTTCACCTACTGAAGCAGTGTTTTTCAGTAATTTTATCGTGCTATGAACCTCTATGTAGTCAGTGGGTAACATAAATTATTTTTTCTATTTTGTTTACATTTGATTATTTTACAACCTGTGGCAAGTTTGGACACTGGTTAACAAAAAATGTATTTACTTTATCTGCATTTTTTATTTCTAAGTTTTCTAAAAGCGTACTGCTTCTTTTATTAATGTTTTCACTATAATTGTTCACAAGAGACCAAACTGCTTTATTTTTATTTGTAGCATTTACTATATAAGAAATATTCGATATCTTCTTTGCCTGCGTTACAGCCTTTTTTAATATTTTCGTATATTTTTGGTAATGTTCGTTTGATATTAAACCTTTTAATTTTTTTTGGAGTATAAACACCTCTTATTTTTACTAGAGATAATTATGCCTTTTGTAATCCATGACTTTGAGATTTTTGAGGTAACACTTTCAAGTTTGAAAATTTGATCATGCGAACTTTTTATAATTGATAGAAATGTATTATATGCTTCATTTGCATCATGTATGTTGTAAATTACAGTCAAATCTATCTTGCTCAGTTAGTCTGACATTCGATTTAGCTTTATTTTAGTATATTTTCTTTTCCTAATTTTTCTTTCATTTTTTATTTTTGTTCCAGAAAACTGCCCATAATGGTCTGATAGTGCTGAATTAATAACTCTTGCTTTTAAATTACAATCAAAATTTACAAATATGTTGTATATTGTAGAAGTAGTAGTTTTAGTCACTCTTGTTGCTTCAATGATTGTTGGTTTTAAATTGTAGGTATGTAGTAAATTCATGAAAGATAATTTATTATTTGTTTCCTTGTTTAAATCTATATTGAAATCACCGGCTATAACTATTTTAGAGTTCTTATACAATTTCCAACATTTATTGAGAACATAATGTAATCTTTCCAAGTAGATGTTTATTTCACCCAATGGGGGTCTGTATATACAAAAAATTACAGTTTTCAAAGGCTTACCCACCACAGAAGAGTATTCAAACTGACCTTCAATACTACCCTCTTTAATTTCTAGAGATTCCTTCCATGTTTCACCATTTTTTACATAAATTACACTTCCACCATGTTTCTTGCTTTGTCTGGAAAACACTGACTTGATTTCATAACCGTTCACTTGAATGTTCTCCTCTTGCGAACACCAGTGCTCCCTAAGGTCTATGACATCTGGTTTTTCTTCCAAAGTTTGTAGAAATACTTACATTTCCAACACTTTATTCTTGATTGATTGAATGTTCAGATGATAAACCACTGTATCACAGTTTTCCGTCATCTTAAATTTTTCTCCGAATTTTTGTTTCATTATATTCCTATTTATTTCTTTGTTCTGATTGTTGTTATTCATCGCAGTTAATTTTAAGACTTTATTTCTTTGTCTTTGATTTCTAAAAAATTTTCCCTCTGCAATTCACCTCTTTTAAAATTAAAGTTGAATCGTCTAATTTTTTATTATGCCAGCAGGTCAAAATTCCGGCTTGGTCATAATTTCGTGTAGGTCATTAGTTGTTCCTACTTGGAATGCTTTTGCCTTACCTTTGGTAGCCAGCGGTCTAACCACGAGTTCTTCATCACACTCTATTCTACACTTATTCTTGACATAATTTCTCACTGTATTTTCAGTAACATTTTCTTGGGCTTTTGCTATATATAGCCACATTTTCCTTGGTTGTGATTTAAAATGGTCACCTGTCTCTGATATAGCAGTCCCTTTTACTTCTGGTTGTTTTCTGTATTTAATTTGTTTATCGTTGGTTTTTGCCATTTCAGCAAATGTTTGTTTACTTTTATTTTTCCTGTATAACACTCCCTGTATCATCCTCAGCCTCAGATTTTCCCAAATCAATGGTATCGTTCATTATGTTGGTTTGTTTATTTACATATTCTTTTACATTTGTTTGTTTAATTTTCTTATCATCTTCCGGTTCATTATCCATTTTTATCTCTTCTGATATGGCAGCTCTTTTTTTTCTTGTACTGATCCTGCATCTGTGAACAGTTTTTATTTACAGTATTATAACATTTTTCTTCTAATAACTGATTCAATTTGATAAGTTCTTGTATTCTTGCTTCTTTTTAAGTTAACAGCCTATTCAGGTAATTAATTTCAATTTGATAGCACATAATATCCTTATTTACATTATCACTTTTATTCTGTTTCTCTTGACAACATATCAAATTTTGATCCAAATCATACATTTTCACATTTTTTATTCTTTGTGAACATGAAGTATGATATACTGCGGCACATTTTACACATTTTATACACTTTGCACCTTTTAAATCTACCTTTTTGCTGCAATAACTGCACAGCTCAGCAGAATTAATTTCACTGTCAGCCATCTTGTTTATGGAATTACTAACCTTTGATTTAGCCGTTCTTTAGGTCCGTTTAATTTGGTGCCTCTTTTTCCTAGCTCTTTTTTTAAAACACTTACATTCATTTAGTCGTACCGTATGTCTGCCATAATTATTCAGTAATGGCACAATCTTTACAACAATAATGAACAATTAGTAAAAATCTGCGATAAAAAAGACTCAAAAAGTAAACGTGACATTTGACTATCTGACATTTCCAGAGACCTTACCCTACACTAGCGCCTCTAGCGGTTAATTCAAGCGCGATAGCCTTCATTTGAAGCTACTGGGAGGCGCAGGCGCAAAGACTACATTTTAGGAAAGTTGTGTATGCGTTTTCAGGCACTGGGGTGTGTCACACCCAGGGATGCCAGATCTCACGATTTATCGTGATATTTCACGATTTCTTACTTAATCTCACGATCTCACGATAAATGACTTGGATCTCACGATATTTTTATGTAGTCGACGTACGTCACAATTCACATAACCTCTAGTTTTTATTTCATATCTCAACATAGGTACAGAAGTGCCCAGCTATGTTTTAAATATGGCGCGCCACTGCCTAAACTGCCTTCCGCTCCGAACGGGAAAGCATGTGGCTTATGCGTGACGAAACCCGTGATTGCCCGTTCACCGCGGTGGTTCCTCTCTCGCGATCAATTTGCAAGTTAGACAAATCGGATTATTAGGCTTACACCAAGCAATTTGTATTATCAAGCGATTAACAAATATTATAGTGGCAAATCGGAAACATGTCGACGAAAATACTAACTTGGATAATCCATCTACATCGACTCCAAAAAAGAAGCAAAACTTATCATATCAACAGAAAGGATTGGAAAACAGAATTTAAGTGGCTTACACATAGTTCAAAAGGTCCACTTTTTGTGTGGTAAGTCTGGATTTAAATTTATTAGTTGGCATCAACAACTATAAATTTTCTAAGTGTAAAACATGTAAAACTGACCTTAAAATAGGCCATGGAAAATGTGAAATAACAAAACATGAGGGAACAGCAAATCATAAAAGATTGTATCAAACTTCTACTGGTCAAAAGACTATATCGACAATGTTTAGGGGAAAAAAACAATGAAATAATTGTAGAAATGAAAGCAAGAGAAGCAGATTTACGAATTGCGGGCTTCATTGCTGAGCATAACTTACCTTTTAAATTAATGGAACATTTTCCGAATTTAATTCGTTCTTGCTGTAGTGACTCTGCTATTGCCAAACAAATTAAATGTAGCCGTACAAAAATAAAATCTTTAATAACTAACATAACTGGTGCATCGGAGAGGCAAAGGCTTATTGGCGTAATGAAAGCCAATAAGTTTAGCATTATTGCAGATGAATCAACCGATCGTTCATGTTCTAAAAATTTGGCATTAATAGTACGAATAAACTGTAATAATGAGAATATAAAACATTATTTTCTAGCATTACTTCCTGTACAAGATGCTACAGGCCTAGCTTTATTTGATCTCATAATTCGTTTTTTCGATGAATATGGAATACCATATAAAAATACTTGTATCGGCTTTGCGTCCGCTGGGGCAAACAATATGATGGGGGCACAAAACTCGTTAGTTAGCAGAATGAGGGAAGCAATACCAAATATATTTATAATGAAGTGTATATGTCATAGCTTCCATTTATGCGCATCATATGCCTGTGAACAGCTTCCACAAGAGATTGAGAAGTTTACTAGGTGTGTGTACAATTACTTCGCTAACAGTCCTAAGAGGCCAGGAGAATTAAAACAATTTCAAGAGTTTGTTAATGCCTCTCCAGTGAAGATTTTACACCCAGCAACAACGAGATGGTTATCCCTAAAAGCAGTTAAGAGATTGCTTACACAATATAATGCATTAATTTTGTATTTTATTGATCAGTCAGCCCAAAATAATTTGCAAGCCATCTCCATATTGAATCAGTTGCAACAACCTGAAACCAAATTATACTTGGAATTTTTATCATATCTGTTACCATTTTTCACATGTTTAAATACTTTAATGCAAATCGAAAAACCTAAAATCCATATCATATGCAAAGAAGTATCAAATGTAGTTAAAACTATCTTCGGGTGCTACATTCAAGAAAATATTTTAAATAAAAGCAGTGTATATGACATAGCCTTTAGAGACCCTAGGAACTTTTTAGAAATGGAAAATATGTATTTTGGGGCCATTGTAAATACCGGCACTTGTGTTGCAAATATTTTAAATGGTGTAAAAAAGAATTGCCTTGCCTTTTACATAGAAAGTGTAAAACAAATTATGTCAAGATTCCCTTTAAAAAAATCAGTGTTTTCAAAACTTGAATTTATTGATCCACAGGTAGTTACAACTAAAAGAACTAAAACTATTTCAGATGTTGTAATTCATTTCCCAAATTTAGTACCTGAAGCGGAAATAACAGGTAGATAACGAATGGAGGATGTTAATAAATTTCAATTTTAATGACTTTGAATTAACTAGTCATGATGACTAGGCCGGGCCGAAATAAGCCGTTTTTAATTTTTTTTTGAAAATATTGACGCGCTAGTTGTGGAAAGCTGTGAATGGGTATTATATTGACTCTGTTAAAAACTGGATGATCTAGGACAAATTTTGACCGCCCCCATTTAGACCTAAAGGTGAAAAAAAAATAATTTTTTTTTGGCAAAATTGACTTCGCGCTACCAAAAAAAATATTCATTCAGGGCCTCTATTTACTTCTATAACATATAAACTTAATCGAAAAATGTTTAGCCGACCCCATGGTGTTTAGAATATTAATATTTCAATAAAAAATTTGAATTTTTATTATTTGTGCAGCTCTTTGCCTGACTTAATATTTACCTGCTTAAAAATATTATATCTGTAAGTGGCAAGCACTAAGTCAACCCAGAACTCACCGCGTGGAGGTGTCTGCACATCGAGTTCCTCCCTCCCTGCCACCCTATTTTAGTGCATTTTAGTTACATTTCCTGTTTTCAAAATATTGCTTTTTGTTTTCAAATGAAGGCAATAGTTTTCTCCCTTCTAGTTTTGAGCGGATATAACCATCTCTTTCTTCGTCTCCGCACACTTTTTGAGAAGCTTCGGTTACAATTTTCACGCATCGCTCTACTGCTTGCGTGTGACAGGGAAATTTCTTAAAGCTAGGAAGTCTTTCTCCATCTGTAATTTTTTCAAAATCTTCAATTGAAAGACTCGCTGTTAATGGTGGTTCACTTAAAGCACAGGTTTGCCAATCAATCATTTCTGTGTAGTCCTCCGAAGAAAAATTAATAGCCGGAATTTTAAAATATCTAACATCTTTGTTGCCTCTGAGAGATCTTGCTTTCACAATTCTTCTTACAGCTAATTGACGAATATGTTGGCGAGAGTCTGTAAGCATCGCTAATAAAACGTTTTCAGGATGAGCAAAGTAAGCGTTGTCCTGAAACACCTTGTCTATAACTTTCTTTACACTGTCCGAAAAAATTCTGGATGCTTGAATGGCTCTCCACAAATGCCTTGCACCATCATAAATTAGTGGTTTTGTTTTTATCGCAAACCACACAGGGGAATAAACTTTCATGATATATTCTGTTAAAATCTGCAGGTTTAAGGATGGATTAATGGTTGAGACGTACAAACGCAACACCCTGTTTGCCGTTGTTAGCCACCTGGCATGTGACATTATGCCAGGATCTTTTGTAGCTAAGTTGGTGGGGCAATTACCGTCTCGAATTGCACAGCACATTTGAAATAAATATTTTTGGTCGGTACTTAAATCGGTTTGGGTCGCTTCTGGTAGTTCAGTTTTAATTGACTTAAAACTGACCAAAGGCAAAGTTTCACAATTTTTTAAAAGTAAGCCAATGGAACCAGAATAACTAGATGGTCCTTTAGTTTCACCATCCAAAGACTGTAATAAATGTCTTAATGGTAATTCATTAAAATGCAGAAGGCAAATACTCCACTGAAGTGGCCTATTAAGATGAGTTTCAAGAAGTCTAATGGCTCCACCTTTCCAACCAGTATTAACGTTAGTTCCATCACAACCTATAACAGTTAAATTGTCAATATTTGTTTTATACTTATTTAAACATTCCAGAAGTCCGTTTTCAATATTAACAGCAGATACAGGAGGTTTTAACGACACATGACAAAAGTAGTTACTTCCAGGTTCTTGGATAACTGAGATGTGCTCCTGTTGAATAATAATACGTCGATCACTTTCTCGTGAATAAGTTTGGTCCTTTCGCCCATCAAAGTATAAACCATCAATTGTACTGTTATTAACCAAATTCTGCTCTTGCTGTCTGTGCCTATTTCTATGTAATGCGCGGCGTATCTTGTTTTTATCAACTACTTTTGAAGGATTTTCTGCTGAGATAACACTAAGATCTTCGAAAACGGCGTTTACCAATTTAGCCACAGTTCTGTTAGATGATCCTGTTAGATCTGCAACTCTAGCCGTATTTTGTAGGTGTATTTTCTTCAGGTTTTGATTATTCGGTTCTGGTAACTCTGTTTTTTTCATAATAGGATAGCTCGAAATTTTCATTGGTTGTACTACCCTCGGACTCCTCGGAGCTGGAAATTTCCAAACTGTTCTCATTTAATTGACAAACATTTTTAATTCCGCTGGTGCTTGGAATTGGCTCATCTAAGATCTTATATCTATTGCAATCCGCAATTTTTCTTGCTATTTTGTTTCGTGTTTGTGCTGTAACAACTTTATCAATTCCACCAATTCTCATTTTTCGCTCAAATCTTTGATCCTTTAAAAACGACCATTCTAAAGTCGGCACCTTTCTAGCTCTCTCGCAACTGCAAAGCTCCATATTTACACATTTGCAAGAACATATATCAAAAAGCTTTTTGGAGTTTATTTGAAACTGATTCATTTTATTTTGTAAAAATGGTGACATTATTCCCTTGATAGGCTTTATAAGGTTTTGATATTTGCTGTTGTAAGCTAGGATAAGTTTTACGATGCGCTCATGACTAATAATCGGTAAAGAAGCACGGTTCCAAACTTCTGTCACTTTTGTTGCTACACATTTGGCCACTATTGCAGCCGGCGGTTGCTTACTACCACCGCCCTTTAATGCCAATCTAACAGCAATATAACATCGTATAACATCTTCGTATGTCGGCAATTTGTATACCTCCGCAGAAATATCCTTGGCACTACCAAATATTGGGCAAGTTGAACTTGTTCTTGTCTTTACTAAATGTTTAGGCATTGTAAACCACTCATAAAAAAATGCACAAAAATATATAGACGCTAAAAGCGATAACTAAGAATCAAATTAACGTAACGAACGACACGTATTCAAAGATAGTCACGCCAGTACTAAATAAATACCGAACAAAATGCATGTTGAAAACTATGTAGTTGAATTATTCTCAAGGCCAGATGACGTAAGATAGCTGCGCGCGGTCCATATCATACTGTTTCGTGCGCTAGGCAGGTCCGGCTTATAAGTAAGTATGCAAATAACGATATGGGGCCGGCTAAAATTAAACGTAGGTTCTTGATTTTTTTTTTGGGGTATTAAGAAGTACATAAAGATTAATTTTTTCGGTAGCGCAACGAAAAAAAAAACTGCCCTTTTTAAAGGCCCGTGGGCCCGGTTAAATTTTAACTTAGCCAGCTGAGTTTTTTTCCGTGTCTTATTTATCGACATCCACAACGTTTCCACAGTAGCGCCAGAGCAATTTAAAAAAAAAATTATTTCGGCCCGGCCTAATGATGACGTTGTCGAATTTTGGCAAAAAATAACAAAAATCCAGTATGGTAATAGCGATCCTAAATTTTATAAGTTAACTAGTTTTGCTTTAAATTTATTGTGTTTACCGCATTTTAGTGCCAATGTAGAACGATCATTTTCTCAAATTAATCTTTACAAAACGGACACTCGCAATAGATTGAAAAGTGCAACTTTGTAAGGCATTCTGTTAACAAAAAGTTTTGTCACAAATAACGTCCCTTATTGCCACAACTTAGGAATTTCACCTGAATTGATTTAAAAAATGAACAGTAAAATAATATATTCTAAAGAACCAACCATCACTAACCCCTCTGGATTAGATTCAGATTCGTCTCCAGATGGTTAGATCAGATGCTATGATTTTTTTGTGTTTATTTTTATTTATATTTATTATGTTTATATTTTTGTTAATTTTTCTTATGTTTATGTTTTGTTTATATCTGTGTTAATTTCTTCTATATCTTATATTTTCTTATATAATATGTTTATTTTTTGTTTATATCTGTGTTAATTTCTTGTGTATCTATTATTTTCTTATATAATAAAATTATGATTTAATACTGTTTAATTTTTTTAATGCAAACCTACATATACAATTTTTAGACCTCACATAGGATTCCAAATTATTGTAGTAATTGAAAAAGAAAATAAAAATGTCATTTTATTGTAAATAAAATCTATGTGCACATCATAGAATCAGAGATGGTCTGACCCATATTATTTAAGACATGGTTCATAATACATAGTGAACCGACCGGGGAATTGAGAACATTATCGGAATTTTAATTTTAATAACTATATTTTTTACTGTTACATACATTTTTGTAATGACATGGATTGCAAAATTATTTTGTGTTAATTTACAAGTCAATAATTTTAAATTTGGTGGTTTACATACAGATAGCTCAGAAATCAATTGCAAAAGAGTAGGTCTTAAATTCCTATGAGTAAAAATCCTTTAGGAGATGCTCCAAAAGCTCTAAACTATTTTTAAACGGGCTCTAGCAGGCAGACAGCGGGATCTCACGATTTTCTACGAGCACTCTCACGAAATTTATTCAGATTCATCTGGCATCACATGCCAGGTTAACAATCAAATTGGTTTTTGAGATATTAGATTGTCTTCTATTTTTGGGACAACTTTAAACCATTACAACGCCTTAGGGGTGCAATTTGGTATAGAGGTAAGTCGAGATAAATCATACTTTAGGGTCCTTTACACGAACCTTCTCTTATTCTATTCTTACGCGGGACACTTATATAGAGACATACAATCTCGGCTAATTATTTGTAAGAACGTGTACTCGGAACATAATTTCAAAAATCTTATTTCATGTTAGTGAATTTTCTTAAAAAAATTCACTAATGAGGAGATCCCGACTTTTGAATTTTGAAAAAATTTCTTCAAATGAGCGCTAATTAGGCCCCCCAGAACACATATCCGGGGTCAGTTTCAATTTTTATATGTTATATATATATATATATATATATATATATATATATATATATATATATATATATATATATATATATATATATATATATATATATATATATATATATGCATATGTATCACACCCATAACTCAAAAAATAATAGGCCTATTTTGATTAAATTTGGTGAATAAATTCCTTTTGCAAATGGCTTGGATAAGTTCGTTAGCCAGGAAAATCTGGCCAGGTTTTCCCGGAAAATTTTGTGTTTTCTTTCGAAAAAAATATATATCTCCGGAATTAACAAAGTAAGGGCAACTAAATTTGGTACGCGACTTAACTTTAGCGTTAAGACAATTAACTTTTTTAAACAATTTATTATTACTTAAACACAATGATTACTTAATACAATAATGAGACAAAAAATATATATATAAGTGATATTAAAATACTTGACACGCCATGTGCCAGACTAACTAGGAAACAAGCAATGAACACTCCTATCTCGGTGCTTATCCTATTTATAGTCTTCCCCTCCAGGCGTGGCACTATTGTCTCTGGAGGTGACCTGGATCTGCTAATGCTGAATGTCACCGGAGATATTCCGTTCGCACTTGCTGGTTTTACGCCTGCATTCCTACAGGCGCCACTTCACTATTATGATGACACTGCGGTTTCTAAGGAGGCCAGGATACATTGTTGCACAATAGCCTGTTGTTGTGGCTCTATTTATCTCCTCCCCCCTTTGAAGAACGAAGCTACGGTTCGTTCCGGATTTTCAAGGGAAATCCGGCTTCGGTGGTTCCTGGGTTGATCTTCAATTCTCCCTTGTCGGTTCTTGGGTTGATCTTCGTAGTTCTTCTAGTGGTTCTTCTTCTTATGACTCCCCATTTGACGGCTATCATTATGATGGCGGTTAAAATAGCCACGTACAATAATATGGTCCATATACTCAGGTGATGTAATGGTAGTTCCATTCGGCCTGGTATATTTTTCTTAATGTTTTGGAGTTGGTGTTGGATCTGCTCGATGTTATGCAGCTGTACGTTGTCTAATTTGAGTTCGGGTACCTTTTCGTAATTTGTTTCTTCCTTCGTAGTGGTGGTTTCTAATTTGGGGAGATTGAATAGTTGTTGTGTTTCCGCTGTAGTGGGGCCGGTTTTATAAATTTTGTTTCCTACTTTCAATTGGCAATTTGGTTGGAGGTTGACCAATTTGGTGATATCCAGAAATCAAATCGATTGTCGAGAAATATTGAGCTCGTCCAATTTTGTCCAGTGTTTCATCTATTTTGGGAATTGGGTGTCTGTCCGGTATTGTTTTCTCGTTTAGTTTCCTATAGTCCACTACAATCCTCCATTTTTGTTTATTTGACTTGTCTAGTTTTTTTGATATGACCCAAATGGGTGAACTGTATGGGCTGTGACTTTTCCTGATTATTTTTTGCCTTAGCATGTCATTTATTTGTCGATCTACTTCCGGTTTATGTATGTATGGATATCTATATAATTTAGAATGGACTGGCATGTCGTCAATGGTCCTTATTCTATGTTTTATAGCATTTGTGTGCGTCAATGGTTCGTCCTTGTTTAAAAATATGTCCTTATATTCTGATAACAAATTAAATAACAACTGTTTTTCCTCATCGTTTAAATAATCTACGTCTATTTGTTCCATTATAATGTTTTCGCAGTTAATCTGTTTTTGCTCGCTCCCTGTATGTCGAGTATTCGTATTATATGGTTGAATTGTCGATATAACATTATCTTGTGTTATAGTAGGCGTCCTTGAGCTGCGCTTACGTTCATCTGTAACGTGATACTTATATTGGTTACGTAATCGGCTAGTCTGTAGGTTCTGCGGTGTTTCATAATCTTCGTCCTTGTGCGCTAACATGTAATTTACGAGTTTAAGTTCTCCATTGCAATTGAAGTACTCTTTTGTTATGATACTGTTTACAGTGGCTGTAGTATCTGGGTCTTGTGAACCATCTGCTTTGGCTTTTATTTTTGCCGGTTGATTGACATTGTTTAATTGAGGGTATTGAATTTTAATGATTTGCTTACCTAGATGCATGACTTCATTTTTAAAATCTATTCTGGCTTCATTGTCCCTTAGGAATTGGATCCCAATGAGACCTGAATATAAAGGGTTAAAGTCGAAAAGGCAGAATTCTTGTGCCTTGTTCGAAATTGATTTAAGGGTGATATTTATGCGTTCTGAGTGCGTCGAAGTTCCGTGCGGGGTCCGAATAATGAATGGTTGTGTCCTTATTTTGTTTGCGAAACCTTGATGGGCTATTATTGGGTTTAATAAATTTTTCGACGATCCGCTGTCTATCAATAATTTTCCTCTAATTCCTTTAATTTCTATATATGGTAACCTATTTAAATCATTAATATTAAGTACATCGACTACGTGTCGTGTTGGGAGGTGCTCGCGATGGGAAAATTTCCGTGTTGGTTATCGTATTCGTCAGCAGGTGAATTTCCCTGGCTTGCCTCATAATTTGCGTAATTTGTATCGTTTGTTTCGTATTCTATGCTATTTGATTCGTGACCCCCGTTGGTTACGTTGTAATCGCTAAACTCTGTATTATGTAATGGGGCTGCTCGTCTTT
This sequence comes from Tillus elongatus, assembly GCA_964006375.1. Classification (NCBI taxonomy): domain Eukaryota; kingdom Metazoa; phylum Arthropoda; class Insecta; order Coleoptera; family Cleridae; genus Tillus; species Tillus elongatus. Next base: position 39,927,012 of record OZ023268.1, read on the forward strand.
GTGACAACCTCGTATTCGAGCTGTCTACTTCCATTGGCTCGTGATAGTTCCTATTGTTAATTATAGGGTTTTGTCCCTGTGGGTTATTAAAATTCTGTCGTCTAAAATTGTTTGAAAAATTAGTTCTATTCATAAATTGCGGATTTTGTCTATTTTGAAAATTCGTTTGATTATATTGCGGTCTATTTTGTTGCTGAGATGGTCTAAAATTAGGTTGAAAGTTTGTTGGGTTATGTTGTTGGTTATTGTGTTGTTGAAAAGGTCTGAAATTAGGTTGAAACGGTCGTTGAAACTGCACATTGTTAAACGGTGCGTTATTTTGTCTTGGAAAGAATTTTTGTCCGTCTGACCTATTCTGATTAAAATTTTTTTGTACTGTTTTGTCCCTATAATCGAAATTTTCTTCTGCGAATACAAACTTTAGGGCGTCTTCTATGCTTCCTGGTGACCTACTTCTAAGAGCTAGACCTAACGGGTTCCTAATTCCGCCTAAAAATGCTTTTAATGTTTGTTCCTGGTAAATGTTCATTTTTATTGCTTTAACGCCTTCGTTCTGTTCGTTAGCTATTAGATTAGATATGAGTAATTGTTCGATATGCCTGCATCTGTTAGCGAATGCAAGGGCATCTTCCGCATTCCTTTGTTTCAAGGTGAATAGTTCTGCTAGTAGGCTACTAGAATCGCGCTGATCGCAAAAATTATCCACAATAGCGCTTCTCAAGTCGGTCCATGTGTTTATTATCTTAGTGTTAATTATAAGCCTCGCTGTTCCCGTTAGTTTTGTTTGAATGTAATTTAATAAGAAATGATTCATATATAAATTCTCGTTTGGCATATAAAATTGGTTCATTACGAGGTCGCATGACTTTAAAAAATTACCTACATTAGCTGGTTGCCCGTCAAATTCGGGAATAGCTTTTAAGAAAAATTCTTTGAACTGGTCAGTCATGTTGCTACTACTATTACTACTATTTGAATTAGTTACTGTTGCGATATTATCGCTTATACTTATCGATCTCAATCTGTACTCAATATTCCCTAAGCTTTGTGACTCGTCTTCTGAGTCTGACATATAATTATATCAATACACACACATACAATTGAAAAATATGGCAGGAAAATGTGAAATTGGATAGCAGTAAACAACTTACAATACTATGATGGTTTCTGCTCCCATTTGGCTGCTTGGCTATGACTTCTGCGTAACTTGGTTCTAATTGGTTATTGGGCGTCGATACGCTTAGAAATCGATATTCTTTCGGTTTCTTAACCAATACTAACGACTGCGCCACTTAACTTTAGCGTTAAGACAATTAACTTTTTTAAACAATTTATTATTACTTAAACACAATGATTACTTAATACAATAATGAGACAAAAAATATATATATAAGTGATATTAAAATACTTGACACGCCATGTGCCAGACTAACTAGGAAACAAGCAATGAACACTCATATCTCGGTGCTTATCCTATTTATAGTCTTCCCCTCCAGGCGTGGCACTATTGTCTCTGGAGGTGACCTGGATCTGCTAATGCTGAATGTCACCGGAGATATTCCGTTCGCACTTGCTGGTTTTACGCCTGCATTCCTACAGGCGCCACTTCACTATTATGATGACACTGCGGTTTCTAAGGAGGCCAGGATACATTGTTGCACAATAGCCTGTTGTTGTGGCTCTATTTATCTCGCGGGTCTATATCCTTCAGGTAAGTTACCTACCAAAATGTAGCTATGTAGGTCAAAAGGCAAAAAAGTTATAGACATTTAAAGAAAAATAAATTGGGGTTTATGTCAAAGCTGCGATTTAAAACGTCAAAATCGGCAACATTTAGGCAAATAACTTGAATCTAATACGGGCTATGGAAATCAAATGTCTCAAGAAGGATGTTTTACAAACCCTGAAGTCTCTGTTTCAACCGTCATTGTCCTCCATTTTACTAACATGTTTCCAGAAAATTCATTTCAAATAGACCCTTTCTCTGATGCTTGGCAGTAGTTTTAGCTATAGAGTTTATCGTTTAATGGTATATCATTTTTGTCGAATTTTCGTAAAAAATCAATAAAGCTCAATATATCCGTTATTATATAAGATATGAAAAAAAATTGTATATAATAATTATAGGATGTCTTGAGCTACATCTTAAAAATATTTCTACAATCACAGGATGGCCCATAAGTCGTTGGTGATACAAATTTGTATATATTAATTATAGGATGTCTTGAGCTACATCTTAAAAAATATTTCTACAATCACAGGATGGCCCATAAGTCGTTGGTGATACAATTTTTTTTTTTTTAATCAAACACGCATTATGTTATTGCATTTTCCATCGAAATATAATGCATGTTTGTAAGAAAAGAGATTCTGGATGCAGCAAGTGCGTTATGGTAGCGAATTTTGATCAAATGCTTCATATTTGAATAGCCCAATTTGCTATCAACCTATAAGGTTGACCAAGAAACGAGTTTTTCCGGGAACGCTTTAAGTTTACTTTTGGAAATTTTTGTACATTTTCACACAATAAAGTTATTTTTATGAAACATGGCACATTGTTTTTACTATATAGGTTATACTGGTAACCAAAATTGATGCCTGCTTTCTTAAATAAAAAGAAAACACACATATTTGTAATAAAAAACATTTTAATGAAAATTCACTACCATAACGCACTTGCTGCGTCCAGAGTTTTTTATATTTTAAGTGGTGAAATAATCATTTATGGTTCTCATGGAGACATACAAATCATTTCAAATGAAGGACGTTATAGTCAGAGAACGTTTGTGTAATTTCCTTTTAAATTAATATTATCGGAAAGTTGTTTTGGGAAATCAACTTTTATTCTTTATTGACTTCTTATCATAATGGAGTAATGACTTTTCAGAAAATGATCGCGAGATTGAAGTATTAATTACAAACCATAATTTGTACAAAATTAAGTACCTCATTTTCAAATGATACGCTGCTTTAAGAGTTCTAATTGTAAATTCTGACATTTAATTGTAGTTTTTCTATATTATTGTTTTATTTTTGTATATTCTCTACTCTGAACATATAAGTCACAACAGAAAAGAAGCAAACGTGATTCTTCAATACAATATGTTTAGATTGTTAGTTTTTATTATTTTCAGTATTTGTCTAATCGACGCGGCAGAGAAAAGGACATCTATTGTGTTTAGAAAAGGAGGTAAACTTGCTTTATTAAATTACTGTACAACTTTTCAACTAATTTGTTTGATATAAAGATATTTTGTGTGTTTCGGTGATGATGATAATAATAGTGTTTATCTTCACAAATACGCAACAAAAAAGTTAATAAGTTAACCCTTCGCTACTCGCGCCTAATTAAGTTACATTGCTGATAGCGTGGATTACGATTGTAATCCATTTTTTATGGAAGAGCTATTTCTAACTTTTACGTTTAACCTTTAACTACTAACGTCTTGAATATGTAACGTTGTTTCTAACCCAACGTCTCACAGACGGCTATATATATATATATATATATATATATATATATATATATATATATATATATATATATATATATATATATATATATATATATATATATATATATGTACTATATTTTTTCAAAATTTAGGTGATTACTAGGGTTAACGTCTTTTTGAATGTTGTTAGTATATTTGGCAATATGATAATGGCGTTTAAAATTAAAATAATAACACAAGTTATTAAAAAAACATGTTATGTTTAAGAAGTGTCGAAATTTCTGTATATCGACATCGAGTTCTTAAAATACTAAAAGTAAAATTAAAACATTAATATTTGCAATATACAAATTTTATTTAGTACACTATAATAATGGAACTAAGTATATGTGACAGAAATAAAGAAAAAGAATTAAAAATAAAAGAACTGATAACGTCCTAAAACTATGTAGATGAGGCACACTCTGGACAAACTTTTTTGGCACACTCTAAGCATATACGACTTTGACAGTCAAAACAAATATATGCCGTTCGTCTCCTTTTTTGGTATGGACAAAGAGAGCAATTTTTCGTTTTTCCAACTTTTCCACTCTTGTCTGGGGAACATTTTCGATGTAATCTTTACCTAATATCTCAAAAATACTGAGTCGCAGTTTTCGGCTTACAGATGTATTATTTTCTCTCCTTTGTAAGTGGGGTGTCACTAATTGTAAAGCAAGTTGTTTCACGAATTGACCTTTTTCTAATTTAGGATTTTCTGATAATGAGTTGCGAATAATATAGGAATTGACAGTACTAAAGTCAAAAATTCTGTAGAATATTGTCATCGGCCATCGACGACTTCTGCGAATGGATGACAATTTTGAACGTTTTTCATCAAGTGCGTCCACCCCGCCTTTTGTAGAATTATAGTCGAATATAATATGTGGTTTTCCAGACTCTGGATCGTAGCTTTCATGGTGACGCGAAGAGGATAGCAAAAATAGGGCTTTATTATTATTATTTTTTGTACATAAGAAACTAATATGATATCTTTGGTAAAACCGTACAGTGCTGCACCAGACTGTCTTGTTTTTTTCGGTAAAAACTCCGGTGGAATTTCTTTTTTATCCTTCCTTATTGTCCCGATACAGGTCAGTCCCCTTTCCTTCATTACTGTTACAAGTTCAACGGATGTAAACCAATTGTCAAATGTGAGACCTCTATTTGTTTTGTAGATTGGTTGTGTAAGACGCGAAGAGGATAGCAAAAATAGGGCTTTATTATTATTATTTTTTGTACATAAGAAACTAATATGATATCTTTGGTAAAACCGTACAGTGCTGCACCAGACTGTTTTGTTTTTTTCGGTAAAAACTCCGGTGGAATTTCTTTTTTATCCTTCCTTATTGTCCCGATACAGGTCAGTCCCCTTTCCTTCATTACTGTTACAAGTTCAACGGATGTAAACCAATTGTCAAATGTGAGACCTCTATTTGTTTTGTAGATTGGTTGTGTAAGACGCAGAACACTTTGGGCTGGTTTACTATATTTTTATCTTCATTTGGCAAACTTCTTCCATCTGAGTCTTTGCCTGTGTAAATGTAACCGTTGTAAAAGTATCCAGTACGAACACATGATTTTTATCCTGTATTTATCAGGCTTATTCGGGATAAACATTTTAAACTTGCATCTCCCTCTAAAGCCGACCAACATCCCCTCGATGCAAGCTGATTCTCCGATAGTATAACAGGCCTGACAGTTCTGCACAAAGAGGTCAAATACTTGAGATATGGCAGCCGCTGGATCACCCTTTTTTCTCATTAGCCTATCGTCAGGGTTGTCAAATCTAAAGTATATGAGCAAGAAAGCAAATCTTTCCTTACTCATGATGCACCTAATTATTTCTCTACCAGTTCCATGTGTAGCAAATAGCGTATGTATACTCTCATTATTTGACTTGAACGGGGCCGTGTATGCAAGAAGACCCAAGAATGCATACAATTTTGTTTTATCCAAGTCCTTTAATGTGGCAGAATTTTTATTTTTGTAGCGGCCTCTTTCCTCTTTAATTTTATGATTCGTCTACTGAAGTATTATATTGCACATTTCTTCTGTAAAAAGCAGTTTCCAGATTTGAAGAGGACTTGCTTTTCTTCCCAGTGCTTTTGCTGTACCTGACGGACGTAAACCAGGTAAATGAACAACGATATTTCCTGTAAACGACGTCCTTTACTAGAAACAGCGGGTTTACTGAACAACTTGAACCGATTTTTGCCATAATAGTAGCGTGGAACTTCCTCATCTGTGTTCTTGTTTCTCTTATCGCTATCTTCATCAAGTCCAGCTGTAGACAATAATAAAAAATATTACATTGTGTATCTAGAAATAAACGCAATACATTCCCGGACGACGATGTAAATTATTACACCGGCGGGCGTCTGGTGGTGTGCTTTTACTACAACGTGCACATACTATTTTTTCTGAAAAACGCAATCAATATTATAAACAAATTCTAGACTTTCCCGATCGATTTCGGAAAAAAATAATATATTTCCATTGTTATCATCTAAGAAGTATTTACGTTCTTCTTCGGAGTCCGTATTTTGGTCACTGTTTATGTGAAATTCGTCATCACATTTTTCTTGAACATCACTGGTATCACTAAGTCTTTCATCGAACCATTTCAGTAACTATTCTTCGTAATTAGAGTCTGAGAATTTCACCGATTTAGAAGTATTGGGTCGGGAATCCATAGCCAATTATTTTTAATTTGTTAAAAACTAATCCTACGTCTAAGTGACGGCTTTTGACTTTTATAGGCGCGTTAACACTAACTGTACGTCTGGGAGACGGCTTCTTCACTTTGATGCGTAATCTAAAAAGTAAACACTGTACGGCCACCACTCTTGGAATACCGATGGCAAACTAAACGATGATAAATTACATAGAAGCTCATCGTCAAAAGTCTCAAGAGCAGGCGCATTACACATATTGTATAATGTCGTCCTGTCTCTTAAACCTAGCATTAGTACTTAAGGGTTAAATTGTTATTTATATTTTATATTATATTTGTTAACTCTGCCCAACAAAACTAAAAAATCGTTACTAATTAATTTATAGCAGTTAATAATAAAACACTGAGAATTTGTGCATTTTATAGATTAAAAATAAATAAAATCGTGAAAAAAACTGAATTAAGATTTTTTTAAAGTTTTTTTAGTAGGGGAGAAAGGGGTTAAAAGGTCCAGTTTTTTTTAACCATGTAAGAACGGATTTTCTCAATAATTGTGAATTTTATCTGCGTGTGTATGTCAAATATCCCTTGAAGTACCTACTCCTTAGGCTTTGATAGACATATTAGGTGGTACATCTTCATAATAAATATATTTTTCATTTGTTGTAAATGGTCCAACTAACCTTACTGGTTAGGTTAAGTGGACCAACAGGTAAGGTTAACTGGTCAGTTCATTTGGAAATGCTTAATGTAGGTGTATTACCTATATCGTCGTCCTCAGGACGTAGGGGCTGAACTGATATATCACTATTTTTCAGGAGAGCGTTATAAAAAGTTTATAGTATTTTGACGTGAAATTTAAACATTTAGTGTTTAATTCCAAAAGGGTTACTGTTTTTTGATGAAAATATAAAATACCGCAAAATTATTTTAAAATAAGTAAAGTAGAAAAAAATCAAAAAAGGACCCAAATAATTTGTTTTTTGTACAGCCCATTTGTGGCTGTTAAAAAAAATAATTGCGGGATAAGCCCACTATAAACTAATAAGATAGCTTTGGGATTATTCGATTGTGTAATGCAAAAAGGCCATACTGAATAAGAAATGTATTTATTAAGTTATATTTTACAGACAAAAACGAAAATGTGCTGTCTAAAGAGGTAATGAGCGATAAAAGTCCGCGTCTTCTTTTTCTTTCACAACTGGTGTTGCACCACTGGAGCTGGTTCTTTATAAAGCTTGGGTATAGTATTGTGCATAACTGAATGCATAACAGAAGCATATGTTTGGCTTTTTAAACTGATTGATGTGTACTGAGTTTCTAAATGATTATTCTTAAAATAAATCTTTATCGGCTCACTTTACTTCACAGCAAACTCAACCATTTCTTTCCACTTTATGTTTTGGTCTGAACTGCTATCATCTGTACGTACGGACAGAAGTCGAATATTTTTCGAAAACATCTTAAAATCCAAAAAGTAAGTGTAGCTTAAGGGGACAACAGTATATGGATTCTTTCTTCTCGCCAGACGAAATACTGAAATGAGTTGCGTGGGAACCATGATATCACCAGATAACTTTTAGAGCATTTGGAATCGCGATGTGGGCCGAGTCTCTTCGTTTTGACAATGGTGAGGGGCAAAGAATCTAAGGAATATTTCTTCTAAATTCGTGCTGTTGTTAATTACATACAGTAGAGTGAAGGCTATAATTGATTTTTTATTTTGCTCCCTCCCACGTCCGTTTGCGAATAGGTATACTGTCTTAGTTCCATCCTTGTAGTATCTACCTAAAAAAGTATAAAAAGCTGTCGCTATCTCACAGGAAGCTCGTTTACCATTTCCCTCACTCCAGGTAAAACAAAAACAATCTCTAGAGCCAATATCGAGTATTGTAAAGTTAAAAACCTCTAGCCTTCTTTTGTAGCAGATTTTGTTATCGTTTGATAGAGGTACATGAATAACCTGTTGCAGGTCAAACGAAGCACAAACCACAGATATTTTATAAAGCTGGGCTTCTTCTTTGCAAATATTTTTTATGTCTCTAACCTTTTCTTCTTTTATATGCCTTTGATATTGATCATTTAAATTTGTCTTTATTTCATCAGATCCGTGTAAATATGACATGCAAAGACTGCATTGGTCCTTCTTAGGCCTATGAAAAGAGAGCTGCATACTTTTAAAAATTTGACTGTATAAAGAAAAAGACGCTTTCTCAGTGCAATTTTCTCCACAATGTTCTAAATACAGTGTGCAAATTTACGTCAGAAATAAATCTCTATATAGGCATTTCCTTGTTGAACTCTTAAGGATTTTAGATAAGCCCTTTCGTGGTAACATAAAGCATGGTGAAACATTCACTTTGCAGTGTTTAACTCAATTTTTTTTGTCAGTTAAGCCCCTACGTCCTGAGGACGACGATATGATTAAAATAATTGGACTATGGTGTTCACAGTAGGTAAACAATATTTTAACTGCGACTTCTCAAAAAAACTAATAGGGCAAATACTATTATTTTATTCAAAAATAAACAATAAGAAACAATATTATGTCTAGCTGTGATTTCTCAATACAAAGTGAATTCATTCAAGTCTCCGTTGTTAAAAGATAACATATTTTCAAAGCGACCTGTCATGTATCTGAAAGGCTTACGGAGCTTACATACTATATCTTTTTTGCGACTGACATACGCTGAATCTTCATTGGAAGAAATAAACCTAGTTTGTGAGAACAGTTGCCTCTTGAAGAAAATTACCTCAAATCCATTTGAATATACATCCACTATTTGAGCCACGTAATTTCTTGTCGCGGATGCAATTTTGCCATGAACCTTAGCTACTACAAAATCTTCTTTTTAGTGAATTTTTCTCTAAAAAAAATTGACTAATGAGGAGATCTCGACTTTTGAATTTTGAAAAAATTTCTTCAAATGAGCGCTATTTAGGACCCCTGGAACCCAAATCCGAGGTCGGTTTCAGACTTTATATGTTTATATATATATATATATATATATATATATATATATATATATATATATATATATATATATATATATATATATATATATATATATATATATATATATATATATATATATATATATATATATATATATATATATATATATTTGTGTGTGTGTGTGTGTGTGTGTCACACCTGTAACTAAAAAAATAATGGACCGATTTTGATAAAATTAGGTGAGTACCTTCCTTACGCGAGTGGCTTGGCTAAGTTCGTTAGCCAGGAAAATCCGCCGAGGTTTTCCCGGAAATTTTTGTGTTTTCTTTCGAAAAAAATCGAAAAAAAAATTATATCTCCGGAATTAACATAGTAAGGGCAACGGGTTTATATCATTATAGGTAAGCTACCTACCAAAATTTAGCGCTGTAGGTTAAAGGACAAAAAAGTTACAGGCGTTTAAAGAAAAATAAATTTGGGTTTTCCTCAAAACGTCAAAGTCGGGATTTTAAACGTCAAAATTGTTAATATTTATGCAATGAACCTGAAATTAATATGATCTATGGAAGGAAAATGTCTCAACAATAATATTTTACAAAGCCTGAACTTAAAATATTTGACTCATAATCATAAATTCGGGTTCATCTTTACCTCCCTAATCAAATTATATTATTAAAGAAACATTTTGTTTCAAAAGCAGAGTCGTATTAAATATTTTCAAGAAAGATGTAAAATGTCATTTTTTGTTATCAAAACGTTTGAAATTCAAAAGTTGTGATGTGGCATTGTTTTAAGGTAGTCCAAAGGTAACAAAATATGAAATAAAAAATCCAGAGCCGTATTTGAAAAAAAAAATGGAGTTGATGATGGTTTCTGAAAGACGAAACATCGGATTTCAAATTTGAAAATGCCATCTTGTAGGAAAGGAAAAGTGACCTTGATGAAGTGTGATTCATTTTGTTATATCTTTTTAAATAACGCCAGAAAAAAATTTAAACAGATTTTATGAGTTTTCGGTTTTTTCCGATTATCACCGGAAATATTCGGAATTTTATAATTTTCTAAACTGCATTTTGCTGAGAATCAAATTACGCAACTTTGCCATAATTTAACTGACGTTGTATCTCTTACAGTTTCCGAGATACCAATGATGAGACTCGAATTTGAGTCACCCTCTGTACATAGTTCAAATATTTCGACTAATATATAGAAGTTTTCTATATATTATGAAGGAATTAGGTAAAATAGGTAATGAAATATAATATGTAGTTTGTAGTTTGGGCATTAAATAATCCACACTTCTTTGTACTAAATTTAAATGTAGATGAAATTATTTTATTAAACAATTTTATATAGAAAATAAATGATATTAGGTTAAAAGAATAAAACAAAATATACAGGTATTTAAGGGAGTAGGGGAGAGTGGTATATACTGGGACGCTTTTTTTCTTTGGGCTGTACATTTTTTGTTTTTATAAATGAACTTAAAATAATTGTCATATCTTGATTGTATCACTATTGCCTATGTTATTGCCAAAATTTAGTTAAAAAAATCGATTAGTGTGCCAAAAAATATGAGTGTCTCACTATGTACCACTGTCTCATTATGTACCATCCCTCTGGTTTATACTGGGACATCATCAAAAAAGTCGTCAAATGAAACACTTTATTAGAAAATATAAAAACAAAACATAAATTAAACATTCTAATAGAGAAATGACACAAATAAGTATTCTTATATGGTAACAAAATAACAAAAATAAATATTCTTGTGATAATAAAATACCCAAATATCCTATTATGGTGCAAATTGCTGCCTAACTAATATTATAAAATTGAAAATCGAAATTAAATCGCATTTGCTTCATTGCCCTTTCAGTGCCTCCAACAAATGTGGGTTTTGGCAATTTAGAAACAACATTTTTTTTATCGAGAGTGTCTTCGTCTTTTGTTTCCGGAAATACAAATTTATTATTTGATAATTTCCTTAGAAAGTTGATTTTATAACTTCCTTCTTCAACAGCCTCTACTTGTCCCACAAAGTATTTTCGGTGCTTTTTATGAGAATGCGTGATTTCATAAAATGCAATAACAAAATCTGTAACTTTTGTGTCGTCGTTTTCATCATCCACCTTCTCCTCTTCCTCTTCTATAAAACTCACATCACTTGGATCACTTATGACTTCATCTTCTATGTCATCTTCACTACTAGAGGGTTCAACAAGTATTTTTCTCTTAACACTTTTAGGTTTTGTCAGTTTTGATAGTTTAAGACTTTTTTTGCGCATCTTTTCCATTTCTTCTTTCTCTTTTTCTTCCAGATTTGGTGTGTCTGTTAGGATTGTTGATTTTGCACGTTTTCTTCCTTTTCTAACAGTTTTTCTTTCTTGTGCTTTAACATATGGCCTAAGCTCTTCTGGTTTTGTGAACTTCTTGGTGGGTTCTGCAGAACGTGTGACCTGAGAAGTGGAACTTGTACTAGGTTGTGGTTCATTTTGAGGTTCATTTATTTTGTCAGTTTCAGTATCATTAGTCGTGTCTTGATCTGGTATTTGTCTATCTGTTACAGCAGAACATAAAAAATCCGATTCGTCGAAAACTTCAGGGTTAAACGGAGCTATACCAGAATTCCGAAATCCACTCATGATGTTTGATGGTACAAATGCTTGATGAAAAGCTGTTCCTGCAATCTCTGCTATATTGTAGATATTTACGGGAATTCCTGGATGGTTCAGTAGCCAGTCATCAACTGCTTTGTTATAATAAGTTTTAAATGGACCATAGCATGACACGTCTAGCGGTTGTAATTTATGACTGCAGTGAGGAGGCAGGGTCAGAAGTATCACTCCATTTTCTTTACAAAATTTGATCACATTGAAGTCACAGTGGCTTTCGTGGTTATCCAAAATAAGTAAAATTTTATTTTCTAAGCTACATCTGGTGTAATTAGTTAAGTGTTCAACATATTTCAGAAAATTTGGAGAGGTCATCCAGCCGGTGGGATGGGCAGCGCCTTTTGATCCCGGGGGAGCTCCGTTGAGCATATGAGGTTTAAAATTGTGCCTCGGAAATACAAACATGGGTGGTGTGTATGTGCCGTTTGCACATATGGTATTACACATAGTCACTAGAGTTCCCCTTTCGGCACTCGTTATTTTCCCCACTTGTTTGTCGCCACACGCTGCCAGAATTTTTGGCGGTTTTTGAACGGTTGTTACTGCAGTTTCATCACAATTATAAATTTGAGTTATTTCAAATTTGTGTTTTGACAATGCACGTTGGAGGTTATCAAAAAATATTTGAACATTATGCTTATTGAAGCTAGTAGCTCGCGTGATGCTCGTGGCCTCAGGCGTCCGTAAACTAATATTTGTCTGTCGTTTGCGAAATAAACGTATCCACTCCATTCCTGCTTTTTTATTGTCTTCCCAAGACTGGGGTATCTTCTTATTATTGGCAATCGCAAATTTGTACGCAAATTCCCGTGTGGAAGCAACAGTTAGTCCATAGCACATTTTTGAGCATTTAATTAGATAAAGTGCTAAAGCCGCTTCTTCATCGTCAGTGAATATTTGAGAAAATCCATGTTTCCGTTCAAAGCAAAAACTTTCTCGTTCATCTTCTGGAGTATTTCTGTATTTGGCTACCATCCTTTGCAAAGAAGACCTGCTCACACCATAAATATCTGCTGCAGTTCTTAAATTCTGCCTGCCAGAAATAATACTATCTACGGCAGTGCTCATCTGCGATTGACGCTGATTGTGGGAAGTCTTACTCTCTTTTATTGTTTTGGACTGATCCTTTCTTGGAATTTTTGGCATCTAGGAGGGAAAATGTCAAGTTTTACTTAATAGAAATATTAATTTGCCATTTTTCGAATATGGTGGTATATAGTGAGACGCAGTGGTATATAGTGGGACGTGTCCCACTATAGACCACATCAACTTGTCCCACAATAGACCACTAGGCACCTTTGTAAAAATAATTAAATTTTTGGACAATATATTTTGATAAGCTATGACAAATGGTAAGATACCTTGGTGATAGTTGGTAGGGCCCCCTCACCAAATTTGAAATTTATATTTCACAAAATAACTGTTTTTTAGCACAAATATTACACGCGTTAAATGTAACTTTTCGCTGAATTATATCGTGCAGCCATTTTATCACGTGAATGCTCCAATGGTAACTATGATTTCTGTGGTTTAAAACTACGATGTTTGTACATGCATCACTGTAAAAATACCAAGATTGGACTATCGACAACTAGATGGCCACAGAGTCCCTTGTCCCACTATAAACCACGGCCCAGTATATACCACTCTCCCCTACTAGTCAACTGAACCTTATTTTGATTTTTTCTGGTAAAAATACATTATATGTACTTACCTAGTACTTTGATATACGTGCCATGTATTTTCAAAAAAAAAACACTATCAAAAGAATGGCAAAGGCTCGGTGTACGTTATACTCGTTAATAAGAGTAAATATCATTGAAAGTTCGCTAATATTGTTATTGTTAAGAACATATTTCAAAAAACAAAAGATTTTAAAAGTTATAGTCATTATGGGGAACTTTTGCTGGACCCTGTATATTAATATACATGAAATATACCTTTGTACATGAAACTACATAGGTAGGTTTATTTATGTGTTTAGTAAACATTTAGATTAAACTTCATATTACAGGGGTGGATGAAAAACACACTTTTATTTGTAAAACTTTTATTAAGAAAAATAATATTTAATAAAGTACAGGGAATTTTATTCATTTCTAAAAAGTATTGTCTTGGTATGTATGCTGCGGGTTCTGTTTTGTTTGGATTTATCTAGGTTTTTTAAGGTCTCGTGATGAATCCTTATTTTAAAATATTGTTTTAAATTTAATTTTATTAGTAATATCGGGTGACTTTCTGAGGAAACATCCTAACAAAAAAAGTGATCCCCGCAGGCATCGTAAATAGAGAGTGGTAAATTTTGCTTCGTTTGATTTATTAATACCACACTGATGTTTTTTATGCGTGTGTCAAAAATGTTGTTAACTTTGTTAAAGTACTTAAAAAAGTTATCTGCTGTCCTACATGTATCTATAACGAGCCTGCTAGCCTTAGTAAGAGCTAAAACACATGAGGCGGTTTTCGCCGAGTCGGCAGCCCAACGGCGCAGCAGCAGCTCAAACCACACGCCACACTTGTTGCACCGCGGACCAACTAGTTCAATTTGCGCTGTTGTCTTGTGTAGTTGTGCTTTTGTAGTGCAATAATATGGCTTCTTCCTAAGAGAGTGATGATGATTTGTTTTTTCTTGCAACCGTTGGTTTGCTATATAATAAAATTAAGGAAAAAAACAACGCAAATATTGGTTACATCCCATAACAAGCGAGAGGTAGATTAAGGATAAGTACACTTGGAGAACACCCAAATCACCACAACACATATTTCAGAGACCTTACGATCGTTTCGTTGACCAAGTCAACATCTTCAGAGGAAGAAAAATTCTAACATAAAAAACTAGATCCCGTATATTTATATCGCGTCAAAGAAAACGAACTAGTCCGAAGGAAAGTTGTCGTCCAAGAACGATCGTTTGTTTATTGCGCAGTGAAACAGGTCGGAGACCTGCTTTAATCTTTTGGTCGACAAATTTATGACCCTTATCTAATATAGGTTTAAAAAGGACCGGCGTTCTTTAAAGAAACAGCACGTTTCCTTTCGATCTAGAACTTTACAATGTGGATATTGGTTTATGCCGATAAAGACATCTGCTGAGATAAACAACATAAACTCAAATCATCTCTTTTAAAAATAGAAAAATAAAACCCAGATGTCTGTCTCACCGTGTTACCTTTAACAAAGGAAAAATAGTTCAACTAAAATACTACACAAAAACTAAATATTGATTTTAATTCTACGTGAAAATATTTATATTGACTACATAGATACAAAAACCGAACAGGTATTTAAATCAAGACAAACATAGTGATTAGTATATGTATAAACCGGTCGAGTTATTGACCATAATTTATTATTCTACCAGACTAATTATGAGTATTTAAGCGGTCAAATGCAAAGAGCAAACAATGGGCTAGAAATTACAGGTGGCGCACGATTTAATGAAGTTTTGTTCTTAATAGACCTTAATATAAAAATACTTTCTAATGAATCAAGCATAGTTTGATGTCTGACATTTTTGACAAGTTTCAAATTTTCTTTGTCAATGTGGTGGTTATTATCCCACATATGTTGTGCCACACAAGATTTGTCTACCGTACCATATCGTAACTGTGCGAGATGTTCACGAAATCTGGTGGCTATGTTTCTCCTAGTTTGGCCCACGTATTTAAGATCACAATCTTTGCAACTAATCTCATAAATTCCGGACATTTCAGTGACTTTGTCTTTGTCTTTCGTATTACCCAACAAATTTTTTAAATTACTTTTCGTCGAAAACGTCAAATGTAAATCGGCTTTCTTAAAAATACTTTCCAAACCCTTTGTGATTCGTGGTTCATAAGGTAAACATACAAATTTTTTCTCGATTTTATCATTCTTAAATGTCGTACATTCAGATATCAATTTCTTTGTTCTGTGTTTGTTAACTAATTTGTCTATTAAACCATCCGAGTAACCGTTATATCTCGCCACATGTTTTATGTATTTTAATTCTGTATTAAATCTATTTTTACTCAACGGAAAATTTATCAATCTATTTACTAAGAAATTGAAACTAGCCGTTTTTTGTGCAAACGTATGGTGTGAGTCATTAGGAATATAATTAATAGTAGCCGTTTCCTTCCTATAGACATCAAATTCAAGCGAGCCTTTATTTTTATTTTTAATAACTAGTACATCTAGGAACGAAAGTTTATTGTTAATTTCTATTTCGTGGGTAAATTTTATTGAATCAAATTGACTATTTAGTTTTTCAGTAAATTCTTCTACCTTACATGTATTTGTGTCAAACACTGTAAAAATATCATCGACATAACGCAACCAAACTCTAGGGAAATACCCACTTTTATTTTTTAAATCCGTCTCAAATCTGCTCATAAACAAATCTGCAATAAAAGGCGATAATGGATTGCCCATAGCTGTGCCTTCAGTTTGCAGATTTGTTTATGAGCAGATTTGAGACGGATTTAAAAAATAAAAGTGGGTATTTCCCTAGAGTTTGGTTGCGTTATGTCGATGATATTTTTGCAGTGTTTGACACAAATACATGTAAGGTAGAAGAATTTACTGAAAAACTAAATAGTCAATTTGATTCAATAAAATTTACCCACGAAATAGAAATTAACAATAAACTTTCGTTCCTAGATGTACTAGTTATTAAAAATAAAAATAAAGGCTCGCTTGAATTTGATGTCTATAGGAAGGAAACGGCTACTATTAATTATATTCCTAATGACTCACACCATACGTTTGCACAAAAAACGGCTAGTTTCAATTTCTTAGTAAATAGATTGATAAATTTTCCGTTGAGTAAAAATAGATTTAATACAGAATTAAAATACATAAAACATGTGGCGAGATATAACGGTTACTCGGATGGTTTAATAGACAAATTAGTTAACAAACACAGAACAAAGAAATTGATATCTGAATGTACGACATTTAAGAATGATAAAATCGAGAAAAAATTTGTATGTTTACCTTATGAACCACGAATCACAAAGGGTTTCGAAAGTATTTTTAAGAAAGCCGATTTACATTTGACGTTTTCGACGAAAAGTAATTTAAAAAATTTGTTGGGTAATACGAAAGACAAAGACAAAGTCACTGAAATGTCCGGAATTTATGAGATTAGTTGCAAAGATTGTGATCTTAAATACGTGGGCCAAACTAGGAGAAACATAGCCACCAGATTTCGTGAACATCTCGCACAGTTACGATATGGTACGGTAGACAAATCTTGTGTGGCACAACATATGTGGGATAATAACCACCACATTGACAAAGAAAATTTGAAACTTGTCAAAAATGTCAGACATCAAACTATGCTTGATTCATTAGAAAGTATTTTTATATTAAGGTCTATTAAGAACAAAACTTCATTAAATCGTGCGCCACCTGTAATTTCTAGCCCATTGTTTGCTCGTTGCATTTGACCGCTTAAATACTCATAATTAGTCTGGTAGAATAATAAATTATGGTCAATAACTCGACCGGTTTATACATATACTAACCAATATGTTTGTCTTGATTTAAATACCTGTTCGGTTTTTGTATCTATGTAGTCAATATAAATATTTTCACGTAGAATTAAAATCAATATTTAGTTTTTGTGTAGTATTTTAGTTGAACTATTTTTCCTTTGTTAAAGGTAACACGGTGAGACAGACATCTGGGTTTTATTTTTCTATTTTTAAAAGAGATGATTTGAGTTTATGTTGTTTATCTCAGCAGATGTCTTTATCGGCATAAACCAATATCCACATTGTAAAGTTCTAGATCGAAAGGAAACGTGCTGTTTCTTTAAAGAACGCCGGTCCTTTTTAAACCTATATTAGATAAGGGTCATAAATTTGTCGACCAAAAGATTAAAGCAGGTCTCCGACCTGTTTCACTGCGCAATAAACAAACGATCGTTCTTGGACGACAACTTTCCTTCGGACTAGTTCGTTTTCTTTGACGCGATATAAATATACGGGATCTAGTTTTTTATGTTAGAATTTTTCTTCCTCTGAAGATGTTGACTTGGTCAACGAAACGATCGTAAGGTCTCTGAAATATGTGTTGTGGTGATTTGGGTGTTCTCCAAGTGTACTTATTAGTGCTCATCACAGGTTCCAGTTTTCACATAGGTAGATTAAGGGATATTTTTATACATTGTATGCCGAACTCATCGAGGATGCAGAAAAATTCTTCAATTTTACCAGAATGTCGAAAGAATTATTTCAAGAATTGTTATCAATTTTAAGAGATACTTGTAGTAAAGAAAATACTAATACGAGGCAAAGCATACCAGTTGAAGAAACGCTTTTGATAACTTTAAGGTAATCTAGCAATTATTTGTTTTTATTCATTAAATAAAACCGCAACAATTGGTATAACAATATATGTATTTATCGTTATAAAAATAAACAAGTCATATAGGTATTTAAAAATATCAAAAATATTAAAGAGTAATTATGATATTAGAATAGAGTCGCTTCTGTATCATCTTGGGAATATTCAGAAGAACTACTTGGCGAAGTTAAAGGTGATGCAGCAATTTGACGCTGAATCTCGGAAACCCCAGGTTGAGATTTTTGTTGGTGTTTTTGGCTATTTTCGGAGTGATGTGCCGATCAGAGTCGTAAACCCGCCGTCGGCGCCATGATCGTCGGCACGGTATGCCGGGCCGCCGCTTCGGCCGCCGAGTAGGCGCGACACCGTCTGTTTTGAACAATTGGATTGTCAAAAGAGAAGTGCCGACTCGGCGAAAACCGCCTCGTGAGTTTTAGCTCTTAGTATGCCATAACTTTTTCGTTTTTGAAGCAGAGAACTAGTCTCTTCGGCTTCTAGTATAAAGAGACATGTAGGACAATTAACACATTTTTTAAAGCTTTTGACGACAGAGCCTGATATATAGGCGACAACATCTACATATACAGTGAGGTCCCATGCTGAAGAAGAGTAGTAATACTGTTGCATGTTTGATTTAATGTTTTGTAAAAGAGTCATGTATTCATCTGTGCTTTCCAAATCGTCTCCAGTTTCTGTTGTAGTAAGACTACCAGAGCGACAGGTGAGGATACTGATTTCCTCTAAATTGATAGCATTTCCTGTGTCTGGTGCAAATATTTGACTATGAACTAGTAGTCTTTTGTAAGCAGCCTCAAATTGTCTGGCGGTTGGGCTACTATTATAACCTCCTTTACTTCGGATTGAACCCAAAAACAATTCTAAATGATCTTGGGATAATTTATAAATTAAAATATATTTTAACAACTTTTCTTCGAGAACCAAATCATCGTACTTTTTCTTTAAACTTGATGCATATTAAAAACCCTAAATATCCTGTCTTTTTGTTTGAGTTAATTATTTTGGTCTGCCTTTTAGTGTTAAACTAAATATATAGTTTTTAATTCCCTCCATATAACCAAAAAAATTAAGTGCTGTGTTTGATGAGAGAGGTTTTTATACAAATATTTAACTAAACGGTTTCTTGAATTGAATATGTCAAATAAGTTGTTGAATTTCAATGAAAAGTCTGATGTTGCCTCTGATTCCTTAAATTCTGGACATTTAAAGTCTTCTCGGAGATAAGTGATAGCATCACTAACACTTCGGCTTATGGTCTGAGTGGCCAAACGCACTTTCATTTTTTCTCTTGTCCGTTGAAGATGGCGCAAACGTATTTTTGTTGCTGCATGCAGACCTTCTATATTGTTTTTCAACTAAATCGGTTACATACTTCCATTTTATGTCTGAATTACTAGCATTCTTTATATCAGTTTGGGATGCCATACAATTGCGCACAAGTTTAATCATATGGCATGCGTCCAGAAATATATATATATATATATATATATATATATATATATATATATATATATATATATATATATATATATATATATATATATATATATATAATGTTTATTTACCCACGTAAAGTACACTTTTAGTAATAGCAATCACAATTTTTACAATCACAAAGATCCTAACATGATTATGTTGATAACATCCGAAGGCGCATTAAACATAAGAGAGAGAGACCCGCAACGACGAACCTGCATGCGGGCTATTTTTTCTCCTTATACTTTTCTAAACAAAAATTTGTACACAACGTGCCACAAAAAAACCTATATATAAAATAATTATACAATAGTGTACGCGACCTAAAGTATCGCACACTTACACGTTCTCAAATCACCAGTGTAACTCAGACCAGCACAATTTTAACCACACATTAACACATTTGAACAACACACGTACCCACTGACACACATACGGGAAACAAAAGCAGTAATTAATACAATAAGTAACAGAGAACACATATCAGACGCACACTTCCACAAACCGACATACTTATGTAGGAAATATTTGATAAAGAGTTGAAATAAAGTCCAGTATCTATCAATCGGTGGGCCTCTTGTCTGGTCATTTGAACAACACACGTACCCACTGACACACATACGGGAAACAAAAGCAGTAATGAATACAATAAGTAACAGAGAACACATATCAGACGCACACTTCCATAAACCGACATACTTATGTAGGAAATATTTGATAAAGAGTTGAAATAAAGTCCAGTATCTATCAATCGGTGGGCCTCTTGTCTGGTCATTTGAACAATCCACAACTTAATTTTACGTTTGAAAAGAGAAAGAGAGTTCAACTTTTTTAAAGATTCTGGCAGAACATTGTATATTTTTGGAGCAAGGTAAGTATAAGACCGCTGTCCAATAGTCTTCTGCATAGTGGGAACATTGAGGCAACTTACTTTATGCCTCGTTCCGTAGACATGGTCTATGCGAATGGAAGCATTAACATTTTTTCTAGTATGGATCAGAAGCGCTAAGATGTAAGTCTGTCTAGGATCTATAATTCCTGACTCCCTAAAGAGCGCATCACTAGGGTACACAAAACACCTGTTCTAGATAATTTTCAATATCCACTTCTGGATCACTTCCAGCCTCTTATAGAAACAGTCCGCCACACCACCCCAAGCAATAATCCCATAGTTAATATGATTGCGCACCAATGCATAGTATACGCTCCTCAGATGATCCAAGTCAAGGAATTTTCTTAAGTATTTAAATTTGTAAGTTAAACACCTCAACTTACCGACCAATTAGTTAACATGGACATCCAATTTCATGTGGCTGTCCATGATCACCCCAAGGTATTTAATCGTTGAACTGGAGGACAGCGTCATGTCACAGCCATTATATCTAAACGATATGTCTGTAAAGTCCGGCAGATGAGATCTGTAACTAGCATACGGTGAAAATTTTGTTTTATCCATGTTTATTGTCAAAAGCTTTTCACTGAAATAATCCAGCAAAATGAGAAGTTCACGTTGTATTGTGTTTCTCAAAGTTGTCCAACTACTACCCCTGCAAAACACGACTGTATCATCAGCGAAACTGGTAAGTTCACCTGATATTGGTAGTTCGAATAAAGAATTTATGTATATAACAAACAATAACGGCCCCAAAACTGTCCCCTGCGGCACCCCGAAACGTACAGTTCTCATCATACCATCTATGAGCACACACTGATCTCTATCAGATAGGTAACTGTCAAACAATCTAGGAGCAGTGCCTCTTATTCTAACGCTTTCCAAGGTCTCTAACAGATCTGGGTGACTGACCGTATCGAACGCCTTGGCTAGATCAATGTAGATGCATATCGATGGTTCTGCTTCATCCATGGCTTTGTAAATTTTACCTGCTAAATCTGCAATTGCATCTTGCGTAGAGCGACCCTCTTGAAAACCAAACTGACATTCTGATATTAATTTGTACTTATGGACAAAACTATACAACCTTTTTTTTATATATTTTTTTCAATGATCTTAGATATATTTGAGATCAGCGAAATTGGTCTGTAGTTGGAAATATCCAACCTATCTCCAGATTTGAAAACTGGTTTAATTACCGCTGTTTTCAGAATTTTGGGGAAAACACCACTCTCCAAAACCAAACCAGCTATATATGTCATTGGATCCACCAGATATTTAGAACAAGTTTTGATGGTATATGCACCAATACGGTCATTTTCGGAAGATTTTTTAGTTTTTAGTCCACCTATTATTTCTTCAAGCTTCTCCTTCTCTGGTTTACACAAATATATGCTGTTTTTGATAGATTTATGTGTTGCTTTTTTTCCTGATCTATTAATTTGTTGTTCTTCGATGCGATACTATTTATACACTTCCACATCTGTTTAGAACAACTTTTGTTTTTATTGATTTCGTGCTTATAGAAATCACATTTAGCTTTATCAGATCACAGAGAACATTTCTATACGTTCTAAACTCTGTTTGCAGAGCGAGGTCGTAAGGTCTTTTCTGGAGGCCTTTATACATCATGTTTTTTGTCTCTACGGACTGTATTAAACCTTCTGTTATCCAAGGATTTATTTTTAGGTTGACCTTATTAATTTCTATTTTTCGGTGGCAACCTTCAATTATCTGCCTCAATTTGTTAACAAAAGACTCTGCAGCACAATTTGGATCCTGGCTACAGTAAACGTCAAGCCAACAACTCTCGCGCTTTAGTTCATCTTTTAACTCCTTATAGTCAATAAACGATTTAAACGACCTTACCTGGCTATCATGTTCCTTAGCAGTCTGAAAGTCCCATCCAAGAAGAACAGAATAATGATCGGTCAGTATTGTACGAAATACTATGGGCCAAGAACATTTTAGAGGTTCTTTTGTTTTTATGAATATATGGTCCAAACACGTCTGGCTCACACCCTGTACACGAGTTGGTTTATTTATCAAGGAAGGAAATCCAGATTCCTGCAGCACGTTGATGTATTCTTGGCAACAATCATCATTGCTGAGAATATTTACATTAATATCACCCAACATGATATTGGCCTCATCTCTCCATGATTTCCCACATAAATACTCGTAAATCTCAATATTAAATGCAGAAGGACACGTTGACGGTGGTCTATACAGGGCCAATATATCTATTACTTTATGTTTATGATTTACCATAAGTTCTACTGCTTTAACACTGCCTAAATATACCACCCTGTATCTATAGTGTAGTCCCTGTCTTATATAGATAATTAGCCCATCACATATATTTATGTTCCCCTCGTTATACAGATCATAGCCATTTATCCCGAAAATATCAAGGTTATATAGCCTTCTAGTTTCCGTGAGGAATTTGTAATCAAACGCACAGTCCAAACCACGGAGCAATACTTGCAACTCATCGAAATTTTTCTGTGGCCCTCTAATATTATTGTGAAAAATCTTAAAACCTACATTATGACTATGACTCAGCTGCGCTCTCGTGTCAACTATGCTATCAGTCACAACAGTATCAACTTCCTCAACCTGATAGTCTCGGATATAGGCATCCATTTTACAGTAAAAACTGGCAACAAATACAATATGTCAAGTACTGTAGAAAACACTGAAAAAATCCCACAGTAACCAACTATTTTTCGAGAAAGAAACAAAACAACAGAACAAAACCAACCCCAACCAATTTAAATGCATGCAAAGTCCAAGATGCGACTTAAAGTAACAAGTCGACAAACAGATTACATCTACATTTCCCCCTCGCAAAAGTGCAAATACAAGAGACTAAAAAATACACACATATACATATACAAACATATACACACATACATGTACCCACACATATATAAAATATGTATGATTATAGCACAAAAAAAATCGACTGGAGCAATACGGAGATATAAATAAAACAGAACAAAGCAAACTCGCATATAAAAATTTAAAAATCTTAATCTATAGAAAATCAACACAGCGTCACACAATTTACCGACACATTATGCGACAACAACTCTAAAACAAGAGTGTTCCAAGCAAATAAAATAAAAGTTTACATAATATCAGTGAGAACACGCGTTCACACAATAAACAATAAATCAAATTGCCTTACTCAGTTATCTACGCAGATAAAAATGTAAACAAACACATATACACCCATACAAAAAACAACCATCAATTAACTCGCTTCTTCTGGACATTCGGATTTCTTCCAATGAGGGTATCCACCTTTCCTGGTGGCTTTCTGAAACTGCTTGAGTTGCTCCTTAGCGCTGGTTTCCTCCTGGCCTCGGTGGGATCCACACCAACAGTTATAGGCAGACTTTCTTCTGGCCTATTGAACACATCCGCTTCTATCAGGGCCGTTGTAGGTGTGGAAGGACAGCTATTCGGGCGTTCTATTAGCTGTGCAGGACCCACAAATTTTAAGTCTTCCACAATATCGTAATCCAAATCTTCAGGGCTATATACCTCGCCATTGACGTACAGTTTATTATTCCTTATGTATGCGTTTTGTTTTCGTTGCCTAGCTGTTTTCAAATGCTTTACAATAATCTTTCTCTTGGCTTGTTCTTCTCTTGTCAAATCGTTTGATATATAGATTCCACTACCTTTTAATGTCTCGGCCTTACTCATTAATCCTGCCTTCGCCAAGTAAGCGGTGAACTCCACCAAAATCGGCCTCACTGGACCCTTTCCCAAGAGGTAAACAATGCTTATAGCATGTTCCGACAAATCTACATCTAACAGGTCATTAATTTTTTTAACCACACACTCCGGTAAAATATTTTGAGAATATTCAGTTTCCTAAATTCTAAATATAACGATATTCTTCTTTTTTAATTGTTTTTCTAGGATTTCAACTCTCTCCCTAAGCAAATCGTTCTGCACTTCCAGTTTAGATACATTTTCCTCGAAAACCGCACAGATTTTCTTTTCCAGGCTTTCAATCGCTTATTTTAATTCCAGCTAATTTTCCGTCACAGTGTCATAAATTGTTTGGAGCGTTATATTTCCCTGTGTAGACATTTATTTAAAGAATTCACTTCTTCTTATCAAATACTTAATCAGAGTGATAAATAAATCACGATTTAAATTGTTCTAGGTTCTGCCCTATACTTAAGAAAACTTTCACTTTTTTTTACTCTAATACACAATTAAGGTTCTTCTCTTGCAGCTATAATGATAGTTTTCTTTAGCATAACAAAGTATACAAAAGTCCATTCACAAACCGTAGCTGACTCCGACGTAAGATTAAAAACAAACAGGAGCACAAGAATACACGTCTAGACTGTTCCAAGACTCACTCACTCTCCTATATATATATATATATATATATATATATATATATATATATATATATATATATATATATATATATATATATATATATATATATATATATGTATATATATATATATATATATATATATATATATGTGTCATAGGGTGTTTAAATGAGGTTTTTAAATTTAGTGGGTCAGAGAAATGTGCACCCAGTTTTTCTGCCATTGTGATATTTGCAGGTGGACCATCAAAAGTAAGCGATGTTACTGTTACTCCACTGACATGAATAAATTCTAGACTTTTTTTACTAGTTCAGCTTTTGTGGAAGCAGGTATTTTCCAGGAGTCATTTAAAGCAACTAGCATAAACACTAAAGCTTCCCTGGCTTCAGGAAGCGAATCTTCATCAATGTTGGTACCAATATCCACGTACCCAGTGAACTTTTGCCCTGTCCATTCTATCTGACGCCTAATCGACCTTTCGTCCATAACAAGATTGCATAAAAGTGGCTGAGATGAATCTCTTTGTCTCACGGTTAAAGCAGTAACGGCTTCTTATGTAAATCCCGGACTTCAATCAACTGCTCTGTACCATTTAGATATGGTCCCTAGATGTGGTAGAGTTTGATTGAAAGTTTTTCTCACAAAATTGTATTCTTTTGGAGAATAAAATGACAAGGTCATTGCAAAGGATCGTAGTGTAGGATTGTATTTCTGTGTTGAAGGTCCTTTTAGCAATCTTTCAAAGATGTCAACAGCGAGTCCCGAAAGTGATGCCTGTAAGGAGATAGTAGTTACTGTTTGTTACACTTTCAGAGGAATATGAGGAATGACACTTTTTAGTACTTAGGTCCTGCTTAGGTCAATCATCGATTTTATAAATTTTATTTACAAAATCAACGCTGATTTTATAACAACAAAATAACATTGATTTAAATATGATACTTTTATTGTTGATTCTGACGACTCTGACAAAGGACTTTTCCTTTAAATAAGTAAGCAGTGATTTAAGAGAAGTAATCCGCAGTCTCAGCCTTCTGACAGAAATCTGTAGGGAATGAATTCGTTTTTGTGCCTTCTAAAAACTTGCTTTACTTGTACAAGATTTTTTCTACGTTTCCTAGGAGTGGAAAAATCAATACTTTCCAAGTACCCTATGTAGCGCACCCTCTTTTTGCCTTTTCTTTTTGGAGGAGGCGTTTTTTGTTCTGGTTCTAGGTGCGTCGTGGTTTGCAACTTTGCCAATTCCATTTCAGCTTCAGAAGCGGCAACAGTAGCTGAGGATGACGATCATTCTGGAAGATTCTCTAGTATTCTATAATCAAACATCATTTAATTATATACAGGTAGGCGCATTGAAAACGAAACAGACCGATTTGCGTCCAGAGAATTTTTTTTATTTTTAAGAAACGCTGAAACGCGTCAATTTTAATATTGAGGGGGATATGTTTTGACGTAAAACTTAACTTTGTCACATCAACCCCTTAAGGGTGGTGATAACAACCCTTATATTTTAAATAGGGAACATGGGTCGAGTGTTACATCATTTGAAAGCTATTTCTTTTCTGAATTCAGCACACTATTTTTTTTGGACGTTTTATCAACTGGTTTAAAAATTATTCACAGTTGAAGTTGCAAGAACGTATTTCATTCATTGTGATAAGAAATTCACTAGTTAGTCAATTTTTGTTTAAAAAAAAGAAACAAAACCAAACGTTAAAAAATGTTTATTCAGTTAAGTAAGTGTTCAAATTGTTGCTTTCATACAAAAGTACAAATTTTGTTCAAAACGAGCTCTGACATTCTGGAGCATTTGAGAGTTATTAGACGGCATTCTTCAACAATGCGTCGTCATAATTCTTTCAGAGACTCCGGTTCTGTTGCGTAAATTCTACTCTTTAAATGGCCCCATAGAAAGAAGTCTAAAGGAGTTAAATCCGGTGATATAGGGGGTCACTCAATAGCACCTCTACGCCCAATCCATTGTCCTGGAAACTCTGTGTTCAAAAACTCCCTAACACGTTGTGAAAAATGTGGAGGAGCTCCATCTTGTTGAAACACTAATTGACTTTCTTGATAGCAATCATCATTTTCAACAATGTCAATTAATCGAGGATAAACGATATCTTCTAGTAACTCCAAATACGTTTCGCCACTCAAATTGCCATCAAGAAACATTGGTCCGATTAAACGGTCTCCAAAAATGCCAGTCCAGACATTCAATTTCTGTGGAGTTTGAGTGTGGACTTCGTGAAATTTTCTTGGATTATTATGTGCCCAATAACGACAATTATGACGATTGACTGTAGAGTCTAATAAAAACGTACACTCGTCTGAAAAACAGATATTGAACAGAAAGTTCCCGTTATCAGGTATTCGCGCAGTCATAACTTCACAAAACTTCAGCCGCCGATCAAAATCATCTTCATTCAGTTGTTGTCCAAGATGAATTTTATACGGGTGAAATTTATGATTCTTCAATATTCGCTGAATAGTTCTTCTTTTGGTTTTTGAAACAGTGGCCAATTTTCTCGTGCTCAAAGTTGGGTCTGCAGCAATTTGTCCTAAAACTTCAATCTCAGTTGTCTCATTTCTAACCGGAAATTCACGTTCAGGATCCCGTTTTTTGTTGGCTACTGAACCACTTTGTCGAAACTTTGCAATTAACTCCAAAATGTATTTTCTGTTAACATGTCTGTTCGGATGTCGTTCATTAAACAAATTTGCAGTACGGTTGGCACAGTCATCGTTTTTGAAAAAAAGAGTAATTGAAGACCTTGGTGCAAAAACCGGCCAAGTCCTAAAATTAAAATTTGTGAGAAATCAAAAAAAACTTTCTAAATTTGGAAATAAATTTGCAACTGTCCCAAATTTTGGTTTAAATATAGATATTATTGTTATTTGTTATATGGCCCAATATAAAATTGAAATTTTGTAAAAATCACACCAAAAGTGATTTTTGAAAATTTGGACTTGTCCGACTTTTGCACCAAAATATAAAAAAAAACACAAAATTTATTAAACCAATATTTATTTCATAAATAAAATATTATTCAAGTACAGAACTACATAAACGAAGAGTCTGATTCATAGGCTGCGTCTTCTAAAGGTTCCTCTCGAGGTTCTACCGCCTCCACTTGTGGTTCTGGTTCTTCTCCAACTTCCGCGAATATTCTATTGTAGTAACCGTGGTATGCTTCTGGTACATATTTCTTAACTAATAGCTTCACATCTTCCACCTTTTTCTCATTTATTGGCAAAGGATAGGCCTGGGTCATCTTTGTCGTAGGTAGCGATAAATTAGTGCCAAGCTTAGTAGCGGAAAATTTATCGAAAATTGGAAATGAAACGTTAGTGCTACATTCAATGAAGTTAGAACCGCTTTGATATTTAAATAATCGGAATGTTGAGATAGAAAATTTTGTTTTATTTTTTTGGCTGGTAAACGTTGCTTTAAAAATGGGTTTAAAATGCTCGGTGAAGTCCATTATTATGTCCTGAGTTACATCTACGACCCGAAACATTTTGCTAGTTTTTCTTACTAGTTCTTTCCATTCGGCAGGTACGTAAACTCGTTCTCTTCTTCTTTTCTCTTTTTCTATTAAGCCAAAGGAGCGGTCACAGGGTAAAAAACTATGACCAGGCTCAGGATATTGATGAATAACTTGAGTAATATTTTTAATACGCTGATTAACCAAGGTGAACAAATATTTGGTGATAGTATGATTTTTGTTCTGAGCAAACGAGTTGTCAGAAAACAGGTACAATGTTGTTATAGATTCGGAAAGAAGCGTAGTAATATAATGGTGGATAAAACTAATGACTTCGTTGCTACTTTTTTTTGATGTGGCCTCGTCGTACATGTAAAATGTTGATAACCCGGTTTTTCCAGAAAAAATACAAAAGTTGTATTGCCACAGCTGTCGCTTATAAGAAACGTCTCCAGCCGGAACATGCGGGAGAGGAAGATTTTGTTGGTAGTCAAAACATAAAACTTCTACTGTTTCATCGGTCTTGGCAAGCAGGGTTTTCTCTTTCATCGATGTATAGAATACTTCCGCTTTTCTAATATGTAATGTTTTTTCTCTCTCTAGTACATGTTTGGTCGCAAGATCTTGCTCTGCTGCTGTTAAATTTTCCAACCTATCGCATGTCTGACATGTATCCGAACGAGGAGAACCAAAGCTTATATTGTAGTTTTCGCGAAAATGACGAAAGTAGAAGTCATACGAAACCTTTGCTTGACATTTTTCTTCACGTTTAAGTTTTTCAGAGACATCTGGTTCATATTTTTCCAAGTATAACCTATACATTTTGGAAACGTTCAGATCAGACGATAAATAGGTCCGACGTTCGTTTTTCTCTCGACTATAATGTGATGAGCGCTTGGGAAAGCTTAGTATATGGTTATCTATAGCAGCTATAAAATTTCTAGGAATTTTGTTAGGGCGATTATTATGTTTACCCCTCATGTCCAGTGGCGCGGCGATTTTTTCTTTTAAAGTGAGCCCTATACGATTTGTAATTGGTAATTCCATGGATTGAACAAAATGCCTGTCTGCAGACCATATATTCAGTACCTTTAACACGAATCTGAAATATAAGCATATTTAAGATTTAATGTTTTTGAATAGTAGCTACAAAAATAATAAAAATCATTTTAAAAAATATAAAAGCCGAACCCATTTTTAAAGGAAAAATCTAATTATTAAAAAGTTAAAAACAAAGTTCAGTAAATTTAGTAAAGGAAAATTATGTCTAACGTCCGCCATTTTATTTTTTTATAATGTATCCAGCGACACCTCACTTAACAAATTCGGTTAAGCCGTTTAGGCTATAGAAGGGAAAAAAGAAAAACCAAAATGGTGTCTAGTGTCCGCCATTTTGATTTTTTTGTGGCGTAATATAAAATACCGTAAGTAAACAATGTGAATCCGCCACAAACATATAGAAACTATCCGGTGACAATGCCCACATATTTTGGCAATTTTTGATGTTGGTGTTTTGCCATTAGATGGCATTACACCAATATTTATTATATAGAAACTAACTAAACTTTAATCATTATCTATCTTAACTTACCTTGTAATGGAAAGTAACAGTCTTTGCTTTGCCGGTTCCTGTTCTCAATCTTTTTCTTGCTACCTTGTCTACCCGGATTAGGCCACCCAAGTATAGATCTTGCTTTTCTTTACTAGCTAAGCCATTAAATTCCTGCAAGACTTGACTTCTTTCTTCCGCATTGATCTTCGAAAAACATTTAAGACGACAAGCACAATCGTTACCCACTTTTCGCTCTGGTATTAATTTTCCACTTTTTGCCGTAGTGTACTCTTCATCTTTTGCCATTTTTGCTTTTCTAATATTTCGTTGCCATAATGCCTCATTTCGTATTCTCTTTTTTCCTTTTTTTGTAGAAGGAGTATTTACATTGGCTGGTAAAATATCCTTGTTTACAACTGGCATCAGACTCGGATTATTTAAAGGAATATTTTCAATTTCCTGCGATTTGTCGTTCGTTTTTTATTTTTTTTGTTTATAACTAAGCTAGTACTAGGCTGATCGCTATCAGATGGCAAATATTCACTACCAGATGACATAAAAGGTTCTTCTTCATCAGATGCCATCATGTTTGATATTATCACACTACTATTATGCGTAAAAATACACACGATAAACAACAGACCATGTGCCACGTGCACATAAAAAGCAACAAGAAGACTGAATCTTGCCGGAACGCGTCTAATAAGCTTAGCGCGCAATCGTTCATGGTCATGTCCTCCCACTCCACTAGTATTAACGTTGGTGCAAAAATCGAACAAGTCCTGGACATGACTGGTTTTTGCCCCAAAGGGTACTGTCAGCTAAGTCCTTTGGGCATTTCAAATCATTAATATATTTCGGACTTGTCTGATTTTTGCACCAATCGATCAGGGATGCTTTAAATTATATTCCCAGTGAAAAAACGTAATTTAACCCAAAAGTGGACTTGGCCGGTTTTTGCACCAAGGTCTTCAATTATTGCAACTCTTTCTTCTACAGAATACACCATTGTGAAATTAATTTTCGGTAGTACTATCAACTATCAAACTGACCGATAAACTGAAATAAAAAACTCGGGACGCAGCAAGTGCGTTATGGTAGTGAATTTTTATTAAATGCTTCAAATTTAAATAACTCAATTTTCTATAAACTTAGAGAGTTTAATTTCAATACGTAGTAAGGTTTTTCCTAAGGCAAGATATCCACAAAATTTCATTAAAATAACTTTGTAATTTTCGGAGAAAAAAATTTTTTTCGAAACAAAATTTAAAATTTGAGTAACTCAATTTTCTCTAAACTTAGAAAGTTGAATTTTGGTACGTAGTAAGGTTGAGGCAACATATATGGGAAATTTCATTGAAACAGCTTTGTTACTTTCGGAGAAAAAAAAAATTTTTCGAAAGAAAACTCAAAATTTTTCCGGAAAACCCCGTCTGATTTTTCTGGATAACGAACTCATCCAAGCCATTAATAAAAGACAGGCACTTGCCAAGTTTCATCGAAATCGGTTAATTATTTTTTGAGTTATCATATATATATATATATATATATATATATATATATATATATATATATATATATATATATATATATATATATGGTTGATTTTGAATTGAGGGTGTCAGACGGCGCATCCTAAACTGCGCAGCCAAGATATGAAACAGAAACGTTAATACCGTATACAGTGTTGTCGGGTTGTAGTTCTTTCATTTAATAAGATCTAATAAATATTTTATACTTTTTAATATATTTTTGCCTGTATCAAATAAATCTAAAAATAGGTCCAACAGCATCTACAAAAAATGTAAAAAAACACAATATTGTTACATTTAAGTGTTTACTGGTTAAATTTGCAGAGAACCAGCTGAACGCTTTTTAGTGAATTTTCTTCGAAAAAATCCACTATTGGGGCGATCCCGACTTTTGAGTTTTATAAACAAAATATTAAATGAGCGCGAACTAGGATCCCTAGAACCCACATCCGGGGTCAGTTTCAATTTTTATAAGTTTATATATATAGGCCGACGTTAAAGAAATAAAAAACGACGTTAAAGAAACAAAAAACAAAACAAACCTACCTATCAAATTTGGTTACCACAGCTGTTTTATTTTTTGAGAACATTTTTTTTCGATAGAAAACAAAATTTTCCCGGAATACCGGTTCCGATTTTCCTGGCTAACGAACTTATCCAAGTCACTTACAAAAGGAAGGCACATGCAAAACTTGATCGAAATCGGCATATTATTTTTTGACTTATCGCTGTAATACATATAAAAAATGAAACTGACCCCGGTTATGGGTCCTAGTTCACGCTCATTTTTTTTTAAATTCAAAAGTCGGAATCTCTCCAATAGTGGATTTTTTCGAAGAAAATTCACTAAAAAGCGTTCGGATGGTTCTCTACAAATTTAACAAATATACACTTAAATGTAACAATATTATGTTTTTTTACATTATTTGTAGATGCTGTTGGACCTATTTTTAGATGTATTTGATACAGCCAAAAATATATTAAAAAGTATAAAATATTTATTACATCTTATTCAATGAAAAAAAGTACAACCCGACAACACTGTATACGGTATTAACGTTTCTGTTTCATATCTTGGCTGCGCTGTTTAGGATGCGCTGTCTGACACCCTCAATTCAAAATCAACCATATATATATATATATATATATATATATATATATATATATATATATATATATATATATATATATATATATATAAACATATAAAAATTAAACCTATTTACAAATGAACTTTAATAAGACATTAAGCTGTGACAATACCTCTCTCAAGCACCCTAAAATATAATCAAAATGTGCACAGTTATATATGTTTTATTTCTTTTTCCCTTGTCTTAATACACTACATATTTTATGACAATCGATTTAATTTACTTATTTGATTTCATAAATAGTCGGTTAATAGTGACTTGGAATGAAGTAGACACCACATCTTCAAACATATTAAGAGAAAAATTCACTAATATGAGTAAATCAACAGCAACTGGGAATGAATTCGGTCAGTCGCCCAGCCACGTGGTTAAAAAACACTGTTTGTATGAGTAGTTAGAACTCTAGATCTAAATAAAAGGACTGTAACAGCGGCAGAAGCAGAAGTCAATGGAAGGTTGATGAATGAATCTCATGAGTCAATAAGAAAAGCATTGACTAACCAACAGCAACCACATACTTATGATTTAAACATTTTTCAAATTTGAATAGCTCAATTTTCTGTAAACCTAGAAAGCTGAATTTTGGCACATAGTTAGGTATTTCCCAAAGCAATATGTAGACCAAATTTTATCGAAATTTTCGGAAAAAAAAATTTTTTTGAAAGAAAACTCAAAATTTTCCCGGAAAACCCCGTCCGATTTTTCTGGCCAACGAACTCATCCAAGCCATTAATAAAAGAAAGGCACTTGCCGAGTTTCATCTAAATCGGTTAATTATTTTTTGAGTTATCAGACGGATACATATATATATATATATATATATATATATATATATATATATATATATATATATATATATATATATATATATATATATATATATATATATATATATATATATATATATATATATATATATATATATATATATATATATAAGCATATAAAAATTCAAACTGACCCCGGATATGGGTTCTAGGGGTCCTAATTCGCGCTCATTTGAAAGAATTTTTGCAGTCTCACCATCGATACCTCTCTATTAGTGAATTTTTTAAATAAAAATTCACTAAAATGAAACTGACCCCGGTTATGGGTCCTAGTTCACGCTCATTTTTTTTTTAATTCAAAAGTCGGAATCTCTCCAATAGTGGATTTTTTCGAAGAAAATTCACTAAAAAGCGTTCGGATGGTTCTCTACAAATTTAACAAATATACACTTAAATGTAACAATATTATGTTTTTTTACATTATTTGTAGATGCTGTTGGACCTATTTTTAGATGTATTTGATACAGCCAAAAATATATTAAAAAGTATAAAATATTTATTACATCTTATTCAATGAAAAAAAGTACAACCCGACAACACTGTATACGGTATTAACGTTTCTGTTTCATATCTTGGCTGCGCTGTTTAGGATGCGCCGTCTGACACCCTCAATTCAAAATCAACCATATATATATATATATATATATATATATATATATATATATATATATATATATATATATATATATATATATATATAAACATATAAAAATTAAACCTATTTACAAATGAACTTTAATAAGACATTAAGCTGTGACAATACCTCTCTCAAGCACCCTAAAATATAATCAAAATGTGCACAGTTATATATGTTTTATTTCTTTTTCCCTTGTCTTAATACACTACATATTTTATGACAATCGATTTAATTTACTTATTTGATTTCATAAATAGTCGGTTAATAGTGACTTGGAATGAAGTAGACACCACATCTTCAAACATATTAAGAGAAAAATTCACTAATATGAGTAAATCAACAGCAACTGGGAATGAATTCGGTCAGTCGCCCAGCCACGTGGTTAAAAAACACTTTTTGTATGAGTAGTTAGAACTCTAGATCTAAATAAAAGGACTGTAACAGCGGCAGAAGCAGAAGTCAATGGAAGGTTGATGAATGAATCTCATGAGTCAATAAGAAAAGCATTGACTAACCAACAGCAACCACATACTTATGATTTAAACATTTTTCAAATTTGAATAGCTCAATTTTCTGTAACCCTAGAAAGCTGAATTTTGGCACATAGTTGGTATTTCCCAAAGCAATATGTAGACCAAATTTTATCGAAATTTTCGGAAAAAAAATTTTTTTTGAAAGAAAACTCAAAATTTTCCCGAAAAACCCCGTCCGATTTTTCTGGCCAACGAACTCATCCAAGCCATTAATAAAAGAAAGGCACTTGCCGAGTTTCATCTAAATCGGTTAATTATTTTTTGAGTTATCAGACGGATACATATATATATATATATATATATATATATATATATATATATATATATATATATATATATATATATATATATATATATATATATAAGCATATAAAAATTCAAACTGACCCCGGATATGGGTTCTAGGGGTCCTAATTCGCGCTCATTTGAAAGAATTTTTGCAAAGTCTCACCATCGATACCTCTCTATTAGTGAATTTTTTTAATAAAAATTCACTAATAAACCGCATTTCTCTCATTTCGATAAGATATGTTTTGATATTCAATTTTTTGTTTACAAACCAACAAAACATTGACTATCAACACATTTCTTATCGGAATGAGTGAAATGCGTTTTTGCATCTTCAACTGTTAATAATTTTAATTTTTAAACGAGTTGACAAAACTTCCAAAAAAATTAGCGTGCTGAATTCAGAAAAGAAAGAGCTTTCAAATGATGTAACACTCGATCCATGTTCCCTATTTAAAATATAAGGGTTGTTATCACCCACCACCCTTAAGGGGTTGATGTGACAAAGTTGAGTTTATGTCAAAACATGTACCCCTCAATATTAAAATTGACGTGTTTCAGCGTTTCTTAAAAAAAATTCTCTGGATGCAAATCGGTCTGTTTCGTTTTCAATGCGCAACTCCGTATATATATATATATATATATATATATATATATATATATATATATATATATATATATATATATATATATATATATATATATATATATATATATATATATATATATATATATATATATATATATATATATATATTTATTTATTTATTTATAACTGTACCCTTCTTTTAAACACCCTAAAAAGTATTTAATTTTATTGACTTAGTTGACTTTCTATCTATCACTGTTGGCAACAATTTTTTAAATTTATATTATTTTATACTTTTTAGTTAGATCTGCTATAAAAGCATGTTTTTAGTTTTTCAAACTATTATCTATTCCGTTGTAATTCAAAAAGCGTTAATTGTTATTAAGAAAGTGTCAGTTGTAATTTATATAAATTGTCATGGATTTCTGTCAAATAAAATTGTGAAAAATCTAAAACAGGGGGTGTTCGTTATTGTTCAAATATTATAATTATTTCTACAACATAATAAAAGTTATTCTCTATAAACGAAAACGATTTACCCACTACCTGATTAAAATTATTGCAGGAACAGAGTATTTATGTAAAAATAATACATTATAAACACCACAAACCAGCTTATCTCTCAGGGCCTGATTTAAAAATTGATCGAATTTGCAGGACTTTGCCAACTCTTTCAGGGCTGACACATATTCAGATACCTTTTCTGAATTTAATTGCTTCCTATTATAAAATTTGAACCTCTCCACAATTATGCTGCTGGTGCACTTAAATTGATTCCTCAATACTTCCATCAATTCATTATACGTCTTCTCCAGCGGTTTATTCGGGAATAACGCATTTTCAAGATAACATACGTTTTCCCACCCAACAAGGTTATTAAATTGGCTACTCTGACTTCCTCTTGCACTTTTTTTTACCACGAAATATTGCTGCAATCTCTCTTCCCATGCCTCAAAGTCTTCCACTTTGACGTTATATTCTTTAAATTTCGACATTTCATTTTGATTATAGTATCAAAATATGTCAAATGACAGGACCACCGAATATATTCTAACAGGACTGCCACACTGATCCAGGATCCAGTACACAGAATATACCATTTCTGCCCAAGGTTGACAATTCTGTCACTTCTACTTCCGGTGGTCTTCGAGAATCACTTTTCGATTCACCGCTTAATGTACTTTTCCCTCCACTTGGAATACTGACGTAACCATAATTTCTTTATTCACCGATATTTAGCATAGGAACTACCCGACTCGTCGCCAAATTGTTGTGTATTCGCTTAGACGGATTGCCTTTGTTGCTTAACACCAGAAGAAACAACGACACTGATTAAAACTATTTAATTACTGAGTACATATACAGCAGCTGCTACAACCTACTAACCCAACAACCATATTCTTACAACTGTCACTTAAGAACTAGAACCTACCACTATCTATGTCTATTGCCAACCTTAATACACAACAAGCGTGAAGACATTCCAAATTTCACTTCTCTTCATTCTTTTTTTTTAACTATTCCGACATTATTATAAGTAGGTAACTAAGTATGTAAATATATAGGTACCAATAATTGTACCAAAATAAATAGAATAAATGTGTAACAATAAGTTTGGGACACAAATATAGGTATGTAGATAGTTGCCGTGTATATATATATATATATATATATATATATATATATATATATATATATATATATATATATATATATATATATATATAATCCAGTAAGATGTGCAATAGAAATAACAACCCTTTTCATACCGCGTGTAATTAAATGTAATGGTCACGGCACAAGTGAGATTACCCCCCCTTTCTTAACTTTTCTTAGCTTACTTTCGACATTTTATTTTTATTTATTTATTCAACACAAATATTTACTGTTAAATGCAACTCAATAAGTACCACCATTTGTAGCACAAACAATACATGATCTTACCTTTTATTATTTTCTTTGCAATTAAATAATTACTTGATACAAATGTTCCGTGATCACCCCGTGTTAGGACCCCAAGTTGTGAGAAGTAGCATGCCCTAAATATTTTTTCCTATTGCATATTTTCCTGCTGCACTAGGGGCGAAGGATCAGAAAGAAAAAGCAACTTTCGACCTAACATGATTTATTGAGTACTTTTAAAGTGAGCATGACATTGCAAAGGTACATTGCTAGCTAAACATCTTACAATGATTCAAAAGCGCGTTACCTAAAGGATGTAGGGCACCTGTAGTTTCGCGAATGTCCTTCAGGGACGTTGTGCCGCTATACGCGGTCTTAGCAGGATGCCATCGCAAATTTATAGGTTTCATTCACATGGGTGTCCACTTATTTACAGACTTCTCTCCATGTCCAGCCATTTTT
This sequence comes from Tillus elongatus, assembly GCA_964006375.1. NCBI lineage: Eukaryota > Metazoa > Arthropoda > Insecta > Coleoptera > Cleridae > Tillus > Tillus elongatus. Next base: position 39,964,864 of record OZ023268.1, read on the forward strand.
TTTTGTTATATTTATTTCGAGTACATGCTAAATTGCCATTTGTATTTCACTCCTGCATCTATTCGTTTGTTTCGCGTTTATTATTCTTGGATGGGTTGCCAAATACTGGTCTTTCGGGTTGCACAAATTGTGCAATTCATGAAGCACAAATATGCTTCAAATTTCGTTTATTTATTAAGTAACGGCCGGAAGATATAGTGAGAAGCCTCAACAACAAAGTATTATGAGCTTACTTTAATAGAGGGAACCAAGCGTACGTTACGGCATTTCTTTCCTATTTTAGTTATGTATATTACTTTTCCCTTGTCGCCAGTAAATGAACTCTATTTTATGCCTATTCGATACATGAACAGGGTGGCCTATGCGACGTCGCGACAGTGACATACCTAGTTCCCTAACTCATTTCATAATCAGTCTGACCTATCAAAAAATACATGCAAGGCATATCGCTAAGCTAAGGGAGACGAAGTACACATGCTTGGTTCATGTAATGTCAGTGCGGTGACGTACGTGTTTGCCTCGCATCAACCTAACCCGTTGCAAACCAATTAACCCTAATTTATGACAACATTGACCTAAAACATGAATAATTTTACCAAAGCGAGAGACATGAAAATACCTACGCGGTCTTAGCAGGATGCCATCGCAAATTTATAGGTTTCATTCACATGGCTGTCTACTTATTTACAGACTTCTCTCCATATCCAGCCTTTTTTTTGTTATATTTATTTCTAGTACATGCTAAATTGCCATTTGTATTTCACTCCTGCATCTATGTACGTTTCGCGTTTATCCTTGGATGGGTTTCCAAATACAGGTCTTTCGGGTTGCACAAATTGTGCAATTCATGAAGCACAAATTTCACTTAGACATGCTTCAAATTTCGTTTATTTATTAAGTAACGGCTGGAAGACATAGTGAGAAGTCTTAACAACAACAAAGTATTATAAGCTTACTTTAATAGAGGGAATCACGTTACGGGATTTCTTTCCTGTTTTAGTTATGTATATTAGTTTCCCCTTCTTGCCAGTAAATGACCCCTTTTTTATGACTATTCGATACATGAACAGGGTTGCTTATGCGACGTCGGGACAGTGACGTACCTAGTTCCCTAACTCATTTCACACAATCAGTCTGACCTATAAAAAAATACATGCAAGGCATATAGATATTTCGCTAAGCTAAGGGAGACGAAGTACACATGATTGGTTCATGTGTTGCAAACTAATTAACCCTAATTTATGACAACATTGACCTAAAACACATGAATAATTTTACCAAAGCGAGAGACATGAAAATACACATCCTAAACATACGTTAATTCACTTGAATATCGTGTGACGTCAGTACGGTGACGTATTTGGTGACGTATTTGTTTCCCACTTGTGAGACTAAACCGTAGCATATTCATTTGCTCCGATTTATAGACAAATGAACATAAGCACATGCCTATCGAGTCACGCTAAGGGAGGTGGTATAGGCATTCTGAACACGAACGGGGTTACTAGAGAGTATCCCTTTACCTGTAGTTAAATGCGACAAATGTGATAAATGCTGTGTCGTCCCTACACTCTAGTACCCTTGTTACCTCGCGGAATTGCAATGCTGATTCAAAATACGCAAGGTCTTTACGTGACCCCATTCATCATGACCAACAACGCGTTCCTTCGGACTTCAAGTAAAAATAAAAGTAATATAAAGAGATATACGAAACTCGCCTCGCTGGCGGGCATCGTTATCTGGGGGCGGCGTGAATGACAGAAAAGTCTACGTGGGTATTGTGGTGATTCTCCCTATTATGGCAGGGGTCGCTACGGTTGTGTGGCAATTATTGGATAGTGGTAGTGCTCAGCCGTCCCGGGTCAAAGGGTTATGCGGGCGTCTACTAGAAGAGGCCAAGCTTCTCACAAGGATGGTGCACTAAGAATGGGCAGGAAAATATGGGGACGGTTCTTAATTCGCGCTAATGTCATGGTAGTGCACGGCTCCTAAGGGCAACTAAGTGGGGTCTGCTGAAATGAGACCTGTTGTTTTTCACCTAGCAGTAGAATAGAACAAATAAGAGAACGGGGTCAGCATTAAGTGCTTACTTGCTAAATTGTGGATTCCACGGCACCACGGACCTGGCGTGGTGAGACGTAGGAAATGTGGAAACAGCCACTTTTTCACAAGGGCAATGTAATGACGACTAATGTAAAGACCTGATGTTCTTCACCTGGCAGTAACATAAAATAAATAAGAGAACGGGGTCAGTAATAAATGCTCACTTGCAAAATTGTGGATTCCACGGCACCACGGACCTGGTGTGGTCAGACGTAGGAAATGTGGAAGCAGTCACGTTTTCACAAGGGCAATGTAATGACGACAAATATAAAGACCTGGTATTTTTCACCTGGCAGTAAAAATAAAATCAGTAAGAGAACGGGGTCAGTAATAAATGCTTACTTGTAAAATTGTGGATTCCTCGACACCACGGACCTGGAGTGGTCAGACGTAGGAAATGTGGAAACAGCCACCTTTTCACAAGTGCAATGTAATGACGACGAATAAGAGAACAGGGTCGCAATGAGCGCGAATTTGAGACAGATGTAGCGAGGTAGAATAGGAAGACTGTCTGATTTTTCGTTCGAAATGCCCCTGCTTTATAAGATGCTGATACTCCTTCTCAATGCTAGAGTCCATTTTATTTTCTTTCCAAACGACATGGCCTTAACTTTTATTCACTCGCCTGAATAAGTACATTGAACTTAGTCCAACGATAGTAAATCTAGTTTATCAGCGAGGCGAAGCCTACGTTTCACTTGCTTGTACGAAAAACAGAGTACATTACTTTTTTATTCATTGACAGAAGCCTAACTTTTAATTGCTTGTATAAATAAACATAGTACACTAAATTTTATCCAGTAGTGGTAAAGCTGATTTTGTTAGCGAAACGATCGTCAGGTATAAAACTGGATTGTGATGAATCGGGTTCTCCAAATTGTACTTATTAGTGCTCATCACAGGTTCAAATCTGCACAAATTTGTAGCATTCAAAACGTTGCCAAACCGTTTCTAATTACTGCAAGCATACGCCAAATACAGTGCATCTATTTCTACATCAAAGATTTATGTGTGTGCTGCCTCTCTATCTGTAAATTGCATGTTATTATGCCTAAACAACAGGGTTTGCTTTTGAAGTCAACATTCCCTTTTTGACCTGTATAACTAAAGTGACAGATGCGTGTCACCTTACGACAGGGTGCACATTAACCAATTGCAACATTAAGTAGCTATGCTTCTACCGGCTATTTGTACAATCATTTTAATTACATTTTAAATAAGGCTTAAATGTTCCACGTGAGATTTTTTTTATCGCAAGTCCCGACTGTGAGGTTAACCTGACGCCATCAATTCATTATGCAGACCACCCGTCATCTTTTTAGAGAAAACATGTGATTTTTAATGTGTCATCAGGTCGCTTTTTGAGACTGACAGTATATGTCTATGTCCCCTTAGAGGGTGCATGACCGTGATATCTCCCTAAATTTATGGCCTTCTTGAATAGAAACAATCTAATAACCTTAAACGAAATGGATTTTTGTTGTCAGCCTCTCTAAACATGATTATTGAAACAACAGTTTTGCAATGTTTAATATCTAATTGATCTTGCTTCAAGTTTTTTTAACATAAAACAGACACACACACTACATTTAATTACAAACCAATTCGTGAAGCCGACCCCCAATCTTAACTACACCCCGACATGATGGAAATGCCACACAAAATATAATTGCAACTTATAGGTACTTTAATTTAATTAAATTCCAGCATCGACACCTGTAGAAGGAGAATTAATTGTATTAATGGTAAAAACTATAATGCACAGTATGTCCAAGAGCGGGGACATCTCAATGTAGACATTTAATTGTGAGATTTAACGGTAGATTTTTGTCGCTAAAACTGACTTATGAATCATCAAATAATAATAAACTACAATTTTTGACATATTACTAATAAAAATAAGAACCACTATAAGTTAAGGTCACAGAGGAAAACCACAACTCTAAATTATATTCCGAATGAATTTCACCATTCTTTTTCATAAACAATTAAGTAGTTTAAATTAGATTAATGGCCACACTTAATAGTGTTCAGTATATCCAAGGGCTGGGACATCTCATAGCCTTCCCATTTTTTTTACTGAGAGCATCCTATCGAGAGTTAAAAAAAATCTAAATAGCACAAGAAACACGTATGCAGGTACCTGAAGTCCCCGACATCATTCTAACTATAGCACACACTTATTGTCTTCCCCTCCCCTTGTTTTTTTTTTCTCTTTTTTTTTACATTCCCTCGAGAGTTGTCTGCGCGTCAGGCTTAAGTGACACTCGCGATATAGCTAATCGTACAGATCAAGTCATAATGTGGTATAATTAGCACACAGATCAAGTCATGATGTGGTATAATTAACTTCTACTCAGCGACGTCGCGACGATCTTCCACGGACACCGTACCCCGTCACCACTAGCCACACACTTCACCGACTTCACTCGCTGGACCCCTTTTTTGACGGTTCCGGGCTCGACTCACCTGTCCTCTTGTTTTTTGCTGTCTCTTTCTTTTCCTGCCATTTCGTGACAGCGTAGACCCGACATTACCCTTTCGTTCTATGTATTTCTCAACGAAATTGAAAATTTTGTCGAACGTTCCATTAATCTCACTCTCTACTACGGGGTCATTTAACAGCAGGTATTCCTCTACGTCTCTATCGCTCTCCTGTTCCCTATTTATGTATACCTGTCCTATGCTGGATGTGATATTTTCGACAACTCCCTCAAGTTCGGTCTCGCTGTCGTATTCGAACAGCTGCACCATTTTAGCTGCACGAGACATCGTTCTGAACTAGACTGGTGCGGTTCCACTCCGTAGTCATGTTCTTATAGGTCATCCTCAGTGCCTAAGTGCGATATGAGACCATATTTCCGGCATTAAAGCACCCCTTGAGCGCCCTTGTGCCTGGCGCAACTATTTCAAATGCATTTGGGTGCACCATCTTCGTTACCACATATGGGCCATCGTATAGAAGATTAAATTTGCGAGTTTGTCCACTGGCGGCACATGAAAGTTTCAATAAAACAGTCACCAACCCTGAAAACATAGGCAGGTCGCTTCTGTTGCCTTTTCCGGGCGTTTGCCATTTTGTTTGAGTGCCTGCGGACTCGATCGTGTATCTCCTGCAGGTAAATTGCCACATCAGGTGGTACAAGTCTCTACAGCGCATCGCTGAGTACAAAGCTTGGTCTTGTTCCGGTTATAATGTAATTTGGAGGTAGTGCTGTACTGGTGTGCGAAGCATTATTTAGACAATTTTCTATATGCTCGACATATTGCGTCCAGGCTGCATGCTGACTGTGGCAATATGTACGAAAAAACCTTCCTAACTCCTTCATGTATCTCTCGGCGGGATTGGAGCTTGGGAGAGATGATCGGAAAACGTTTCACTAGCTACCAGCAAGTCGTCGACATAGTTGACTGCAAAACTGCGAACGCTTGGGTCGAGCACGATATCCATGCATCTGCTGAAACTGCTTGTCGAATTTTTAAGGCCAAACGCCAGGACCTTGTACACGTCCGTCCATTATAGGAGAATGCAGTGCAGGGCCGGCTCGCTGTCGTTAGTGGGATTTGCCAGTATGATGAAACCAAGTCTATGTTAGAAAGAAATTTGCATTTGTGAAAACGTTGTATGAGTTCTTCGGTTCTCCATGTCAGCCACCAGCTTGTCGTTAATGGCCCTGGAATCTAAACAAATGCGTATGTCCCCTGATTTCTTCTTGACAACCATCATGGGACTACAATATGGGGAAGCTGCCCGCTCGATAATGCCCATCTCCTCAATTTCCCTCAGCTTATACTCTACCTTCTCTCTGAGCGAAAAGGGAATCGGATAGATTCCCTCGCGACTGGTTCCCTGTCTTTCAGCTTTAGTTCCTGCGTGTAGAGGTGAGTTAAACCAGGTTTATCTTGAAACAGTTCTGAAAATTCAACAAGAAGTGACATGAGCTGCCCTCTTTCTGATTCTGACAAGTGCTGTAAGGATGTTTTCTCTTCGATTAGTCCATTCCTGTCAAACGTCTGCGAAATCAGACAGGTTGTGGGCTCATCAATCTCAAGACCAACTCTTGGTGTATCGCCTTCCTCAAGTTCAAGGGTAATTGGCACGTCCGGCAATAATTAGTTCACGATAGGTACACTTGTTGGCTGCTAGCCAGTCAATTTATAAAATCAGCGGTCTCACTAGCTCCGGAATAATCAAACAGCATGCCTGATAGTCATTATCCTGTATCCGCAGCGTAAGAAGGATTTGTCTATTTATTCTTTTCGATTTCTTACTAAACGCTCTCTGTATCTGCGTTGATTTGAGTGGCAGTATTGGTATTCTTTGAGAGTTTTTTTTGAGTTTTTCTGCAAACTCGTCTGAAATGGCATTTACTTCAGCGCCAGAGTCTATTAATGCCTTAGTGTTAACCTCCCCGATCCAAACTTCTATTTCGGGCAAGCGATACCTTGGTGGCTTCAGTATAGTTTGATTTGCAGGTAGTACAGACAAACAATTGGCCCTAGTATTGTAGGGCCACAGCAACCGCGAGTAGGCCACGGGCTTATCGGTTCAGTGATTCCCTGTCGGTGTTTTCCTAGACCATCCCACTTCTTCCAACCCAATCTCGATAAGATTTCATACTCCTTATTATCAGATGATAATCTTTTGAAGACTGAAGTGGGTGTGGGCCTCGTGTGTACACGAGTCGAAAAAGATGTCCGGTCTAGTTCGACGTGTCGGCGTTTCCCGTCTCGCGCACGAATTCTACGGTATTTAACGGGCGTGACGCAGACGTCCTCTGATTTTCTCTCATCTCATATGGCTTCGGTCGGCCAGACCTCGGCTGAACTTCTCTATTCAATCTCATTTGGGAATTATTTCGAAAATTTACAATATCCTCTTGACCCTTTGGAAATTCTGCAGCTTTAATCAAGGAGCTGTGGCCAGTAAGATACCATAGGGACTGAGTGTAGACTGGAAAATGCCTCATCAGCTGTTCGATCAGCGCACTCTCAGCAATTGGGGTAGTTACAAGCCTAGCGAGACTAACATAATACGCAAAATGTTCAGACATATTATACTTGTCGTTCGTTCAGGTCGTGGTCTGAATAAGCAGTTTTACTTTGTCTTGCTCCAGTACCGACTAAAACGTATTGAGAAAGTCCCTACGAAAGTCGGAAAAGTCCTTCCAAGATGAGCAGTAAATCGCTGCCCAGTTTCTAGCCGATCCTTCTAAACAATCAAGAACTACATCAAGTTTTTGACCTTCGGGAGTTCCCGCCCTTGCAAAATGCCTAATCAGGTTTTCCAAGAAATGTACCGAATTCTCAGAATTATAGTCCCGGAATTTTGGTGGAGGTTCAGGATGAGACGTAGGGGCATTGGGCGTGGTTTCACTATAACTATCACGTGGGGAACCCTTCGCATCCCGAACATTCTCACGAATTTCACTTCTTAGTAATTCAACACCCTCCCTGAAAAACCGTGACTGTTCTCGAAGCTCTAATGACATTTGAGTGAACGTACTTATGCCCTGTGCTAAAATGTCCCGTTGGTTTTCGTAAGCAACACTATGCTTGTCTAAAATCACATCTAAAAGCCCCGATATTATGTTACTTTCTACAAGTGTCGATGGCTGATGTTCAGGTCCGGGACGGTAGTCCAGAGAGGTCATCACATGGTTCTCGGAACCTGCTGCATCCACATCCAAAGTTGTCAGTGCTCTGAGGGCGCATCGACTGCTGGTGTCCTGGGTCAGCATGTGACGGCAACGTATCCATCTCCTTCAGTGGGCAAGGGTTTTCCATTGTCGTACATTGATCGGTGATTGCTAAAAAAACATAAAGTCGGTAGTAAACTATACACAACACATTACATGATTCATTTCCAATCAACCCTTCAGTCCCCAGCTGCAGCAGACCTGTCACGGGCAACAGTCAAAGTCGCTGAGGCTACTTTGTAGTAACCCAGTAAAATGTGCAATAGAAATAGCAACCCTTTTCATACCGCGTGTAATTAAAAGAAATTAATTGAATATATCGTGGTCACGGCACAAGTGAGATTACCCCCCTTCTTCATTTTTCTTAATTTACTTTCGATATTTTATTTTTATATATTTATTTAACACAATTTTTTCTGTTAAATACTCAATAAGTACTACCATTTGTAGCACAAACATTACATGATCTTACCTTTTATTATTTTCTTTGCAATTGAATAATTACCTGATACAAATGTTCCGTGATCACCCCGTGAGGACCACAAGTTGTGAGAAGTACCATGCCCTAAATATTTTTTCCTATTGCACATTTTCTTGCTGCACTAAGCGTGAAGGATCAGAAAGAAAAAGCAACTCTCGACTTAACATGATTTGTTGAGTACTTTTAAAGTGAGCATAGCATTGCAAAGGTACATTTCTAGCTAAACATTGTGACGTCACGAGGCAATCCGAAAATATCTTACAATGATTCAAAAACGCGTTACCTAAAGGATCCGTAATGAGCGTTGATTCCCTGTTTATTAATGAGACGAGCCGTCACTGACTTGCAGCGAAAGTGCATCTCCTGAGCTCGAGTCACACTGTATCATTGTGGTTTCCATTATTTAGATATGCTTGGATTTTTACTTTTAGCTTTCAGATTTAACGTTTAGTTTTCGAGTTTTAGTTTCATTCATATTTTTGTACTGTCGTAGAGGGATAACCACAAGCACGGAGCACTCAGGAAGGATAATGCAGCGCAATCGCAATTTGTCAGTCGCTCAACTTCTCGCGCTATCATTAAATCAACCAAATCACTCATATAAAACCCACCTTTTCATCTGTCCTGACACCTGTAGTTTCGCGAATGTCCTTCAGGGACGTTGTGCCGCTATACGCGGTCTTAGCGGGATGTCATCGCAAATTTATAGGTTTCTTTCTCATAGCCTTCCCAGTTTTTTTACTGAGAGCATCCTATCGAGAGTTGAAAAAAATTCGAAATAGCACAGGGAACACGTACGCGGGTACCTGAAGCCCCCGACATCATTCTAACTATAGCACACACTTATTGTCTTCCCCTCCCCTTGTTTTTTCTCTATTTTTACATTCCCTCGAGAGTTGTCTGCGCGTCAGGCTTAAGTGACACTCGCGATATAGCTAATCGTACAGATCAAGTCATAATGTGGTATAATTAGCGCACAGATCGAGTCATAATGTAGTATAATTACCTTGTACTCAGCGGCGTCGCGACGATCTTTCATGGACACCGTACCCCGCCACCTCTAGCCACACACTTCACGCGCTGGACCCCTTTTTTGACGGTTCCGGGCTCGACTCCCCTGTGCTCTTCTTTTTTGCCGTCTCTTCCTTTTTCTGCCATTTCGTGACAGCGTAGACCCGACACTACCCTTTCGTTCTATGTATTTCTCAACGAAATTGAAAATTTTGTCGAACGTTCCTTTAATCTCACTCTCTACTACGGGGTCATTTAACAGCGGGTATTCCCCTACGTCTCTGTCACTCTGCTGTTCCCTATTTATGTCTACCTGTCCTATGCTGGATGTGATATTTTCGACAACTCCATCAAGTTCGGTTACGCTGTCGTACCCGAACAGCTGCACGAGACATTGTTCTGAACTAGACTGGTGCGGTTCCACTCCGTAGTCATGTTCTTATAGGTCATCCTCAGTGCGTAGGTCCGATATGGGTCCAGATTTCCGGCATTAAAGCATCCCTTGAGCGCCTTTGTGTCTGGTGCAGCTATTTCAAATGCATTTGGATGCACCATCTTCGTTACCACATATGGGCCATCGTATAGAAGATTAAATTTGTGACTTTTTCTAGTGACGGCACATGAAGGAGCTTCAGTTTTAATAAAACAGAGTCACCAACCCTGAAAACACATGCACGTCGCTTCTGTTGCCTTTTCCGGGCGTTTGCCATTTTGTTTTGAGTGCCTGCGGGCTCGATAGTGTATCTCCTGCAGGGAAATTGCCACGTGAGGTGGTACAAATCTCACCAGCGCATCGCTGAGTGCAAAGCTTGGTCTTGTTCCGGTTACAATGTAATTTGGAGGTAGTGCTGTACTGATGTGCGGAGCACTATTTAGACTATTTTCTATATTTTCGACATATTGCGTCCAGGCTGAATGCTGACTGGCAATATGTACGAAAAAACCTTGCCTAACTCCTACATGTATCTCTCGGCGGGATTGGAGCTTGGGTGACGTATAGTAGAAAACACGGACCGAATGTTGAGTTCCCTCAATGCGCCAGTCCAGCGTGTCGACGTAAACTGAGTTCCATGGTTCGAAAGAACCTTCTAAATCGTAATTATAGGGAGAAAGCCTGTCCTAACCCACCTAATTGCCGCTGCAGCGGTCGCCCTTCGTAGAGGAAATATCTTAACAAATTTAGAAAAAACATCCACCATGAGAAATATGAATTTAAAGCCCCCTTGCCGACGGTGGTAAAGGTCCGAAGAAATCTACTGCTACCAACTCACCCGTTTCTAATTACTGCAAGCATACGCCAAAGAATACAGTGCATATATTTCTACATCAAATATTTATGTGTGTTGTTTCTCTCTATCTGTAAATTGCATTATATTATCCCTAAACAAGAGAGTTTACTTTTAAAGTCAACATTCCCTTGTTTACCTGTATAACTACACCTTACGACAGGGTGCACATCAACCAATTTCAACATTAAGTAGCTATGCTTCTACCGGCTATTTGTACAATTATTTTAATTGCATTTTGAATAAGACTCAAATATTCCACGTGAGATTTTTTTTTAATCGCAAGTCTCACCTGACGTTAACCTGACGCCGTCAATTCATTATGCAGACCACCCGTCATCTCTTTAGAGGAAACATGTGGTTTTAAATGTGTCATCAGGTCGCTTTTTGAGACGGACAGTATGTGTCTGTGTCCCCTTAGAGGGTGCATAACCGTGATATCTCCCTGAATTTATGGCCTACTTGAATAAAAACAATCTAATAACCTTAAACAAAATGGATTTTTGTTGTCAGCCTCCCTACACATGAATATTGAAACAACACTTTTGCAATGTATAATCTAGTTTATCTTGCTTCAAGCTCTTTTTAACAGAAAACAGACACACACTACATTTAATTACAAACAAATTCGTGAAGCCGACCCCCAATCTTAACTACACCCCGACATGATGAAAATGCCACATAAAATATAATTGAAACTTATAGGTACTTATTATTTAATTAAATTCCAGCATCGACACCTGTAAACGGAGAATTAATTGCATTAATGATAAAAACTATAATGCACAGTATGTCGAAGAGCGGGTACATCTCAATGTAGACATTTAATTGTGAGATTTGACGGTAGATTTTTGTCGCTAAAAGTGACTTATGAATCATAAAATAATAATAAACTACAATTTTTGACATATTACTAATAAAAATAAGAACCACTATAAATTAAGGTCACAGAGGAAAACCACTACTCTAAATTATATTCCGAACATTCTCGCCATTATTTTTCATAAACAAGTAACTAGTTTAAATTAGATGAATGGCCACACTTAATAGTGTTCAGTATGTCCAAGGGCTGGGACATTTCATATATATATATATATATATATATATATATATATATATATATATATATATATATATATATATATATATATATATATATATATATATATATATATATATATATATGATTTCAAAAATAATGTGCCGATTTTAATCAAATTTAGTCAGTGCGTTCCTTTTGCAAATGGCTTGGATAAGTTCATTATGCAGCAAAATCGGATCACCTTTTCTGGGAAAATTTTGGATGTTCTTTCCGAATTTTTTTTATCTCTGGAATTAAGAAAGTTATGGCAACGAAATTTGGTACGCAGGTTTATCTTATAAAAAGCACTAACCGTACTAAAATTTAGATCTCTTGGTGAAAAGAAAAAAAGTAATAGGAATTTAAAGAAAGAAAATTAGGGGCCCACTAATGACCGGAGGAATGCACATAACCAAAAATATTGTGTATCCATAACAAAATCTAGTGTATATTACAGACAAAGATTAAGTTTTGTGGCGCAAAAAGGTCAACAACTACCAGAAAAAATATTTTGAAAATTTTACAGTTTTTCTTCTAAAAACGTCAAAGTTACGATTTGAAACGTCAAAATTGGCAAATTTTAGGCAAAGGATCTGAAACGAATATGGATTACGTAGATAAGATGTGGCAAAACATGTTTTTCACAAACCCTTAAGTTTTAGCTGCCACCGTCATTGTCCTTCATTTTACTAAAAGATTTGCAGAAAATTCATTTCAAATAGACCCGTTCTTGTGTGCTTTGGCAATAGTTTTAGTTTTAGAGTTTATAATTTGATAGTCTGTAATTTGTAGCGAATTTTCGTAGAAAAAATTGGCTATTGAAACCGCCACTTTTGAATTTTGAAAATATTTCTTCAAAGAAGCGTGAACTAGGCCCATAGAACGCAAATCCATGTTAGTTTCAGTTTTTATCTGTTTACATGTATACAGGGTGACGCATTTCTATAGTAAAGGTCAACATATCCGTTATTATACAAGATACAAGAAAAAAATATATATGTCAATTATGGAGTGTCTTGAGCTGCATCATATAAGATTATTTTTACAATCTCAGAGTGTGCAATAACTCGTTGGTGATATGCATTTTCAGAACCTCTGTGGTTCAGGAGTAAGAACGTGTGCCTCTGAACCGAAGGGTACTGGGTTCGATCCCAGGGTACTCCTTTCACTTTTTCAGTACAAACTGTAAAATTAACATCAACGGAGGTTCTGGCATTATATTTAAGCAAGTTGAATGTCTGCACGTTCCGCCCTTCGGAGAGGGGGTAAAGCCGTCGGTCCCGTGTCCATGCGATGTTGGGCACGTTAAAGATACCTACCCTCCTTACAGAAAGGCAGGGGTTCTGCAAAATTTCCAGGATAGTGAGGTGAAACTGCTCTCTGGCGTCGGTGATTGGCCATAGTCGTGGAAATAGGCCGACGTTAAAGAAACAAAACACACACACATATACATTTTCGTTTCTTTTTTAATCGAACACGCCTTATATTATTGCATTTTCCATCGAAATATCAGGCATGTCCGTTCTTCTGTAAAATTCTTCAAATTTCAATAATTCAATTAACCCAGGGTTGGTTGGCTAGGAAACCAGTTTTCTGTAACCTGTTTCGTTGCTCTTGACAGCATCCTCAGACAGATAAAAATTGAATTAACACGAAATAATGACAACTACGTATAAAGATCTGTTGCTATGTTATGATGTTTTCATCAAAAAATTCTTTAAAATTAAAAATTAAAATGAAACACAAATGACGAAGGTCTTCAAAATGTAAGTGCTATTATAGTTATTACTATTATAGGTTGGTTCTATCTTTATGTTAAATATTGAGATACACCACCTAGATATTTTGAAGATCTAATCCGTCATTTGTGTTTCATTTTACCAAGCCTTTGGGGATCTTTGGAAGGAAATATGAAATTATGAAAATTGAATGGAATGCCATATCTGTTTTTGATTTGAATGATTGAGAAACTATTACAACTAGTTCAGAAGTTTTTATGTACTCTGGAGCGCAGATAATGAAAATGTTGATGAATATTCTAAAAGCATTAGTTCTTTGATGTGTACATACATTTGTTCGAATGAATGGAGATACGTTCATCTTCCGGGAAATCAAGTAAAAATCCAGAAGTAATAAGAATTGCAGATTTTTTCGCTCATTTTCGTAATTGACGTCTCAAAAAGCCGGTGCATGGAAAATTTCATGAAAATTTTACAACCCCAGAGAAATGTGTTATGCACGCCATTGATAAAAACAATGCGATGTTGAACACATGCTGATAAGAAAGTGGTAATCATGAATGAAAATATCGTGGAAATTCGTGAGAAACGGTCAAATTCGTTGACATATACTTATGGCAACTCAATTACTGAGAAGACACAGTCATTACTCGCCTAAATCGAGAAATATGCGGCAAATAATTCAACGGGTCCCAAGTGGCAATGAATGAACTTACTTGTGAAGTGCAATTCCCAGGTATTTCTTGTCACTTCGATTCTTACAACCATAAGCCGCACACACAACCATTTTAGTTTGATTTGAATATCGGAAGGTTTAATTCATTTTTCACTCAAAAAACACAAATCATTCAAAACTATTTACATCCCAAAAAATGGCCGACGTTCGATTTTGCGTAACACTTTTCTGTCCACTAACACAACCATTTTAGTTTGATTTGAATATTGAAAGGTTTAATTCACTTTTCACTCAAAAAACACAAATCATTCAAAACTATTTACATCCCAAAAAATGGCCGACGTTCGATTTTGCGTAACACTTTTCTGTCCACTATATAGAGTGGCGCATTGAAAACGAAATAGACCGATTTGCGTCCAGGGATTTTTTTTTTAAGAAACGCTGAAACACGTCAATTTTAATATAAATGTTTTGACATAAAACTAAACTTTGTCACATCAACCCCTTAAGGGTGGTGACAACAACCCTTATATTTTAAATAGGGAACATGGGTCAAGTGTTACATCATTTGAAAGCTCTTTCTTTTCTGAATTCAGCACACTAATTTTTTGAAAGTCTTATCAACTCGTTTAAAAATTATTCACAGTTGAAGATGCAAAAAACGCATTTCACTCATTCCGTTAAGAAATGTGCTGATAGTCAATGTTTTGTTGGTTTGTAAACAAACAGAACATTTCTTATCGGAATGAGAGAAATGCGGTTTATTATTTCAGTTTATCGGTCGGTTTGATACTTGATAGTACTACCGAAAATTAATTTCACAATGGTGTATTCTGTAGAAGAAAGAGTTGAAATAATTACTCCTTATTTCAAAAACGATGACTGTGCCAACCGTACCCCAAATTTGTTTAATGAACGACATCCGAACAGATATGCTAACAGAAAATACATTCTGGAGTTAGTTGCGAAGTTTCGACAAAGTGGTTCAGTAGCCAACAAAAAATGGGATCCTGAACGTGAATTTACAGTTAGAAATGAGACTACTGAGATTGAAGTTTTAGGACAAATTGCTGCAGACCCATCTTTGAGCACGAGAAAATTGGCCACTGTTTCAAACATCAAAAGAAGAATTATTCAGCGAATATTGAAGATCATAAATTTCACCCGTATAAAATTCATCTTGTACAACAACTGAACGAAGATGATTTTGATCGGCGGCTGGAGTTTTGTGAAGTTATGACCGCACGAATAGCTGATAACGGTAACTTTCTGTTCATTATCTGTTTTTCAGACGAGTGTACGTTTTTATTAAACTCTACAGTCAATCGTCATAATTGTCGTTATTGGGCAGATAATAATCCATGAAATTTTCACGAAGTCCACACTCAAACTCCACAGAAACTGAATGTCTGGACTGGCATTTTTGAAGACCGTTTAATCGGACCAATTTTTCTTGATGGCAATTTGAGTGGCGAAACGTATTTGGAGTTACTAGAAGATATCGTTTACCCTCTACTAATTGACATTGTTAAAAATGATTATCGCTATCAAGAAAATCAATTAGTATTTCAACAAGATGGAGCTCCTCAGCATTTTTCACCACGTGTTAGGGAGTTTTTGAACAGAGAGTTTCCAGAACAATAGATTGGGCGTAGAGGTGCTATTAAGTGGCCCCCTAGATCAACGTATTTAACTCCTTTAGACTTCTTTGTATGGGGCCATTTAAAGAGTAGAATTTTCGCAACAGAATCTCAGTCTCTGGAAGAATTACGACGACGCGTTGTTAAAGAATGCCGTCTAATAAGTCCACAAATGCTCCAGAATGTCAGAGCTCGTTTTGAACAAAATTTGTGCTTTTGTATGGAAGCTGGTGGTCAACAATTTGAGCACTTACTTAACTGAATAAACATTTTTGAATGTTTGGTTTTGTTTTTTAGTTCTTCTTTAACGAAAAATTTACTAATTAGTGCATTTCTTATCAGAATGAATGAAATACATTCTTGCAACTCCAATTGTGAATAATTTTTAAACCAGTTAATAAAACTTCCAAAAAAATCGTGTGCTGAATTCAGAAAAGAAAGAGCTTTCAAATGATGTAACACTCGACCCATGTTCCCTATTTAAAATATAAGGGTTGTTATCACCACCCTTAAGGGGTTGACGTACAAAGTTGAGTTTTATGTCAGAACGTGTCCCCCTCAATATTAAAATTGACGTGTTTCAGCGTTTCTTAAAAAAATTATCTGGGCGCAAATCGGTCTGTTTCGTTTTAAATGCGACACCCTGTATAAATGCACGTTACTGGTCCTCTCTCTATATGTCATTGATCGCCCACCACTAATCTGCTCGCACGTTGTTATATCCGGTCTGAGGCCGAGCATAGCAGGACGTTAACAGCGACTTGGTCGTCATAACCAACGACATTATATTCGGACATAAAAGCATTACCGTATATACGAGTACAAATCCAACCAAATTGTCCAGGTTCGGTCGTTACAAGCGACAGGTTGTTATAAACGACGTCGTTATAAGTGACTTCCACTGTGTTAATAAAAGGTTTATGCAAATGTTACATGTCAAACTGAAAAGAACCCTTTATTGAAAGAAATCAAACAAAAATATCATATATCATAAAAATCGTATTCTGAATAATAAAACCTAATGCATAAATTCCAAACTTAAATTTAATTAAATCGAAAAACGGCTGAGACATGTATTTATATACAATAGTAGACTTCATTATCTGAAATGATCGAGTTACCTCATTGAAGTATAAGAAAACGTGCAAATATTTTTGCGAGACGTATTAGTCACTATTTACATTTTTCACATAGCAATTTTGCAACACTGTGTGTCTTGAATGCGAGATTATTACCCTTTTTGTAAATTGTATAATGTTCATCATTTTTTGAAGAGCAGATGTAACAGCTACGTCGTTTAGGTTGTTCAAAAATTCAGTGACATTCTCCTTGTTAAATACTAGAGCACGTGCGAATGAACTGCCAGTTGGTTTACGCATAGACAATTATTGTTCCTTGTGCCGCTTTAAAAAAGGGTCCAACCAACCGTGATCGGCGATTCCATTTTTGAAGGGATGCTTTATATCATTTCTAATTGCCAATGTAAGTATTTTTTTGTTAAACCATAAAACCGTGCTTCCATTTCATGAATATAGTGGAATAATTCCTTTTCTAAATAATTTCAAAGAACTGTTTTCTGCCCAGTTTGGTATTAACAATGTTGCTGGTAGAAAGGTTACTTTGGCTTCTCTTGCCAATCTTAAACATTTTTGATGCAGCCTTTAAGCCCATTTCTCTATTATTAACAGAATTTATAGCTTGTTCCATATGTTGACTGTTCCATTTTTTCCTTAGATTTTTACTTACAAGTTTTCGATCTCTGCTTAGCAAGAACATTATACAATACCTGCAAAAAAGTTCATGTAATAGTTTGGCTTGAATATGGGCCTCAGCTCACATTCAACACACTCAAGGGGCCCATATTGCACTAACTACAACTCACTATAAAATTATTGGCCAGGAAAAACTTTTAATTTTTAGAATAAGATTGAATGCTGAAATGCAATGTTGAACTTTCCCTCTACTACATACAGCATAAGCAAACACGAAATAATATCAAGATTGTTGAATAGCTTTTGTGTGCTGAATTTAGAGTACGGGAGTAAAATGCGATGGGGTGGTTACTTTGGGATAAAATGTCACCGATTGATATGCCGCTGGTGTCTGTAGTAACGTGAAATGCTTTATTAAAATCGGGGTATGCAAGAATAGGGGAATTTGTTAGAAGTTCTTTGCATTTATAGAATGCTTCTTGATAGTCGTGGTCATTTACGTTAATTTTTGTGCCCTTTTTGAGACACCTAGTGAACGTGTAAACAATTTTTGAAAAATTTTGAATAAGCCGGCGGTAAAAGCCTAATAGACCTAACCACGCACGGATTTATTTTAAAGTTTTTGGCAGAGGATATTCTTGAATTGCTTTTATTTTTCAATGGTTGGGTTTTACTCCTTCGGGGATAATAATGTGTCCTAGAAAGGCTACCTCTTTACATAAAAATTTAGACTTGTCTAATTGTACTTTTAGGTCAAATTTCCTTAGTTTTTTAAATATCAGTTTCAAGTGAACTAGATGATCATGCAATAATTTTGAAGAAATGACGATGTCATCCATGTACACGAAGCAAAAATTGTGCAGAAATGCTTTCAGGATATTGTCCATCACCTTTTGAAACATTGAAGGGCTATCTTTTAAGCCGATTGGCATTCGGAGGTACTCGTAATGTCCGTTATTTACTGAGGAAGCAGTTTTTTCTATGCTTTCTGGTGCCATTTCAATATGGTGAAAGCCTTGTGCTAAATCTAAAGTACTGAAATAGGCACATTTTCCTAGGTTGTCTAGGATATCATCGATACGTGGGAGGGGATATTTATCTTCTACATTCTTTTCGTTTAATTTTCTGCAGTCGATAACTAATATCCATTTTGTTTTATTAGAGGCGTCTATTTTTTTGGAACTATCCACACAGGGCTACTATAAGGTGAAATTGAAGGTTGCATGATTTTATTGTCCAATAATTTTTGGATTTGGTTATGTATTTCTTTTTTAAATGATGTGGAAAACGGTATGACTTGCAGTAGACCGGTTCACTATCAGTTGACCTAATTTTATGTTTAACTGCATTGCTAAAACTTAAGTCACATTTTTCGTCATAAAATATGTCCCTATATTGCGTACGTTAATATTTTTGATTTTTCTTCTGAATTCAAGTGCGAGGTTCGAATGACTTCGGATGATTTTGAGACTGGTTTTCCGGTTCGAAAGTTGACTATAGGTTCTAATTCTATTTGCTGGTTGCAATTAATCTCGATAGGGTTGCTTGGATTAACAGGAAGAATGCAAAAACCGTCGTTACAACACGCAATAGACTCTGGTATGTCAATATTATCTATTGTGGTTTCATGGATTAGAACTTCACCTCGTTTAATGTTAACAGGACTTTTTATATAGTTAGCAACAATTTGTTTAAATGGGATAACATTTTGTAAGTTTAATTCGATAAAAAATAGTATTTTCTTGTTATCTACTCTAACATTTGTGCACCGTAATCAATTTTTGCTTTTAATTTTTGGAAGTCATGGATACCTATCAAAGCGTCGAATCTATCATGTCAAGGTAAAACATGGAAATTTAATGCATACTCTTTTAAGAGAGGATAGCTTATATTTTTATTATCGCTTATGGTTTGATTTAGAGATCTTATTTAAAATTGTTTATGAAAAAAAATCTCTGAAATAACCCTGAGCAGGAACGGGGTTAATTATACTGTTTGAGGCTTTTTAAATTTAGACTGGGGATAGAAATAAAAGGTAATTTTGGTTTATTCTTGATTGAGTTTAAATCTACTGTTCGATTTCCGAGGCTTCTATCTGAAAATTTTCGGGAGATTCTTGGTAGGTTTGAGAATCTTCGGGAGATTCTTGATAGGTTTGAAAATCTTCATTTAGATGAGAGTTGGAGAGATGGTTCTAATAACCCGGACTTAAAGGTAACGAGGGCTCTGTTTGTATCCATAAGTTTTTTATTTTCTTTAATTATGTCATTTTCATTTTGTAGGCTAATATGTTCTAGTAAAACTTGCAACTTGTATTGGATATTTTCAAAGTATTTTTCATAAGTTTCGTTGTGATTTTGAAAACAAATGGACAAGTCGGTTGAAAGAAGATCTTCAGATCTTGAATCCCCGAATTTTTGCAGTAAAGAATTTATTACATCTGACCATTTATTACAAATGTTTGAAATTAATATATCCCTTGCTTCTCCTTGTATTTTTGATTTTATTTGCTCTAATAGAAGTCTATTGAAAAGACAGTTTTCTTCTGGTTGTTTTAATAACTCGACATATGTTTCTGTTTGATGAAATAAGCTAAATTTTTTGAACCTCCAGAGTATTCTGGGATCATGTGCTTAGCCATATTTACCTCTAATTGACTCATCGGAGCCATATTTTTTTGGGGGGATATAGGGTAAATTTGAATTATTAAATTGTGAAAGAGAGAAATTGTCTAATAGATTTGGATTATTTGTTTGAGAAGGTAAGAAATTATTCAATAAATTTGTGTTTAGGGTAGCAAAGTTATTTAATGAGTTTGAGTTAGAATTTCTACTTGGTAAATTTATAGGTGATCTGTTTCTTTTAAACATCAAAGTAAACCAACGTGCATATTATATATATATATATATATATATATATATATATATATATATATATATATATATATATATATATATATATATATATATATATATATATATATATATATATATAGATAAAGATATGTAAGGTAGGGTTGTTTTAGTCCCACTATTGGGTATTTAAATTGAAATATATAAGTTAAAGTTTTAATTATAGGATATATATATATATATATATATATATATATATATATATATATATATATATATATATATAATTATTATTGTTTTTAGTTTTTAATTAGATCTTATCTGTAAAATATTCTCTGAAATTCATTGTAA
Organism: Tillus elongatus; assembly: GCA_964006375.1. NCBI lineage: Eukaryota > Metazoa > Arthropoda > Insecta > Coleoptera > Cleridae > Tillus > Tillus elongatus. The sequence continues at coordinate 39,985,495 of OZ023268.1, forward strand.
AAATGTGTATATTAAATATATGTGTATTTGACTTACACCCTGGTGTACCCAAAGTCTTTTATTGCTGCCTTGGAACCTAAATAAATTTATAGCATGGATTATTTGGACTCTCAAATCAGGGAGCTTCTTTAGCTAATGGGTTCAAGTCCTCTAAAATTCTTATAATTTCAACTGTATCATTAAACTTTCAAAATATTGACTTTTGTTTTTTCTTTTTTTTTTACAAATTCATAATGTATTTTTTCCAGGTTTTAAAATTTTGCATATTCTACCCCTTCTGATATTATCCATTATTCCCAAATACTTACATATGTATAAAAACAAAATAAAGCAAAGGTTTCAAATGATCACCAAAACTTGAGTATTTATTAAAATTAAAATTAACACAGCTAACAAAATTCTACCCCTACTTGTTATTTTTAATTTGCTTTAAGTATTGACTTTAGAGCTCTTTCTTTGTCAATGATAACTCCCAGGAAAGAACAAAAACTGATGAGTATTACCTGCTTGTTTAAATTTTGAAATAACTTATTTATAAATATATACATATATGTTTTCTAATTTATATACTAAAATAACGACATCTACTGGTATTTGCTTGCCTAAGTGAACATGATATTTAAACGAGGTAGTCAGTGGATCTAATTATTCGTTGGCACTGCTGCTCTTAGTGGACGTTAGGATCGAGAGATGGCGGGCTCTACATACATCTCGATATTATCGACCGTCGAATGAAAATAATTATGGTTACTTCAAATTTCTGGTCCTACGTTTTTTTACTTATTAAAAGCTTTGATAATTTGTGCGATACTCTGAGCGGTGGATATATCACACAAATAAGGTATGAGTTATTGCTTTTATTACTCACAGTTTCTTTTCTTGTATTTGTTCGCGCTGCTATATTGAACTGTCTGGCCAGTGACTCCCGTTGGCTGTTTATTTGCTTCACCAAACAAAATTCCAATCTAAACTCCTATAAACGTTTTTAATCTAAATTTTTTTCTCCCCAAAATTTTTATCGGCTTTTTCTTGCCATCAAAAATTCAATCTGTTTATTATTTTTTCCTATCGCGACGGTTACCTAGTTAGGTAATTTCCGTCATTCGCCCTCTTTTAAAAATCTTTTATCAAAACAAATCATCCTCCTGTACATTATTTCCCGGGATACATAATTTCTCATTGTTGTTCCCTTTGACTTTTCCTTGACATTCCCTTGATTTGTTTAGTTAACCTATACTATAATTTGAGTCTCAGTTTGACATTTATCCTAAATAAAAACAGCTGATCTTATCTCTAGCTTACATGACATTTTTTTAAACTATCAAACAATATCCTTACAAATCTAAAATTCTTAATTCTAATAAACAATAACACCATAAATTTCCTAATTCTACTAAACATAAACATCTTAACCTACCTAAAAACTATTTATACAGTTCGTACTGTTCAAATATTCGTTTTTTCATTACTTTATAGGCTTTATAGCTTGTCATATTACTGATTTTCCCCGCACTCAGTCTAATCACTTTTATAGTCTATTTTAACCTGGATCTTATTTCACTTTACATAGACCCTTCACTTATAATCTAATTTCACCATTGGAAAACTTAAAGGATACGGAGTATGCTGGTTACCATTTCCTAGTTGAAAGTTTTAGTGGTAGGTTCTTTTCTTTCCAGAAAACTCAAAAACTCTTAAAAGAGACCAGTGTTACTGAAGAAGAACGTCTGGAAAACTGTGCTGCAGCGCCAAATAAGTTCGCAAGAAATTTGAAAACTTAGTAGAATTTATTCACAAAAAATGTTACACAATGAGTGAGCTCTCTAGTTCTGAGACTAATAAGAATACACTATCGTTTGTTACAATTAAGAGATAACTAGATACTAGATGATAACAATTAATTGTTTGAATAAACTTGGTGGTTAGTATGGAATATTACTCTAGGAGTCGGACTATGTGATCGGCTAATAAGTTGGACTTTGCATAAGATTATTATGTAAATACAAATAAGGTTATTGTTAGGCAGATAGCAGAAATTACTTGGGAAAGATTTCATGTCAATAATGATATGTTAGTTGTTTGTATGCACAAAATTATATATAACCACACTTATTGTACTAGAAGTAAAGGCGAAGTAGGCTATGTACCCGTAGTTCAGAAAACCGTAACTCAGAGAAGCTACTATTATTTTGGTCCGCAAATATATAACACCACCTCTTGAGCTAAAATTATTATTTTCCATTAGACGATTTAAGTTTGAGATCAAGAAATGGCTTAAGACCAAAACGAGACGTGATATTCACAACTCGGTTAATATAAAAAATTCTTATGCTATCACAGAGTGAATATAGGTATTTGGAATGATATTTGGAGTCATGCATGCCTTCAGTGTTTTGCACATTGGTCGAAATGCGACTTCCGGTGACTTTGGTGTCACAAGCTAAGCTTAACATTATGTCGCTGGGAGATGAGCTTTGCCTTGCTGTGTCACAAAAAGTATTCATATATTGGGTGTAATTAAAGGTTTTAATTCGGCTGAGTTTCTTTTAGCCTACAAACACGTCATTGCTTAATTGTAGTTAATTTATTTACAATTTTTATAATTATTTATATCGACGTTTATATATTATGTAACCTTTTATTTGTGAATAAACGTTATTATTATTATTATGATATACTATTATTATATATTTTAGGCTTTTTTAAACGGAGATATAATTACTTGAATAGTCTTTATTTCCATGAAAAGCCGATTGTTTTCGTTCTTGCCATAGGTAACTAAAAATAATTAATACTACCATAAAGTGCGTTTAATACGCTTTCCAAAAATGTGTCGCATGACCCATGTTGCTGTTTAAGAAATTACAGAATTGTAACCTCCAAAAACGCAGTGCTTTAAAAAAATTCGATAATGCCACCAAATAATCTCGCAAATAATTTGTTTTGCAATCCTAAAGTTTGAGTCCGATGCCTTTCTCGGTGTCAAAATTATGGTCTTGTTGCGTTACTGATGCGTAACCTGTATATAAGACCAAAAAAAAACAAAACATATTTACTCTCTCTGCCATGCAAATATTTTAGTAACTACCACAGCATAATCAACAGTTTATGCTGTGTAACTACTATGACCATTTACAATCATATAAATTCTGTAAAAGAGGTTCTTTTAAACAATAAATTGTTTGCGAAGTACACGCAAAAATACAAAATGACAGTTTATTTTTTTACCACAACCTTAAATTATTAATATTCTAAAGGCGGTTTTCCAATAATTTCAAGTATAATAATAATTCCAAGTCCAAGGCGTATATGGACAACTGTCTGTTGGAAAATCCAATTGCAATGGTGGCAAGTATCAAACTGCGGATCTCCCCATACGCCCTAGTTAACTAAACAACACGAAAACAGCCGCCTGATTTGAAGATTATAAAACCGTTACTATCTACAGAAAGCAACAAGCGTTAGCGCAATGAACAGCATACATCAAACAGGCGTTAGTGAAGTGGTAAACTACGAGCCCCAACAACTATATGTTGGGGCAAGCTAATATTTCGGAAATAATACAACGGCTTTTCCAAACTGAATTATTTAGTTTCTACTTTTAAATACAAACATAACAATATATCCTAGACCATTTAAAAATGTTTCTATAATTTGGTAAAGCAATCAACATTAGCAGTGGAGTACTTTGTCACTTAAGATTCAAAATAACTGACAACTAAATGTTGGGACAACTTGAGAATAAAGCTAAATTTAATATGGGGTCACACCACCCTTAGCTGTAACAACTGCTTGGACTCTTGCAGGTATTGTATTGACCAAAGATTGACACATTTCAACAGAAAAATTGTCCCAGTTTCTTGTAGTTTTGTCCGTAAATCAGATATTGTACGTTGAGGGTGGTTTCTTAAATACTGCTTCATTTTATGCCATACGGTTTCTATCACATTTAAATCCGGACTGCTAGCTGGATGGGATCAAACCTTTACATTATTGTCACCAAACTACTTTTTGGTTGATTTTGCCGAATGGCATGATGCTCCATCTTGTTGAAATATGAAATCATTGTCGGGAAACAATTTTTGAATACTAGGCAAAAATGTGGTTTGAAGTATCTCTTGATATTTTTGGGCATTTACAGTGCCCTCTATAAATTTTAAAAACCTAAACCCCTTGCCGACATGCAGCCCCACACCATAATTCCCTTTGGGAACTTAACAACTCTTTTCAGGCAATCTTTATGGAAGGCTTCTGTTTTATTCCGTTATTCTACGGTGGTCTCCAACGCAAACGTCAAATTTAGCCTCATCACTAAATACTATTTTATTCCACTCATTTTCTCTGCAGAGTAGTTTAGATCTTGCCCAATTATATCGGTTTTTTTTCTGAACTTCTGTTAACAGCGGCTTTTCTTTTGCCTAAATAACATTTTATGAGACTTTTGATACTGTATGAACCATTCAAAAGTAAACTTACCTTGTAAAATCCCAGACCGCATTTTGGCATGTATTTTCGACAACATTATCTAGATATATTTAATCCAGTTACCGTGTTCCATTTAGCAGTTATTTTTCGAAGGGTGCTTCTTCGTGACGACTTGCATATTTTGACTAAATTTCGTAAATCTCTATCAGAAACGAGTTGCGGTCTTCCCGAACTTCTGCCCCGAACATCCACATTAGCAATCTCACTTAATTTTGTTATTATATTGTACACTGTAGATTTTGAAATAGTTAAATCACTAGCAATTTTACGCATTCTTTTACCCTTATGGTATTGATGAGTAATAATTTCACGTAATTTCTGGTTCGTAGCCTTTACACGACCCATTATTATAATTAAATTAACAATAAAGTATGTTAACAATTACTAACATCACTACTTGACGGTTTACATTAACGGCCAACTGCCAATGGACAAATAAAATAATTTCGGCGTTTATACCAACGCCGCCTATAACTAATTTAAATATTTTAAGTACAAGATTTTTGCTTGTCCCAACTTTTAGTTGTCAGCAAGTTTGACCTTCCAATGACAAATTACGCTATTATTAATAGAGATTACTTTACCAGGGCATAAAAATGTTTTTTAATAATATAGAATTTACTGTTATGTTTGTATTTAAAACTAAAAACTAAATAATTCAGTCGTTTGGAAAAGCCGTTGTATTATTTCCGATATGTTAGCTTGTCCCAACATATAGTTGTTAGGGCTCGTAAAAAAAAAATATGAAAATATGACTGTGCCTTAGTGAACTAAGGCACAGAACAAAATTATCCTACTATTTAAAAATAAAAAACTCAAAACTACTTTTAATTACAGATTGTACCAGAGGGGTCCAATATGGTCCAAATGCTTGTAAGGCACGTTTTCCAGTATGGCGTTGGGATGAGCAAGCACAAGATTGCGTAAGAGATATCTATGGTGGATGTAACCGCACTCCAAACAATTTTATCCGTAAAGATCTCTGTTTACTAATAGCTACACCTGCATGTAAAACAAAACGCCAACCCATGTAACGGCTTTGTGAAACTAGGAAATAAACTTTGACTAATCTTAGAATTGTTAGCATTAGCCTTGTATATTATTCCTCTTGAACCTCAGACCTACAATTAACTAATGAATATAAAAAAATATGTCAGTACTGATTTTGTTTCTAATTGAATCGGTCATTTCAGAAATAGCTAAATAGTTATTTTGAGTAAATAAGAAATAAGTGTCTATAGGTAGAGAAGTAACGATGGTGAGATTTTCGGAATTGTTTTCAAATGAGTGCGGATTAGGGCCTCTAGAAGACATATCTAAGGTCCGTTTAAATGCTTTTATTTTATTTTTAATAATTTTTTATCGTATGGCGTACACATGGTTTAAAAAACTAAAACTTAAAAATTAAGACAAACACAAATCAAACATATACCGATATTACACACATAAAGGTATGCTACTAGTGCGTTAAAGACTAACAAACAATATATGGGTTATTTAAGAGATATCATAGTGCTATGTCCAAGCCCTCGATCCAGTCGGTTGCGCCCGGCGGCAAAGTCAGCATATCCACCATGTTCCCCGCGTATGCCCTCCGCTCACATTCTTGCACTATATGAGAAACAGTCTGGCGCGGGGCCCCACACTCGCATTCGGCAGACAGCAGCTTTCCCCGCCTGTACAGCATGTCAGCACATTTGCCATGGCCGGTTCGTATTCGGTTCTCAGTCTTCCAAGTTTGTCGGGGGAGGTTAAATCCATTGGGCTCTTTGTTGGCTGGCAGATTCCCATGAATGTCCGGGAGTGTTAATCCCATCTATTGCTCCGTCCATTTTTTGTGTATGTTGAAGTTTTCGGCGTAGAGTTCTGCCGTCCTAATCGCTGGTTGACGGGATTTCAGTCTGCGATAGGTTGCACTGGCAGCGTCGTCGTGTATGGGCAATTGTACGTTTCCAGCTATCTTCTTGTACTGGCGAATCAATGCTTCCTGTCGTCGGAGGCTTGGAGGAGGGAGTCAGTATGTTGGTGTAGACCTAATATATCCCGTGATGATTTGCACTGTATTATTAAGCTGGGTGTCAATCTTAGCGACATAGTGGCTATTCAGCCATACAGGGGCACCGTACTCCGCCGCACTGTAGACGAGACCCAAAGCCGAACATCGAAGAGTAGTAGCCGATGCACCCCACGTCGTGCCACAAAGCATCTGTAGTATATTATTTCTTGTTCGGATCTTGGCTGCCATATTATCTAGGTGTTTCTTGTACGTTAAAGTTCTATCGATGGTAATTCCCAGGTACTTTGGCGTGGGATTATTTGTAATCTGGAGATCATTAAAGTATATCGTAAGTTGTTCGTTAGCGAGTTTGTTGTTCAAGTGGAAGCAAGCACACTCGGTTTTGCCTGGGTTAGGTGTTAGCCGAAGATTGTCCAAGGACCTTGAGGTCGTTGGTTAAAATTTGTTCTGTGCTTTCTATTGTCTTCCGTCTGACTGCTATTGCCAGGTCGTCCGCGTATGGGAACTTTTTTGATATTGTTTCTGGCATATTAGATATGTATGGATTAAACAGCACAGGAGCCAGTACAGATCCCTGGGGTAAGCCATTTTTCAGTCTTCTCACCTTGCTGGATATTTCCACACGAAATGATCTGTCACACAGCATGTTGTTCAGGAGCCGACCCAGCCTTTTATCGGGGACCTCTCGGAGGAATTTATAAAGTAGGCCCTCTCTCCAGAGTGTGTCATAGGCCGCTGTGAGGTCAATAAATATCGCGGACGTGTTAAGGCATTCCTGGAATCCAGCTTCGATAAACGTTGTCAGGCTTATTACCTGATCTGTGCAGTTGCGGCCAGGGCGAAATCCAGCCTGTTTGATTGGAACGGATGGTTTATTATGGGCCTGTAGCTTTCAGCCATGTTCTTCGGTTTGCCTGGTTTTAAGAGAGCTATTATCTTAGGCCGCCCAAAATCCTTGGGGAGAGAACCGCTGTTAAGTATGTCGGCGAGAATGTCAGCTATCCATTTTCTGGCATATTTTCCAGTGTTTATAAGAAATTCATTGTGAATCCCATCATATTCAGGAGCCTTACTGGTTTTTATGTATTTCAGTGCCTGGGTGACTTCCTCATCGCTAAAAGGCTTTGAGAATTGGGGATCTTCAGTGCAGGCATTCTTATTTACGACTCTTATTTCTGGCACCGCAATACTTACAAACGGCGCGTCCATGTTTGGCCATTCAGATTCATCCTGGTGCAGGAACGATGGACCATTCCACCACAAAGTGGGTTTCAACAGTTGACGGGGGAAAATACCGCGCGGAGCAATATCTGCAGGATTATCCTTGCTCCCAACATGACGCCAGCAGCTGATAGCTGTAGTGGTTTGAATTTCTGAAACCCGATTACCCACAAAGGTTTGCAATTGATTTGGAGGGTTCTTAACCAACATAGCACGATTTGTGAGTTAGTCCAGAAAAAACATTTTGGTATCAACGTAAAGGCTTTTAAAACTTGTTTGGATAGCCTAGAGAGGATAAGTGTCCCACAAAGCTCTAGCCGAGGTATATTTTGGCACTTTAGTGGCGCTACCTTACTTTCAGAACAAAACAAAGAGACCTTTATTTCACCAATGGCATTTATTGACCTCATATATATGCATGCCCCATACAGATTTTGTGATGCATCGCAGAACCCATGTTGTTCTACTATTATGGGGGTAGTACATACTACTCTTCGTGAAATGTTTAATTCGTTGAGAGTCTTTAACTCTTCACTAAATTGTTTCCAATTTTGACTAATGTCGGATGGAACTTCATCATCTCAGTCAATGGTTAGAGCCCACAATCTTTGAATAAAGATTTTGGCTAAAATTATTGACGGGCTGTGACCTAATGAATCAAATATGTTTGCGACTTATGAAAGGTTTGAGCGCTTTACACTTTTGTTACTTTAGTAACTTCATTGATATGATAGGTGAGCACATCTAATGTGCATTGCCCAAAGTTTTAATTGCTTTATTGTCTCCAAATTTCAGCACACTAACTGGCTCACTATTTTGCAATTGCTTTAAAATAATGTCGCTATTTGACATCCATTTCCGTAGGTGAAAACAACCACTCCTTAATATGCTTGATATTTCTTGACAGACAGTTATGGCTTCAGTTTCGCTGCTAAATCCCGTAACAAGGTCATCTACATAAAAATCCCTCAGTATCGTTTGTGATGATATTGGGAATTAATCTTGGCATTCAAAGGCTAACTGTCTAATACATCGCATTGCTAAATACGGAGCAGATGCTGTTCCATAAACAACTGTATTTAACGAATAAATGGAAACTGGTTTAGTGAAATTGTCGCGCCAAACAATCCGCTGTAAATGACGATCATCGGGGTGAACTGAGATTTGCCTGTACCTTTTTTCCACATCTCCTTCGACAACAAAAGCGTGCTGTCTAAACCTTATTAGTATTGAAAAAATGTCATTGAGGATGGTAGTCCAATGTGTTGTAAGTCATTCAGTGATACACCATTATCAGAGGGGCTTGACCCATTAAACACAATTCTGAATTTGGTTGTGATGGCATTTCCTCGGATAACAGCATGGTGTGGAAGGAAATAGGCTACTTGCATCTCATTACTATCATACAATAGCGACATGTGGTTCAAAGACAAATATTCTTGCATACAATCGACGTACTGTTCTTTTAGTGTATGATTTTTTCGAAACCTTCTTTTCTGTTGCATCAAACGTTTAACAGCCGTTGGCTTTGATTGCCCCAGTTGAGTGGGATACCTTTTGAAAGGTATTCTCACAACAAACCTACCCTCATCATTTCTGGTATGGGTATTTTTGAAAAAATTTTCACAGTATGAATCGTCTGGCGATAAACTAGGTGCATCCTTTACTTCTTCCAACTCCCAAAATTGCTTTAAACTATTTTGTAGTTCCTGCGTTTTGGATAAATAGCAAGAAGGTTTGGTACAATTTTGTAGACCCGCGTGACCTGCTAAAATCCAGCCATACTTGCTGTTTTGCAAAAACAGGTTTGTTTTTCCCTAAAGATATTTTACCACCACTTAATAGATCCCAAAAAACTCTGGACGCAGCAAGTGCGTTATGGTAGTGAATTTTCATTAAAATGTTTTTATTGCAAATATGTGTGTTTTCTTTTTAAGAAAGCAGGCATCAATTTTGGTTACCAGTATAACCTATAAAGTGTTCCCGGAAAAACTCGTTTCTTGGTCAACCTTGTAGATTAATAGCAAATTGGGCTATTCAAATATGAAGCATTTGATCAAAATTCGCTACCATAACGCACTTGCTGCATCCAGAATTTCTTTTCTTACAAACATGCATTATATTTCGATGGAAAATGCAATAACATAAGGCGTGTTTGATTTAAAAAAAGAAAGTTTGTATCACCAACGACTTATGGGCCACCCTGTGATTGTAGAAATATTTTTAAGATGTAGCTCAAGACACCCTATAATTAATATTTTTTTTTTCATATATTGTATAATAACGAATAAATGGAGCTTTATTGATTTTTTACAAAAATTCGACAAAAATTATATACCATTAAACGGCAAACTATAGCTAAGACTACTGCCAAGCATCAGAGAAAGGGTCTATTTAAAATGAATTTTCTGGAAACATTTTAGTAAAATGAAGGACAATGACGGTTGAAACTAAGACTTCAGGGTTTGTAAAACATCCTTCTTGAGACATTTTATTTCCATAGCCCGTATTAGATTCAAGTTATTTGCATAAATGTTGCCGATTTTGACGTTTTAAATCCCAACTTTGACGTTTTGAGGAAAACCCCAATTTATTTTTCTTTAAATGCTTATAACTTTTTTGTCTTTTGACCTGCATAGCTAAATTTTGGTAGGTAACTTACCAAGAAAATTCACTAAAAGACCGGCTCCAATAAGTAAGTCAATTGCGCCACATTATGAAATAAAGGATCTGCCAGTTGTACATGATCTGGCAAGTTCCATGAAGTTGCGTCGATTACATTACTCGGCAAATCTTCTGTAATTTTAGGCAGAACAAAGCAGGAAATATTTACCGAAAATGAATGTACTCTGGACTGAATGTTTAAATTGCATGTTACTGTATTAATGCCGGAAATCGACATTTTTGCTTTAGATGTACTCAGCTGTAATAAGGTAACGAGTTTACTTGACATAAAATTACTGGATCCACTGTCAAGAATTGCTCTGCATAACCGTTTGTTGCCTTATTTATCAAAAATGTAAATTGATGCTGTTGATAGTAATACGTATGAATCGCATTTGCTAATTAAGTTAACCTGATGGTTGTTCTAAGTGTCTAGATGTAACAAAGTGTTATGCTTTGATTTACACTTCTTACATGACCCTAATTTACACTACTTTGCTTCATGATTAGTGCAGAGACAGTTTTTGCATAGCTTGAGATTTTTTATCTGATTACATCGTTGAGTAATAGGTAGTTGTAAAAAGTCATTGCAGTAATAAATGGAATGACCGTTACCAGCACAAAAATTGCAAGATAATTTGTTTGTGTGTAGCGTCAAATGTTTTTTATTGACTATGTCTTTTTAGGTTTTACCGAGATTTGATTCTAGTGTTTCTAAAAAATCTGCTTTATTCAGAAGAAACTGTTGCATATCTGGTATGTTAGGCACTTCGCTAGTAATCTTATGTTTTTCCCACTCACAAGCAGTAATTTTGTCTAGTTTCGAAGACATTAAATAAATAATCAAACTATCCCATTGTTTTACCGGTTCTTGTAAAATAGTCAAAGCCCTTAGGTGTTTAAATACGTTATCGAGTAAACTACGCAAACAGAAGCAGTTTCTTTATGCATACATTCTAAATTAAATAAAGATTTAATGTGATTGTGAACTAACAATCTCCGATTATCATAACGTTGCCATAAAAGTTCTCAAGCAAGTTGAGTGAATCATTTTAAAGACCCTTCCTGTAGGGATGCGCGTAGGTAGTGAAACTTCAAGATATCACTAATCAAAGAAATGTAAGTGTCTTTAAGTTCAAGCCATGTATTCATGTCTGAATTGAATTTTGGCAAGGCAATTTAGTACAGGCAATAGAGGAGCCCGTTACTCTTGTCCATAATGCACTAAACTACAGGAGTTATTTTTTGTAATATATAGGTTCAGAATTACGTACTGAATGTAAAAACACAAATTCCTTACAAATTAGGAGTGCGGAAGTGCCGCCATTTTGAGAAAAACCGTTTCGGCCTATATCTCCATAACCGTGCACTTTAGGCCAAAAATGGTAATGACCTTTATTGTAGATAATTGCATTTCTCATCTTTTTTGTTAAATAAGTTTTTTTTTGTATCACTCACCGTTTACAACTTAACGACTATTAGCATTCATTTATTGACTTTTTTACCTATATCTTTGATAATAATTGTTTATAAAATAAAATGCTTATAACTAAACTTTTCAATAGACAAATTTGCTACAATTTTTACTAAAAACTTTTTTTTCTAATATCAATATTTTCAAAGTTACAACGCATTAAATGTTGCACTTTTCAATCGCCAAATTTTTCTGGAAATATTTTAGTAAAATGAAGGACAATGACGGTTGAAGCTTGAGACATTTTCTTTCCATAGCTTATATTAGTTTCAGGTTCTTTGCGTAAATGTTGCCAATTTTGACGTTTTAATTCGCGACTTTGACGTTTTGAGGAAACCCCCAATTTATTTTTCTTTAAATGCCTATAACTTTTTTGTCTTTAAACCTACAGACCTAAGTTTCGGTAGGTAATTTACCTATAATGACATAAAGCCGTGTACCAAATTTAGTTGCCCTTACTTTGTTATTTCCGGAGATATGATTTTTTGTCGAAAGAAAACACAAAATTTTTCGGGAAAACCTGGGCCGATTTTCTTGGCTAACGAACTTATCCAAGCCACTTACAAGAGGAAGGTATTCGCCAAATGTAATTAAAATCGGCCCATTAGTTCTTGAGTTATCGTTGTGATACACATATATATATATATATATATATATATATATATATATATATATATATATATATATATATATATATATATATATATATATATATATATATATATATATATATATATATATATAATTGAAACTGACCCCGGATATATGTTCTAGGGGGCATAATTAGCGTCTATTTCAATTTTTTTTTCAAAATTGAAAAGTCGGGGTCTCCTCATTAGTGATTTTTTTTTAAAGAAAATGCACTAATAATAATTTAAGATAAAAAAGTTTTAAGTAAAAGTTCTAGGGAATTGAAAAGTTAAGTTATAAGCATTTTATTTTTTAAACAATTATTAACAAAGATATAGGTAAAAAAGTCAATAAATGAATGCTAATAGTTGTATAAGTTGTAAACGGTGAGTGATACAAAAAAATATATTTAACAAAAAAGATTAGAAATCCAATTATCTACAATAAAGCTCATTACCATTTTTGGCCTAAAGTGCACGGTTAGGGAGATATAGGTCGAAACGGCTTTTCTCAAAATGGCGGCACTTCCGCCCTCCTAATTTGTAAGGATTTTGTGTTTTTACATTCAGCATGTAATTCTGAACCTATCTATCAAAAGAAATAACTCCTGTAATTTAATGCAGAAAAAAATTTTCTATTGCCTGTACTAATTTAATATTTGGCGTAATATGTTCAACATTGTAACTAATTTGACAATTATTTAAGCTAGCTGAACCCTGATTGTTACTGTTTTGCATTGGTGTATACAATTTGTGTAAAATGAATTTAGCGGTACTCAATAGATTAGAATATTGTTCTGAAAATTCAGACCTCTCCTGATAATAGTCGTCTAGTTTTTCGACATCACAAAGACACTCTATTTCTGACTGGAAATCCTCAAACTTAGATAATATTGTTTCAAATTTATTTGTTCGATCTTTTGAATCAAAAATAGTTTTTTCGTTTATTAATGCTTCATTACTAAACGCTTCATCAATAGGCTTCAAAAAGTTACTAAATTCTGTCATCTTGCCTTTCACAGCACCTCGTTGCCTAATTAGTTTAGCTATTTCAGCCATGGTAAATAAATTTGCACTGCTGTTAAGTCGAATAAATCACAGTTAAACAGTAAGTATAGCTATGTAAATTGAAGCTTGCGAATTATGATCTAACACTTAATTTGCGTTAAATTGATACACTGGACTTAATAAAAGTAAAAGAAAGAGCACTAAAGAACCACTGTTAATAGTACTTAAATAATATAAATGATTGCTAAAATTAAATATAAATGTACTTAATATAAAAGTAATATAATTAATTAAATGTAATGTAAGTATTGCTACAGGAGTAATAAATGAATAGACTCCAGTAAATGCGCAATTAAATGTAATAGTGAATTGAATTGCAACCAGCTAATTGTTAAATAGAGACAATCTGTAACTTTGTAAGAGACTTAAATGAAATGAAAGTGGGAGTAAAATGGGTAGCTAAATGTATAATAGGTCACTCACTTCTTGGTTCGCATCCTGCTTGCAGCTTGTAACAGGAGGCTGTTTATAGTTGACCAATTATGTGTTGGATGCCTGTCGTTGTGTCATAAACTTGAGAAGATGGGTGATTAGTGAATTCGACGACTGTAATAGAAATGAGGGGTCCAGACCACCCACTTATATGTGACACAGGCTGAGATAAACGTCTTGAACTGATTCTTTCTGCAGTGATCTTATTGTTAAGATTGATTTATACTTCCGATTTTTCAATTAATACGGTTCGTAGGAGCAAATGTTTAAATATCCAATTGAGTGGACTGTATTTTAAATGAATGATTACCATAGGATGACGGTTTTAACAATTATATTCACTGGTATTTACAAATATTTACAGAAGTGACAGATATAGTTCACAACTCACTGATGTTTACAATTCAACTGTTTTGTATAAAGAAAAGGAGACATAAGAAGGGCGCGTTCCAGAAGGGGGCAGCACTATCCAAGCATACATTAAATTTAAATCCTAACAGCCTGAATGACTTTGTTACCTTTGAGTCTAAAATTATAATCTTCAGCAGATATTTTGTTAATGTTGATATTGAATTTTTATTAAGAAAATTCACTAATAGAGAATTTATTTTTAGAAAGGTTTTTTTAGCTGTTGGAAAAAACGGTTTGATTGTGTTGACGAAAACGAAATCATTCAGGCGATTAATAAGAAAAATAACTGCTACGTTTATAATTTGGCAGATACTTTACTATTCTAAATATCAATTAACTTCATTCTGGAAAGCTTTTACAACTTTAATGGAATTTGTAATACAAGTTTCTTTTAAAGAGATCTACACTATCTATAGATATTCTAGCTTCATAATATATTAAATTTTGGACGTTTTTCTCAAAAGGAGTTAGAACACAAGATTTTTTTTTTTTGATAATAGAGAGATATCGATGGAAACACTTTCAGAAGAATTGACCCCACAAGTCTAAAAACTTTTATTTTTGCGATAACGATTGAACTGAATGTTGTTCCTCAATGTATTGTGTTAATCTTATAGGATACCTCTAATTATTCGTTGTGCCAATTCAAAATTAGAAATTAAGAATTATTTTTCATAGCAGACTTTTAAATACTAGAAGGAACCCACAATCCACACACACACAAGCTGTGATTTTACTGGATATTTTATGGTTTATTTGTTATAATTTTATTGAAAACACTTTTTAATTTCCATGTATAGTGAATATGGATGCAAATAAACTTATTATTATTTTAATATTATTATTATTCAGATTTGTGATGAACGGCGAGGGAAAAATCATCTATACTCATTGAAAATTTTATTTAATCATTTTTTTCTCATAAAAATAACGAAAAGATTCTTGGGACAAACTTCTTCGGTTGGTTAGTCTTCATTTCAAAGTAATTACTAATACTGAAAGTAATCAAAAAAAGACACCCTAAGAACAGTTGATAATAAAATGATAAAAGTAGAAATCATTCAAGACCAAACAATAGTAAAAACAAAACGAAACTATAATCTAGCCAGAAAACATTTAACGATCACAATTTCATGAACTTGTAAGATTATTGCATTCGTTTCATATTCTCTTGTAATGTTCCGGACAAACCGGTTTAGAACATTGGATACACTTATGACTGGTCTCCTTTTTTTACATACGGGCAATATCGGCATGTTTTTGTTTTTTCCAGTCAATCTGTTACAGTAGGTTATCCAGATGATTGCTGATGAGCTTGTTGTGGAACTGTTATAGCCATTGTCTGTCTCGTTGGTTCTCTAGCAGCCTCTGCTTCTTTTACCGCGTCTAAAAGCGAGGCCCTCAGGTCATCTTGCAAGTTGGGAATCTGCAGTCTATTCTTGAATTGGTTAGAAATGAGTGACATAGCAATAGCTGTAATGAGATCGTACCTCAACATGTTTTCATTGCCAGAATACAAGCCATGGAGGCTGTGTGCATTAGAGCATGCCATAGCTATAATATGATAGAAAACAGGTAAAGGCCATCTCCTAATTTGTGGTGATTAAAGGAAATAATTAAAAGGCTTGAGAAGATGGGTGATTAGTGAATTCGACGACTGTAATAGAAATGAGGGGTCGAGACCACCCACTTATATGTAACACAGGCTGAGCTAAACGTCTTGAATTGATTCTTTCTGCAGTGCTCTTATTGTTAAAAGCGTTTTGATTCATACTTCTGATTTTTAAATCTTTAATTGAGTGGACTTTATTTTAAATGAATTATTACCATATGATGACGGTTTTAACAATTATATTCACTGGTATTTACAAATATTTACAGAAGTGACAGATACATGTCACCACTCACTGATGTTTACAATTCAACTGTTTTGTATAAAGAAAAGAAGACATAAGAAGGGCGCGTTCCCGAAGCGGGCAGCACTATCCAAATATACATTGAATTTAAATCTTAACAGCCTGAATAACTTTGTTACCTTTGAGTCTAAAATTATAATCTTCAGCCGATATTTTGTTAATGTTTTGTTAATGTTATTGAATTTTTATTAAGAAAATTCACTAATAGAGAATTTATTTTTAAAAAGGTTTTTTAGCTGTTGGAAAAAAAGGGTTTGATTATGTTGACGGAAACGAAATCATTCATGCGATTAATAAGAAAAATAACTGCTACGTTTATAATTTGGCAGATACTTTACTATTCTAAATATCAATTAACTTCCTTCTGGAAAGCTTTTGCAATTTTAATGAAAATTGTAATACAAGTTTCTTTTGAAGAGACTTACACTATCTATAGATATAGCGAAATATAATTTTCTAGCTTCATAGAATATTAAATTTTGGACGTTTTTCTCAAAAGGAGTTAAAGGAGTGTGACGATAAATTTATTTTATATAAAGTCTATTTAGAAAGGATACATTCCTGTTAACCATAAGTATTTTGTAACACTTTTAGTTTTATCAGTACAGTCTGTGGGTATAACCTCTTCAAGTAAGTAAAATTCAAGATGATGTTGTCGAATCTTGTTTCAGATATCACCCTGTAGTTGTTTATTTTATTTAAAGTTGAATTCATTACCCTTTTAGGCAATTTGTCATCAATTTTCCTGATATGCTTCTGATATGTTTTGTTTTGGTTAATTCAATTCTGTAATACATTATTATGAAGTGCAAGGTTAAGATAAGGAAACAGAACATTTAAAACATACCTTGTTATGATGGGGAAATATGAGAAATGCAGCATTATGCTTAGTTTTGTATTTAATTGGAATGTTTCCAATTCTACTGAAACTGAAGTGTTGTGATTTGTTTACGTTCAAATGACAGAATACATTAATATCGTTTCAAAATGTAGGTCAAATGACCAGCTGTCATGTCAAATCTCGACTTGTCAGTGCTGCCAGGCCGAGATTGAGATTCCCCTCCGCCTAGAAAAGTAGTACCTTGTTCTTTTAATTTTAATTTCTAATAATGGTTTAGTGTGGGTAATTGTTTTGTTCTTATACAGGATATTAGCAGTTAATTTCTTGCTATACAGGATGCACTACATGTTAAATCTGCATTTATTTATCGGCTCTTATTTCTAGTGCACTATGATTGTCAGTTGGTATGGCGTAGGATTCTCGGGCATGAAAAAAAAACCGCGCATAAAATTCGGTTTGAAGAAAAACAAGAAAATAATCTGAAAGAAGCCTTCTTTTATATTTTGGCTTTTCTTCTGAAAACCACGCTGAGTCGTTTAAGAGTTTTACTCTATCAAATTTTATTTGGATTTAGTATTCACGCGGTTTAAAATATATTACTGTCCCTTCGTTTGAGTTTGATTAGTGATATAGTCACAATATTGGTTGGTGGCAGTAATATAGCCCGAAAATATTCAGGATAATCACAGAAGAAAACCAAGTAAACGGCCGAATTAACATCTTTCGGCAAGTTGGAAGTTGGAACTTGAAAGTTAGAAATTGAAACTGTAAATTAGAAATGGGAATTGACAAACAGAACCAAAAAAGACAACGAAAATAGGTATTGATAATTAAATGGAAATAGGTTATAGCAGACAAGAAGTAGGACCCAGCAAATAGGAAGATACCCACCAGCCCTAGCCTAGGACGCATTTTTGATAATTGTGACTTTAAGTCCCTGGACCAGAAGCTTAGTTAATGTTTGGCTTCCGTTGGGTGACCGCCTTCTTCAGAGGAAACCGAATAAGTATAACTTTCTTTCATTTGCTGATATTTTGTTGGCCAAGAAGTACAGTTCTCTACTACATTCTCTAGAACCAGCAATATTTCTTTTTAACGAAAATAACTTTTTAATAATCATTAAGTGTGACTTTAAGAATTTTACAGGTGTTGGATTAAACCTATTGAGTTTAAAGTTGATAATTGCTACCTCTTAAAACAATTTGAGCATTGTAATGTGACTGCGCGCATTCATAATTTCATATTTATTTGTAACCCTAAGCTAGCAACATAGTGTGAGAATTTATTATATTATCACTTCACTTTATACCTTCTCTAAGTATCTAATAACTAATTAAATTTGTATTTTATTAATGCTGAGTGTATTACTACTTTGCAACTTATTGTGTCAAATTTGGACGACTTCTACCCATGTTTGGTAATTTGCTTTAGCATACTTAACTTCTTTAATGAGTCAGGGGTCTTAAAATTGCCTGGCGCCTTTAAAAATTAAATAACCTGGACCCACTCACTCACCACTGAGAAGCTGCGGATTTAACTCCTTTAAGAGTGTTACCACCATCAGATAAATTTTACATGATAACCATCTAAGAGCAAATTATACCGTAACAGGAGTTAGAACACAAGATTTTTTTTGTAATAGAGAGATATAGTTGATAACACTTTCGGAAGAATTGACCCCACAAGTCTAAAAACGTTTATTTTTGCGATAACAATTGAACTGAATGTTGTTCCTCAAAGTATTGTGTTAATCTTATAGGATACCTCTAATTATCCGCTGTGCCAATTCAAAATTAGAAATTAACAATTATTTTTCATAGCAGACTTTAAAATACTAGAAGGAACCCATAATCCCCTCACAAGCTGTGCTTTTACTGGATATTGTATGGTTTATTTGTTATAACTTTATTGAAAACACTTTTTAATTTACATGTATAGTTCATATGGATGCAAATAAAGTTATTATTATTATATCATTATTATTCACGTTAGTGATGGACGGCGAGGGAAATCATTTTTTTCTCATAAATATAACGAATAGATTCTTTGGACAAACTTCTTCGGTTAGTTAGTCTACATTTCAAAGTAATTAATATTTCTAATACTGAAAGTAATAAAGAGATCCTAAGAACAGTTGATAATAAAATGATGAAAGTAGAAATCATTAAAGACCAAACAATAGTAACAAACAAAACGAAACTATAATCTAGCCAGAAAATATTTAACGATCACAATTTCATGAACTTGTAAGATTATTGCATTCGTTGCATATTGTCTTGTAATGTTCCGAACAAACCGGTTTAGAACATTGGATACACTTATGACTGGTCTCCTTTTTAGTGCATTTTCTTTTAAATAAAATTCACAAATGAGGTGATCGCGACTTTTGAATTTTGAAAAAATTTCTTCAAATGAGCGCTATTTAGGACCCCTGGAATCCAAATCCGAGGTCGGTTTCAGACTTTGTATGTTATATATATATATATATATATATATATATATATATATATATATATATATATATATATATATATATATATGTAGATGTATATATATATATATATATATATATATATATATATATATATATATATATATATATATATATATATATGTTTATATATTCATGTGTCACACCGCTAACTCAAAAAATAATGGACCGATGTTGATAATTCTTGGTGAGTACCTTCCTTTCGCAAGTGGCTTAGATAAGTTCGTTAGCCAGGAAAATCGGACTAGTTTTTCGCGGAAAATTTTGCGTTTTCTTTCGGAAAATTTTTATATCTCTGGAAATAACAAAGTTAGGGCAACCATATTGGGTACAAGGATTTATATCATAAAAAGAAAACCACGCACCAAAATTTGAATATCTATGTTAAAATAAAAAAAGTTATAAGGTTTTAAGTTTTTCTTCTTAAAACGTCAAAAAGTCGCAATTCAAAACGTCAAACTTGACATGTTCTGAATAAAGAACTTGAAACTAACATTACGGGCGATGTAGCAGAAATTTTTTAAGAAGTGTTAGTAGTATGGATAAGCGGGTTCTGGAACACTTTAGGCGTAGGCGTTGACAGATATGACAGATCTGTCAAATCTGTCAACTGTCATTTGTCGAGTCTGTCACCTGTCATGTGTCAATTCAAGCCGCCTATCTTGGCACCAACCTGTCACTGTCAAAGAAAAAAAAATAGAAAAAGCAAACTAAAAAAAATAGAATCACGTCAAGCCGTTATCGTAAATTGTCTGCAAGGTGTCGCTACCGTATGATTCCTAGCATACGCATAGACCTTACGGGGGCCCGACGGGGGCGGGGGCGGGGGCGGGGGTTTGGGTCTGGCGTGGTTCGAGGCGGGGGTGAAGTGGGAGCTTCTGCTTCAGGACCGGCAGCGACGTAGTGTTGAGCTCAGTTTATGTTTGATTTGTTATGTAGTCGAATATATCGACGAAATAAACAATTTTATTAAACAATAGAGAAATCATAGATATAACAGTTTATAGAGAAATCATAGATATAACAGTTTATATCTTTAGCTAACGTAATATTTGCAAGTTGAACATCTAACATTCATTTGAGTGCCTTATAAAATGCAACTTCAAAAATTTTTGAATGACTATGACGATATTCTGCTTGATGATCATAGAAAAATGCTACATAGCCTTCATAAAAAAAATTTAAAATATGAACACCAAGAAACAAAAATTTCTTGTCATGGTCTTCATTATGTTAGCTGTATTTGGTCATCAGATGAGACAAAGGAAGGTCCAGACACCTGTGTATGTGTTAATCAGGAATTACTTATACATAAAATACAGAAAATCATTAAGTTATATTTAAGAATTAGACCATCACTGAAATAAAAGTGTATCTGTATATTTGTAAATTAAGAATAAATATTTTAAATAAAACATGAAGCTTTAATTAATATTTTTTTATTTACATTAATAACTAATAGTATAATACATTATAAAATAGGCGAATAAAATTTTATTTGTATATAAAATAAAATTAAATCACTTAGACAGGAGCATAATAACCATGATGTTTGAGCGTACACAGGGAAATCCGTGACATCATCAGACGTTGCCGCTTCTACATGTATCTCCATTTCCCATTTCAACTAAATCTGCCTGCCAAAGGTCGTTGATGCCCTTTAAGATAACCGCACGTCGTTTGAAGTTTCGACGTGCTGGTCTATGCAATTCATTTACTAGATCTTGCTTACTCATCTTATCGAAACTGTTATTAAACAACCATTAAACGTTTAATAATATAATTGCATTGCTTTTCTGCAAAGTGTCTTCTTTTGTTGTTTCCCTTGTAGTTGTTGAAAATAACTTCTGACTGGTGTTTTTGTCTTATCTTAAAGGTTTCTTTTTAAAGATAGATTAATTCCAACAGGCTTCACAACTTTTTCCTCAGAAATGGTATTCTTAAATTGTACAAACTCTTTCTGTATTTTATTCATTGTATTATTTAGATTAAAAATTTTTTGACGCATCTCATTTTTAACTAAACTTATTTGATTAACTTTATCATCAACATACTGTTTGTTAACTGAATCTTTCGGTGCTGATGGACTTTGTAAATTACATATACGACTGTTCTGTATATCAAGATTACCGTCTGTAGTTAAAGAAAAACCTAAATTGCGAAGAAACGAGTCACCAACACGATCTGAATTAATTCGTTCCGAAGAGGAGGAACGTCCGAATTCATCGATAGTCATTTTAGTTATGCTAAAGAAAAAGATGTTTTCTTTTTATATAATGATTTTTGCTTCTTTTAGCTCTTCTAGAATGGAAATAATCTCATTATTATGATTAGTATGACCTGCTTGCTGTGATGCTATTAGTAGTTTTAGTCTTTCCACTAACTCGTTGGGATCATCCCAGTAAACATAATCAGTCTTATCTGATAAAGATTTCATTAATCCCTTTCCCACGACCGCTAATCTTTGCTGCTTTAAAATTTTTGTGATTATCTTATATTTAACACTCTTACTTCCAGCGTGCTGTTGGGATTTATCAAAATTTCGGTGAAGTAAATTTGCAGTGTTTACAATTTGAATGTAGTTTGATTTATCACTAACAGTACATTGATCTAACAAAGGTTTTTTTAAAAAAAGCAGGTTTATTAATCCAGGCGTCGATTCATACACTTGTCCATTTATGTAAATATTATTATCTTTAAGTGCAAAAGGTACATTTCCAATTTTCCACTGATTCTCGTCTTCATTGAAATAAGGTGCATATTTCTGATCAAAATCTTTCTGTTTTATATTCAACGAATTTATAAACAATCCTGTTTCATCCTGTGGAGTGAACTGCTTATCTTCGTATCCAGATGATTCGATATCTGGCTGTGTTAAATAACTCTCTTCGTTTAGCTGTGATTCGGGATATTCCGATGCGAATGATTCAAACTTAAGTTCATTTTCACTAATTTTCCTCTTTTTTACTGGTGGTACATCTGTTAGTTTCTTTAGAGGAGTTGTAATTGGTTGAAAAATTTGCTCTAGTTGTGCGACAGCATCTATTTTTGCAGCTTTCAGAGAGTCATATTTCCTTCTAATTATATTTTGTGTTTTTATGATGTCACTCACTATTTCTTCATTCATGGTTATTTAGTTAGGTGGCTTAATTAATATAAAATATAATGTAGCTTTACGGATATAGGTCCTTTAACAGCTTCTTTAAACAGGTGCTGTTGAACCTTAATCAGCTTAATAAACAGCTTGAACAGCTTCTTTAACAGCTTTTATCAGCTTTCAAACAGCTCAATCAGAGTTTCAGAACAGCGTTGTTGACTGTATAATCTTGACTGTCTATTGAACAGATATAGAGTGAATATGAACCCGGATAGCACTAATATTTATAGTATAATGTATGTATCAAATCCTTTTCTATATCGACCATTTTCTAACGTACAATCTTTATTAATGACTAAAAACCCATGTTCGTCTTTCCAACATTCTGAACACATTTGTCTAAACGTTTCAAAAGATACATCTGTATTTAGATGATCATCATATATGTGTTTTAAATTAAGCCTGTCCTGTTTAAAAATTACTAACACATTATCACGTATTAAGTGTTTTGGTATACGTGTGTAAGTTTGACCTAAGTAAAAACTGTCGATAGCTTTATGTCGCCCCATACAGAAATAAGATCTTATATGATCTTGTTTCTCACAAGCAATATCATCAAACACAAATATCGAATTACGTTTAACTTTTTCAAGAGAAAACACAGCATTATTTTCTGTAAAAGTATAGTAACCTATGCCTTTTATGTCAGAAAGCAGCCTTTTTAGATATAAATATTTAGGTTGATATAAAGACTTTGAGTAAATGTAAACGTTTTCAAACTTCAATCCATTGGGATGTTCTAGTAGAGATATAAGTAAATTAGTCTTTCCGCAATTTGACGGACCCACAACTATGGCTCGTATACTATTAGGTAATAGTTTACTATGTTTGAAATGATTTTTACAGTTATGATTAAAATCAATGTTTCTAACTGATAACTCATCATGTTGACGAATCAGTCTCATTTTAACAACTGGGTAAACCTATAAAAGAAAATGCTTTTAAACTATAAGTTTAGTTCACAGAACTTATTATTATAAATAACATTGACATACGATGTTAATCATCAGAAGTCCTTTAACCAGTCGAAGGTTAACTTCAAGAGGTTCGGGTTCAATTAACACAGTTATAAATAAATTACCATTTGAGATTCATTTGCCAGGAGGTTATCAGTTTTGCGGACCAGGCACAAAACTTAAAGACCGATTAGCAAGAGGTAACCTTGGTATAAATCCTTTAGATAGCGCATGCAGAGAACATGATATAGCTTAGTCTAAAACAAACAATTTATCAACAAGAAATAAAGCTGATCTTGTGTTAGCCGATAAAGCTTGGCAGAGAGTAAAAGCTAAAGATTCAAAACTCGGTGAGCGAATAAACGCATGGTTTGTAACAAACGTTATGAAAGCTAAAGCTAAAATGGGAATGGGTGTAAAGTTAAAGAAAAGGAAACCCAATAAGAAAATCAAACAAAATATTCTGAATCATCTTATATCGAAAGCTAAAGCTGATGTTAAATCTAAAAAACCTCAAAGTGTAAAAAGTGCTATTCGAATAGCTTTGGCGGCAGCTAAAACAGGCATCAAAGGAAAACAAATTATTCCCCCGCGGATGCGGATAATTCCGATTCCAAAAACTGGAGGTGTACTTCCTTTCCTTGTTCCATTATTTGCAGGTTTATCTGCGATTGGAACATTATCTGGGGGAGCTGCAGCTATCGCAAAAGCCATCAACGATGCAAAACATGCTCGCAAGCAACTTGTTGAAAGCGAGAGGCATAATAAGAAAATGGAAACAATCGCAATGGGAAAAGGATTGTTTCTTAAGCCATATCGAAAAGGTCTTGGTTTGTATTTAAAGCCAAAAAACTTGTAAAAGTGCTACCCAGCAGACCTCTCAATGAACTCGATTTGTATAAATTTGCAAAAGACATTCCCAATTTTAGAGGAGTATTCATGTTAAATGAATTACCAGTAAAATCGAAGAAAACGGAATGTGGCATTGTTAACTTGGATAAATCAAACAGTTCAGGGACACACTGGGTGGCGTATTATAAAAATCGCAATAGAATTATTTATTTTGATAGTTATGGTAATCTTCGACCGCCCAAAGAACTTATAGCTTATTTAGGAAACAATATTATATATAATTATAATAGATATCAAAACTATGATACTGTAATTTGCGGTCATTTATGTTTAAACTTTTTATATGAAAATGCTAATAAATAAAGCCATGTCGTTACTTGTCTATTTAGTTTTATTGAAACCTTCAGTATGTCAAGAGTATTAGAATTTACTGGAAATGATTCTGTTTTAACTGCAAATTATTTTCCACCAATACCAGTACCTACTGCTTATGAATGCGGTTTAGTCAGTTTATATACATATAATTCGATACCAAACATAAATCAGAGCAACAATTTATTTCATGTCGGAAGTGAAGTTATTGAGCTATCAGAAGGTTCTTACGAAATAAATGATATTGTGAATTACATAACAGCTAAATTAAAGCAAACAAGAAGTAAACCAATGGTTAAAATAGAAGCTAATAGTAACACATTAAAAACAGAAATTAAATCTACTGCTCCAATTTACTTTAACCGTGAACGAACAATTGGTAAATTGTTGGGTTTTAGTAAATGTGAAATAACTCCAGACGTAAAAGTTGAATCTGACTTACCTGTAAACATAAATAAAGTTAACAGTATTCGTGTTGAATGTAATATAGTGACTGATTCGTATGTGAATAATAAACTTGTTCATACAATTCACGAGTTCTCACCTAATGTTTCACCAGGATATAAAATAAACGAGGTTCCAACGAATATAATCTACCTACCTGTTAATGTTAATGAAATACATTCAGTTGTTATCCAGTTAGTAGATCAAGACGGAGATTTAATTAATTTTCGAAAAGAAAAAATAACAATAAGATTACATTTACGACCTCTTACCTGGAATGATGGAAACAAACACTTTAAATAAGTAAAGTTTTCTTAGAAGACTTTAATTCATAGATGAGTGTCAGAGGATTAAGATCTGTCTGCAGCTGAAAGAGTTAGTCTTTTTAATTTTTGTAGTGAAATTAAACAATTTATTGGGAATGTTAGTTTACGACATTAATAATAAAAGTAATAAATATACGCAGTCATCGTACAAGAAATTCAGTTCTCATATCGAATTGACAGATACAACAACAAAGCGGAAGAACACAAAATCTTTAACTCAAGAAAATAAAGAATTTCTGAAATCAATTGGAATTACTTTACAAAATGAGTGATGTATTAAATATAACTGAAATAGCTCGATATGATGAGTCGATAGCAAACAAGTCATATCATACGTATTCTCCATTTGTTGAATCATACGATATTAATGATATAATTAGAATTTGCATCCAAAATCAGGATTTAATTTTGTTACCATGCGAAAGTGTTCTTATTGTTGAAGGTTTACTGTTAAATGAGAAAGAGACAGCTGACGATGCACTTAAATTTGCAAATAATTGTTTTGCTTTTATGTTTGATGAAATACGTTATGAAATAAATGGAATTGAGATTGATAACTGTCGAAATGTGGGAATTAGCACAGCTTTGAAAAATTATGTGTCACTAAATTCAGCTGAAAGCAGCGCACTTATTAATGCAGGTTGGAATGTAAAAAATGATCTCAAACATCCAAGTGGACCGTTTAATTTCTGCGTACCTTTAAAAATGTTATTAGGTTTCGCTGAAGATTTTAGGAAAATTATACCAAATGCTAAACATGAATTAATTTTAATGAGAGCAAAAACAAATAATAATTGTGTAAGTACAACATTAACAAAGTATACACTGGATATCAAAAAGATTGTATGGAAAGTGCCGCATGTTACTCTTAGCGATGCTGAACGACTCAAACTCTACAAAAGGATACAGAATCAACGTCCAATGGAAATAAGTTTTCGCAGTTGGGATTTGTATGAATATCCGCATGTTCCAAAATCAACACACACTATTTGGCGTGTGAAAACAACTAATCAACTTGAAAAACCTAGATTTGTAATATTTGGATTTCAGACTAACAAACCCAATAAACATAGAGAAAATCCTAGTGATTTTGATCACTGTCACCTCACTAATTTTAAATTACACTTGAATTCAGAAACGCATCCATACGATAACTTAAATATTTCGTTTCAAGAAAATCGATTTGCATGGTTATATTATATGTATTCAGTCTTTCAAGAATCCTATTATGGATGCAACTCATCACCTTTACTGGATATAAAAAAATTCAAATCTCAAGCACCTATTGTTATCATTGATTGTTCACATCAAAATGAGGTTATCAAAAGTGGTCCAGTCGATGTTCAGATTGAATTTGAGACTGCCAGCGAAATTCCAGAAAGCACTTCAGCGTTCTGCTTATTGTTACATGACAGAAAAATTGAATACTCTCCGCTAAGTGGCGACGTGAAAAAACTGATTTAATACAACAAAATTTTACAGCTGCAATAGTAAATATTATTGATATATTGTGAAATAAAACATTGATATGTTAACAAACAGTTTTATCTTTAGTCTGAAATTACATTCCCATCCTCGAAAACTGTTATAAAAGCAGATGTATCTGAATGTGGACAACCAGTCTTCTAATTCAACAGCGAAGTTATAAACATTTCTTATATTCACATCAATATATAACTGCATAATGAAGAAACAAATTGTAATTGATGTACAGGGGTTTAAAGACTATTCAAATGCATTTATCTGTAAAGAATTAGTTATTCTTTTTAATGATGTGGAATATTTACGTTTTCTGATTAAACCACCATACTATTTCTCGCAACTAAGTATAAGTGAACAGAAACAAGCTATTTGGCTACAAAAAAAATCATCATGGACTTGTATGGAATGAAGGATCCTCTAACTTTGAGAGCGTAAGAAGATTTCTGATTTCCAATATAGACTTACATACCAGTATTTTTGTGAAAGGTTCTGAGAAGAAGAAATGGATAATTTCAATTCTTAATAAGGGTTCAAATATAATCAATGTTGAGGATCTTGGATGCAGCAGTTTAGAGAATCTAAAAAAGGACTATCCATTTACAAAGAGATGCTCATCACACAGTGGTTGTTGCGCTCTGGAAAATGCGTTTTTAATTAAGTATTATATTAACAATAAATGGTTGTATGTAATTTTACTAGAGATTTTCAAATAAAACACATAAAAATTTAAATGAGCAGTTTTATTTACTTTGTTATCTATTTTTAGTACAGTTTCAAGCATATGATCCTGGACACTCCATTTAAATACATGTAAAATTTGTAGTCTAGTATGGACAATCAGTCTATCTCCGGACATTTAAGTCAACCCTGGACATAACTATAATGGTGTTTTAATGCAAATAGATTTGATTATTTCGTAGGGAGTCAGGTATGGACAAGGTATTATTAATAATAAAAACAGTGGTAAAATAGTAAAATATAATATATTTACTTATGTGTACACTACAGCAAGTTAACTAATTTTAAAATGGCCTCTCTTTGCAATTCTGCTTTTTTATTTAGACCCTGTTCCATTAACTGTTTGAACCGCTATTTCTTTTGAACTTGTTTTTCTCTGTACGCCTTTCTGATTGTAATTCCTTTTTGTCGTGAAACATCGATGCTGCTCGGATCAGCCCAACAGCTAAGGGAACACCTATCGAACAGCTTTACGATCAGCCCAACAGGTATAGAACAGCTTTAGAACAGCTAGCTGTTCGATAGCTGTTCCCTTAGCTGTTGGGCTGATCCGAGCAGCATCGATGTTTCACGAAAAAAACGAATTACAATCAGAAAGGCGTACAGAGAAAAACAAGTTCAAAAGAAACAGCGGATCAAACAGTTAATGGAACTGGGTCTAAATAAAAAAGCAGAATTGCAAAGAGAGACCATTTTAAAATTAGTTAACTTGCTGTAGTGTACACATAAGTAAATATATTATATTTTACTATTTTACCACTGTTTTTATTATTAATAATACCTTGTCCATACCTGACTCCCTACGAAATAATCAAATCTATTTGCATTAAAACACCATTCTAGTTATGTCCAGGGTTGACTTAAATGTCCAGAGATAGACTGATTGTCCATACTAGACTACAAATTTTACATGTATTTAAATGGAGTGTCCAGGATCCTATGTTTACTGGGATGATCCCAACGAATTAGTGGAAAGACTAAAACTACTAATAGCATCACAGCAAGCAGGTCATACTAATCATAATAATGAGATTATTTCCATTCTAGAAGAGCTAAAAGAAGCAAAAATCATTATATAAAAAGAAAACATCTTTTTCTTTAACATAACTAAAATGACTATCGATAAATTCGGACGTTCCTCCTCTTCTGAACGAATTAATTCAGATCGTGTTGGTGACTCGTTTCTTCGCAATTTAGGTTTTTCTTTAACTACAGACGGTAATCTTGATATACAGACCAGACGTATATGTAATTTACAAAGTCCATCAGCACCAAAAGATTCAGTTAACAAACAGTATGTTGATGATAAAGTTAATCAAATAAGTTTAGTTAAAAATGAGATGCGTCAAAAAATTTTTAATCTAAATAATACATTGAATAAAATACAGAAAGAGTTTGAACAATTTAAGAATACCATTTCTGAGGAAAAAGTTGTGAAGCCTGTTGGAATTAATCTATCTTTAAAAAGAAACCTTTAAGATAAGACAAAAACACCAGTCAGAAGTTATTTTCAACATCTACAAGGGAAACAACAAAAGAAGACACTTTGCAGAAAAGCAATGCAATTATATTATTAAACGTTTAATGGTTGTTTAATAACAGTTTCGATAAGATGAGTAAGCAAGATCTAGTAAATGAATTGCATAGACCAGCACGTCGAAACTTCAAACGACGTGCGGTTATCTTAAAGGGCATCAACGACCTTTGGCAGGCAGATTTAGTTGAAATGGGAAAATACTCCAGTGAAAATGACGGATGCCGTTATTTACTAACAGTCATTGATGCTTTTTCAAAGTTTGCATGGGCTATACCAGTAAAAACTAAGACAGGTTCTGAGGTAAGCAGTGCAATGAAACAAATCTTAAAGAAACAGTGCCCTGCAAATTTGCAAACAGACGATGGGAAGGAGTATTATAATAAACAATTTTCCATATTAATGAAGAAACATAACATCAATCATTACTCTACTTATAGTAAGGTTAAAGCGTCTATCGTGGAAAGATTTAACAGAACTCTAAAAACCTGGATGTGGAAACAATTTAGTTTAAATGGATCTTATAGATGGATAGATAATATTCAAAGCTTAGTTGATAAGTACAACAATAAAGTGCACAGAACTATTAAAATGAAACCTCGTGATGTAAATATTAACAATGAAAGTATATTGCTCAAAACTGTATATAGTAAAATTAAAATATTTCCAAAACCGAAATACAGAATTGGTGAATTTGTGCGTATAAGCAAGTATAAACATTACTTTGAAAAAGGTTACACGCCAAATTGGACTACAGAAGTTTTTAAAATTGTCAAAATCAACATCACCAATCCTGTAACATATATTCTCGCAGATTACCAAGGCAATATTATAAAAGGCTGCTTCTACGAGTTAGAATTACTAAAAGCTAAATTTCCTAATGTATATCTTATTCAGAAAGTTTTGAAAGAAAGAGGTAATAAAATATATGTGAAATGGTTAGGCTTCTCCGATGATCATAATTCTTGGATTGATAAAAATGAACTTGTATAGTAATAATTTTATTATCTATGATAGGTGGGTTGTCTATGATTAATTTATCAACTGATATAAGGTTTATATAAGCTGATTCATAATGGAAACAGTTAGAACGCACTCATCGTTCGTCAGTGTAAACACTTGTTGAAAATCAGAATCACGCTCAAAATGGAGTTAATGTTTTTCAGTGTTACCTTTATTACCTATTTTTGTTTCATTGCTAACATTGCTTCACCTGCTCCAGTTGCAATACAGCTAACAGAATCCGATAAAGTAGCACGAATGAAATTCAATATTCAGTTACCTACCAATGAAACAGTGCAAATTAAATTGGCTTTCAAATTACTAACATCAAGTGAAACATTACCAGTGTACGATGTATCTTCTATTTCAAGTAATATTTCTGAAAATATAACTTCATCAACATTGTCAACTTCGTTCGAAGCTGAACCAGCTCCAGAAACAATAACGGATTCGTTAACATTTGAAACTTCGTCAACACAACCCGTGCAAACGACAGAAACAAGTGTCTACTCACAAGAAGCTACTACACAATTTCAAGTTTACGAACAAACAACTGAAAAACTTTCAGAAATAAGTCTTGTGACAGTGGAGGAAGCTATTGAATCCTTCAGACAACATCTAATTAAAAAAGAGTTGGAAATTGCTGGCATCATTGAAAGTACTCATCCTTTCTATCGACATTTCAGGCTTGAATATGGCGATGATATTATATTACCCATAAGGTGTACTTATGATTCCAATTTTACTGAAAGGTTATTGACAATTTCATGCTATGAATATCGAGAATTTGAATCAGAGAGAATTTTAAGCAATGGAGAAATTGAAAAAGCAGAAGCGTTTACATCATTACCTGAATATATAGACGCAAGAAATGTTACACAAACTTATTCGATGAGTATTTCTTAAACTGTAATATAATTTTTGTTATTTTAAAAACAACACTGATAAAATGTAAACTTTCTATTATGTATACGAGTAAAAACAAATATCTAAATATATAACATTTAATCTCTTCAGTTGTACTTTATTCAATTCATAATCCTTTTCAACAAAATCTCGAATCGTGAATATCATCATTTTGTTTACAGCGAAACCTTTTCTTATTAGGTTGAACCTTTTCATAAAAGTTAAGTAATTAAAGATAAAAAATCAGTATTTAAAAAATGGCTCTACTGAAAACAACTCTTCTTATATTTGTTGTTTTAGCTAAAAATAATTTTATAGTGTATCATCAATCTGAAGTGGTAAAAGCGTACGCATGTTTCAATACAGAAAATAATACCTGGCCGCATAAGTGGGTAGAGCTGGTTCCATTGATACAAGATGGTATACCAACTTTACAAACATCGAACATTCCTAAGATGACATTAGCATT
This sequence comes from Tillus elongatus, assembly GCA_964006375.1. Taxonomy (NCBI): domain Eukaryota; kingdom Metazoa; phylum Arthropoda; class Insecta; order Coleoptera; family Cleridae; genus Tillus; species Tillus elongatus. The sequence continues at coordinate 40,017,382 of OZ023268.1, forward strand.
CTGAAATATAAACTCAGATTCATATACTCAAATAGAAGTTACGGCGAAACTCAGTGGAAACAAGTTTTAAATGAAACTTTAATTACTCAAAAAGACTATGAAAATACAGATGCAGTAAAAACAACACGGAATTGTTTTTCACACAGAGGTGATCTATCAAAACAAAATTCTACAACTGTAACTTTCAATAATGATGATACACAGCAGATACTGGACATCATACTATTTACATACTCAATTTTCACTACATTTTATATATTTAGGAATAAAATTTATCCTTTTGTTAAAGACAGGATATTTACAAAATAATTAAAGTGAGAAGAAATCAATAAAAAACGTTATCCGATTACTTTGTGTTTCATTTATTTATTCACACTGAAACTTAACTACTGTAGAAAGAAACAAAGAATATTTTTTAATTCAGAGGGATAGAAATGGTGAGAGAAAAAAAAACAAAACAAAAAAAATATTAGCCTCTATTATTAACAATGATACATGTATAAGGTAACTAAAATACATTTCTCTTACAATATAATGTTTCTTTACTACTGCTTGAATCGCAGAATATCGTCATAGTCATTCAAAAATTTTTGAAGTTGCATTTTATAAGGCACTCAAATGAATGTTAGATGTTCAACTTGCAAATATTACGTTAGCTAAAGATATAAACTGTTATATCTATGATTTCTCTATAAACTGTTATATCTATGATTTCTCTATTGTTTAATAAAATTGTTTATTTCGTCGATATATTCGACTACATAACAAATCAAACATAAACTGAGCTCAACACTACGTCGCTGCCGGTCCTGAAGCAGAAGCCCCCACTTCACCCCCGCCTCGAACCACGCCAGACCCAAACCCCCGCCCCCGCCCCCGTCGGGCCCCCGTAAGGTCTATGCGTATGCTAGGAATCATACGGTAGCGACACCTTGCAGACAATTTACGATAACGGCTTGACGTGATTCTATTTTTTTTTTAGTTTGCTTTTTCTATTTTTTTTTCTTTGACAGTGACAGGTTGGTGCCAAGATAGGCGGCTTGAATTGACACATGACAGGTGACAGACTCGACAAATGACAGTTGACAGTTGACAGATTTGACAGATCTGTCATATCTGTCAACGCCTACGCCTAAAGTGTTCCAGAACCCGCTTATCCATACTACTAGTGTTCTATAAAGCCTTAAGTTTCAGCTTCAGCCACCATTATCCGTCATTTTACTTCAATATTTGCAGAAAATGAATTTCAAATAGACCCCTTTTCTGATGCTTTAGGAGTGGTTTCAACTATAGGGTTATAAAACATGAAGAAAGCTTTGTACCTACCCCTTGTTAAGCACATTGCGCGCACGAAGCATTGTGAGATTTGGCATAGTTAAAGTGCATATAAACAAGGAGAGCAGAAAGATAAAATGTATGTATAATATGTGATTAATAGATTAAACATTGCTTTCGTCTAATTAGACGAGCGACTCGCGACAGTAAAAAGTTTGATGAGTTTTTTGTCGTTTTAATGAAATAAAAGACCTCCCTGACTGTGCTGTGTACACACAGATCTACCCTGACATCAGTTTGCCTAATCAAAGGCTAAAAGAAGTTAAAAGGGAAAGGAAAAGTTCATTATGCTCACATAACCTTGATATATGGCATGGTTGATTTTCCTTCTCCTTTTAGCTTTTAATTAGGCAAACAGATGTCAGGGCAGGCCAGAAACGCCAGTTGGTAGGATTTTTTGTACCATCACGTCAGGGAGGTCTTTTATTTCGTTAAAACAACAAAAAGCTCATCCAAGTTTTTACTGTCGCGAGATGCTCGTCTAATTAGAGAGTAGGATTGATTCCCAGTGTAACGGCTAATATATTCATGTCAATGTAAAACACATATTACTCTTATGGTCGAACATAACAGTTATGGGCAGTTGAAGAAAAAAAAATTAGTTTTCCTCAAAACGTCAAAAGTCGCAATTTGAAAAGTCAAAATTGGGCAATGTTTAGGCAAATAACGTGAAACAAATACGGATTGTGAAAAGAAAATGTTGCAAGAAGAGTGTTCTGCGAACCCTTAAGTTTCAGCTTCAACCGTCATGGTCCTTCATTTTACTAAAATATTTACAGAAAATTAATTTCAAATAGACCCTTTCTCTGATGCTTTGGCTGTCGGTTTAGTTAAGTTGATGCTTTCGCTGCAGGTTTAATGAAGTTTATGGTTTAACGGTCTATATTTTCTAGCCAATTTTCGTAGAACCAATTTGTTAATGCATTTTTGCATTTTTTTTCGAAATATGATGCATGTTTGTAAGAAAAAAAATCTGAACGCAGTAAGTGCGTTTTGGTAGCGAATTTTCATTAAATCCTTCAAATTTCATAACTCAATTTGCTATTAACGTCAAGTGTGTTGGCTAGGAAACCAACATTTAAGTTTCGTTTGGGAAAATCTGTGTACATTTTCAAACAATATGTAATTTTGATAAAATAAGTACACTGTTTCTACTACATAGGCTATACCGGTAATCAGACTGATCCCTGCTCGCATTTGCTATTAAAAACACTTTTATGAAAATTCACTTTCATAACGCACTTGCTGCGTCCAGACTTTTTTACATACGGGCAATATCGGCATGTTTTTGTTTTTTCCAGTCGATCTGTTACAGTAGGTCCTCCAGATGATTGCTGATGAGCTTGTTGTGGAACTATTATAGCCATTGTCTGTCTCATTGGTTCTCTAGCAGCCTATGCTTCTTTAACCGCGTCTAAAATCGAGGCCCTCAGGTCATCTTCAAAGTTGGGAATCTGCAGTCTATCACAACAAGCAGCTACAATGAAATCGCCTGGGAAGTGTCAGTTAAATTTCGCCCAGTTTTTTGACATTTTCAGTCAAAGGCAACGATGACCAAAATATAACACAAAAATCGATATATCTCAGAAATGGTAAGAGGTAGGTATAGGGAAGTGTTAACAATTTTCAAAGAGATTTTATTGGCAAATAAGATGACGTAAAAATATAGGGTGTTCTATTTGAAATATTCAAGTTATGAATGAAAGAAGTGGTTCAAGTTGGACGCTTAGTATAGAACTCTATGTATAAGTTCTTGAAGATATTATCCACCGCTTCCTTAGAACTAAGCTTTTTTAGCTTACGCACTAAGGTACAATCTCCGATCTTGTCTTAATAGCGGAAATATGTCTTATCAAACATGGTAGTGACATTTTGAAAATTTTCGAAAGAATGGAAATAACTTGAAAACGTCACATTTTTCACATATGGTGCCTTTATAAAATTTATTCTGCAATTCGATGCGGATAAGTACACTTGGAGAACCCAAATCACCACAACACATTTTTTGGTTAGTGAAACGATTGTCAGGTAAAAGACCTGACGATCGTTTTACTAACCAAGTTAGCGTCATCAGAGGATGAAACATTCTAAATACTTAAAAACTAACATCAACTTATATATCGGATCTCAGGTAAAGAGATCGAACCGAGATGAGACACTACTCGTAGGCAAATTCCAAAGTGTATTGTATTTTGATCGCCGGACAAGGTCTTTGCGCCATCCCTACTGCTTTATCTAAAAAGTGTCCATCTGTAATAGTTTTGAGAAAGTTCAACGACAGCTAAATTAACAACGATTGCTTTGGCGGCAATAACTGTGTACTTATGTTATCGGTAAAACGTGCCGAAACCGTGGGTATTTTATTTAGCAAAGCAATCGATCAAGTGACTCGTAATTGGCGCTGGTGAAGTGTTCCTACATTTTTTGTTGTAACTATATTTCGCAATATATATATGCTTTCGAACCCGTTTAGCTGTCCTGGTTTTCTAACATTTTTTATTAATTTCAGATTATCTTTATCAACGTGATGATTATTATCCCAAATATGTCGGGCGACGGCAGACTTATCTACAGTACCGTAACGTAATTGGGATATGTGTTCTTTGAATCTAATTCCAATCGATATTTTTGTTTGTCCGACGTATTTAAGATTACAATCTTTACAACTTATTTCATAAATTCCCGACATTTTGTCCGCGCTATCCTTGCCTTTTGGGTTACCTAGCAAGTTTTTTAAAGTATTTGTTGTTGAAAATGTTAGCTGTAAGTTGACTTTTTAAAAAATGCTGTCTAGACCCCTCGTGATTCTAGGTTCAAATGGTAAGCAAACAAAGTTTTTTTCCGATTTTTCTCTTCTGAACGTCGTTGATTCCGTCAACATTTTCTTTGTTTTCTGTTTGTTGATTAATTTGCGGAATCTAAAACTGCAATAATATATAGGATGTTCCATTTAAAATCACGATAGTAAATGGTAGTTCCGGTATAACTGGAAGTACCATGTACTTTAAAGTAATTTACTTTGCTTCCGCATAACCGCTTATGGCCAAACCCAAATTTTCTCTTTAGAATTCTGACTAGAAGGTCATAAACTTCTAATGAACGCGACTCGCCAAACACCCTGTATATATATATATATATATATATATATATATATATATATATATATATATATATATATATATACACACACACACGTATAAAAATTGAAACTGACCCCGGTTATAGGTTCTAGGGGGCCTAGTTCGCGCTCATTTGAAGAAATTTTTTCAAAATTCAAAAGTCGAGAAGTTTTTTAAGAAAATTCACCAAAAAAGCGAACTTTTGCCTGAGTCCCTTCAAATTCAGAAAGTTGTAGTTCATTTTCGCAAAATTCAAGAGCATCTGCAACTGAATTGCTCAGAAGTTGCGTATCGAAACGAACTATCATTTTTTGTTTTAAAAAATGAATGTGGATCGCGCCAAGTTTGTTGTCTAAATGTAAACGTTCGATTTTTTGTGAATGATGAAGTTTCTGAATATATCCCCAAGAAATTTTGCCCCATCACCGTCAATAATTAAACATTTCCCCCCTAACATACTTTGCACCAATTTAATCATATGACAAGGATCTGGGAAACAATACACATTTGTACCAGCTGTCGGATCCTCAAAGAATGTCACTAATTTGCTTGCGTCATTCAGTTCACAACCTAAATGTGATGCCCTTCCCATGTTCGTAGAAGTGTCATCAAAAGTTAAAGATATGACCCGTGCATCGGCTTCATTAGATAACAATAAACACTGTCCCACTAAATTGCAGCGCTGACTGCCCTTAACTCCGGCCATCAGAGAATGCCCCACAGGAGTTTTCCATCCTCCATTAATGCAAACAATCATAAAAACCGGTGCATCTTTTGCTAATTTGTTATCATCGCCTTCAAGACCAGTCCACATATCCAGCCATATTTGTTGTATCATAATATAAATGCTTACGAATAGCCATTTCATCTAACATGAGTGTGCAGAGCACCGGATGCTCAGCGTTATCTGCAATTTATTTTATGGAACGAAAACTTTCTGACGGAATGCAGGGTTTCCATCAATACTTTTGGTACCAGACAAAAAGAGTTTTTGGATGAGGTAAATTAGTATTGAACGCGTCCTGTAGTTGTAGTTGTATGCGTTCGACGAAGAATAGTGGAGCATCAAGGCAAACTTACGTAGTTCTGGACTATATACTTTTGGAATGCGTTTACGATTCTTCGAGACTTGTCGTTTTAATATTTCCTTATTTGGCACATATATTATTCAAAATATTAACATTTTCTTCAAAAGGAGATTTCTTACTTGCATGTATTTTGACATTTTCATCGTAGCTATTCGCTTTGTCTGGCGGTGCTTGTTGCAGCATTTTCACCTTCCTTCGATATCGTATAATGATTGGTTCTTTTACACTTTTGCGTTGTGGAGAAAATGAGGTAGTCCTGGATGTCATTTTCCTCATACTCTTTTTCTGAATATACCGGAGGAGTTACACTTCGTACTTCTTCCTGATCCAAAGATGTTAAGGCTTGTGGGTCCATTACATCAGAAGATGCCTTGCTACACAACGGCAATTTCCTTTTTAGCTCAGGCCGCTGTTTGTGGCTCCAAATGAATTTTTGTTATGATTTATTAAATTAGATATTTATATATTGTACCAGTAGTAATAGGGTCGAGGAGTCGGGGGCTAAAGGACTCCAGGTAAGCTGAGGAAGTGGAAACAACAACAGGGCCTTTCGATTGTGCTTTCCCCAAGACTGCCATGCGCGGTAATGAGCCGCATCCTGCACGAGGTGGCCCTGCTTATAACTGAAAAAATGGATCTAGACGTGGATGAAACTCCCCCAATCCACGGTGCCACGTGACCCGTCTCTACGGATGGATGGCAACGGAACCTCTGGAGTACCGGGCAACTCTCCAAAGTAACCCGCCTTGCACCACACGGGTGGTTCTGATGATGTGGACAGTTATTTCCCCCATTATCGTGGAAGAAACAGGGAGACGGACGATAATAAGATCAAAACAAATTAGGCTCGATGAGTGGCTACGGTTACAGACCCGTGCCTCGAGTCTATTCCGGAAACGAAGACGAGCCAAAGGGCGACAGCGTCCGCGGACTCTCGAGGTCTTACGACTCCGCTCTCTGGGGAAGTAACCAGGGTTGATGGGACTTAGGTTCCTCCAGGTCAACCTCCAACACAGTAAGGCAGCCACGGCCGGACTACTAATGGCTCAGAAGAACACGGTAAAGTTTTGAAAAAGTCATAAATTACCCATAAGGATTAATTTGGTCTGTTCTGGCACGTTCTACGCTTTGGTTTTTTTTTTTTTTTGAGTAAAAGTCTGTCTTCGACAGAAGTTAATGAACCAATCTGGACCAGGCCGGTTATTCTTGAATATAGTTTTAATTTTATTAGTATCCAGATATTTCTGAACAAGATCCAGAACTTCCTTTCGACCAATGCCAAAATCAAGTACATATAATGTCTTAATGCAGTTCGCTATTTCTTGTTCAACTTCAGAAGGTAAATAAGAAGAGACACCACCTCCTGCGTTGATATTAGTAGCTACTTTGCCTTTTCCTCGCCTACCAGAGACTGATGCCTGATTGTGTATTTCGGAATGTTTGTTGTTGCTGATATGATCGATGGAGTTCTGTTTTGATTTATACCATCATTCCCAGCGTCATTCAAAGCATCTTGTATGTACCTCCTGCCGACACCCTTGGCCGCCCTTCGTACGTAGTATCCCATCTGTAACATGAAATCATTACATTTTAGCCCCCGGTACAATACATCCACTGGCGTCACGTGGAAGTAAAAGTTGAAATATGGTCGTATGCAATTTTTTCCACCTATGGGGTAACTGTACTCAAGTATGTACAGTTACCTCAAACGACTGTTCAATGCGGGGTAACTGCACACCAAGCCTTGGTTTCCAGAGACACTGAGCAATTGTGTCTGAAATAAAATATCATCTTCCTCTCACCTTAATTTGAATGTAAAACCAACGAAATCGAACTGATGACCTACGATTTTGCTGTTAGAATTATCCAGCTATCTCTGAAATGCATGTTGTAACTTAAAAATCAGCTTCTAAATTCACACACTTTTTTCAAACATAACCACTCTTATTTTTAAGTTATGTGCCGTTGTTTTACATCATTGCTGCCGTAAAGAAAGGCTACCAGCTGTTGAAAACCAAACATTACTAATAATATGCGAATATAAAACATGGTGCCCAGTTACCCCAGAGTAGAGTTACTTCAACTCACCTTAGGTCCTAGAAATTTTGGCAGACATTTTTGAAACACCTTGCATGTAGGGGAAGGTAGTACACAGTGAGATGAAAAACACATTTTCTCACACGAACAATTAATAAATGAAAAAATAAATGTTTCTCAATAGGAATGCAAAGTATACACATTTGTAAATCTTAGCTAACACAAAACATTTTTTTTTACTGTGGGGATGGATCTCAGTTATTACTCTTAATCCTTGGTTGTGTTTTTTGTCTCACTGTGTACCCGAGTTGTACACTCTGAGACATGAGTTGGTTCACTTAGACAATATCAAAAATAACATTTTTTTTATATTTATTTTATATCACTCTATTAGAGAGAACTAACGCATATTTAAGCCACTAAAATTAAGGTCAAATTTTACAACATCAGATTGTCTCTTAGTAAGGGATGGATTTGGAGACGGTAACAGCATCAGAATATTCGACTTGTTAACAGATGCAGTGTCGGTAACAGTAGGATAAAAAAAGCCTTTTGGAGCTCTTCCTGAGGAATGTGACTTGAAAATCTCCCGTTTCGTCAACATCAGACATAGCTTTCGCCACATAGTGAATAATCGAAGAACCTTGGTTAAATCTCACTACAACAAAATCATCTTTCGAAACTTTGCCATCGAAATCAATGAAATCATCACCAATACTGTCAGTTTCTAGTTCATCTGAGTCTTTTTGGTAAGTCACTTCGGTTTCGTCTTCACTGCTTTCTTCGCTTTCTATTTGTCTTTTGCGTTTTTTACATGGACCACGTAGTGTCTTTTTCACACTATCTACTCGCCTTAAGTTTGCTCTTTTTTCAAGCAAATTCTTTTCTGGGGTGTCTGTAATTATAGTGCTCTTTCCTTTTTTCTTGGTGCTTTTTTACCATGCTTGACTGGCTGTGCTTTTGGGTAACCTCTGACGTCCCCCGGAGAGACAAAAAGCTTTTTAATTAACTTAGGGATGGTGTTTTTTCTCTTTCTCTACCAAGTAAAAATAACCCTGCATCTCTTTCTGGTTTAATAACCCTACCTCCTGACTTACTGTGTTAGATGATCCTGCTTCCTGGACTTCAACATGATCAACAACAATTTGTCGGTCCGTAATGACAGATGACAAAAAATCTGCATCTACAAAGATCTCAGGATTGTAAGGTGCTATGCCCGGTTTCCGAAAACCTGCAGTTATATTGACTGGTGTCATTGCCTTGGAATGTGCTTCTGCTACACACTGCTATATTGTATATTGTCAGGGGTAGACTAGGGTGTTTCATTAACCAGCTATCACAAGCAGCATTAAAGTAAGACTTGAAGGGTCCATAAACTGCTACATCGAGTGGTTGCATTTTATGGCTGCAGTGAGGGGGTAAAGTAAGTATGACCACTCGATTTTCTCTTGCTTGATTTACAATGTTAATAGAGATGTGACTATTATGGTTGTCGCAAATAAGCAGGGTTGAATTTTGTTAAGTACTGCCACTGTTTTATGAAATGGTCTAATACTTCGGGGAAGAGTTCGGCATTCATCCAGGCACTTGGTGTTGCTAATCCTAATGTACCCGGTACAGCCCCCTGAAGCATGTTAGACTTATAAAATTTTCTGGGGAACACCATAGCGGGTGGTAAAAAAGTTCCAATTGCATTTATTATTGCACATGTTGTAACAAGCTACCCGCGAGATAACAATAGCCAACTCATACAATGTATATAAGAAGTACAGATCCCGATTCAATACCCAAGGTCGCTGACGAATGGGTTAATTAATAGCAGCGCAATTAGAAGAATAGACTATTCATAGATGGGTAAACAACTGTACCTTCAAATCAGCAACCAGCCACCTGCCAGGATCACCTTCAAGACTGCAACCTAGGTGGAAACCGCCTCTCGGTCCACGCCCCACCAGAGACTATATATGGAAGTTACCAGACCACGGACGGACATTCCTACATTGTTATTGCTTGAGTCTCTTTTAACTTGTCATAATTTATATTTATCATTTATTATTATTACTCATAAGTATTTTATGTAACTATAATCAATCAATTCTTTTAAAAAATTCAAGTGTGTTAACAAGAAAGTTAACTGGCGCAGTCGGTAGGATAGTGCTGAAGAACCAAAAGTATATTGATTCTTTGCGTTTCAACGCTTAACAGCCAAAGAACCGTTCAAGAGAGACGTCATGAATACAGCAGCAATAGCATCGATTCTGTAAGTTGTTTGCTTCCTTTATTTCCTATATATAGATTGTATCTCCTCATATATTGATAATATTATGTCTGATAGCGATATTGATAATTTAGAACAATTGGAATATAGATTAAGGAAAATTAGTATTGGCGAAATTGATATTGTAGAACAATCCGATATAAATAATTCTAGAAACAATTTAAATATGGCAAACCAATTCCAAGAGTTTTACCTTAAAGCAATTCCCGAATTTAACGGACAGCCTGAAAATGTAGGGAACTTTTTAAAAGCTTGTGATCTAGTAATGAATCAATTCTATGATGCAGATAATCCAAATTTATATCTTAACCATTTTCTATTAAATTACATTCAAACGTAACTAATTGCACAAGCCAGGTTAATTATTAACACTAAAATTGGTGGTGCCCCGTTACTCCAGAGTAGAGTTACTTCAACTCACCTTAGGTCCTAGAAATTTTGGCAGACATTTTTGAAACACTTTGCATGTCGGGGAAGGTAGTCACAGTGAGACGAAAAACACATTTTCTTACACGAAAAATTAATAAATGAAAAAAATTAATGTTTCTCAATAGGAATGCAAAGTATACACATTTGTAAATCTTAGCTAACACGGAACATTTTTTTATTACTGTGGGGGTGGATCTCGGTTATTACTATTAATCCTTGGTTGTGTTTTTTGTCTCACTGTGTGCCCGAGCGGTACACTCTGAGACATGAGTTGGTTCACTGAGACAATATCAAAAATGACATTTTTATAAATATTTATTTTATATCACTCTATTAGATAACTAACCCATATTTAAGCCACTAAAGTTAATGTCAAATTTTACAATATCAGATTGTCTCTTAGTTAGGGACGGCTTTGGAGACGGTAACAGCATCATGATATCCGACTTTTTAACAGATGCAGTGTCGGTAACAGTAGGATAAAAAAAGAATTTTCCCTTTTGGAGCTCTTCCTGAGGAATGTGACCTCAAAATCTCCCGTTTCGTCAACATCAGACATAGCTTTCGCCACATAGTGAATAATCGAAGAACCTTGGTTAAATCTCACTACAACAAAATCATCTTTCGAAACTTTGCCATCGAAATCAATGAAATCATCACCAATACTGTCAATTTCTAGTTCATCTGAGTCTTCTTGGTGAGTCACTTCGGTTTCGTCTTTACTTCTTTCATCGCTTTCTATTTTTCTTTTGCGTTTTTTACATGGACCACGTAATTACTTTTTCACACCATATACTCGCTTTAAGTTTGCTCTTTTTTCAAGCAAATTATTTTCTGGAGTGTGTAATTATAGTGCTCTTTTCTTTTTTTCTTTGTGCTTTTTTACCATGCTTGAGTGGCTGTGCTTTTGGGTAACCTCTGATGTCCTCCGGAGAGACAAAAAGCTTCTCAATTAACTTACGAGATGGTGTTTTTTCTACCCAAAGCAAAACAATCACCTTGCATCTCTTCCTGGTTTAATAGCCTTACCTCCTGACTTACTGTGTTAGATGATCCTGCTTCCTGGACTTCAACATGGTCAACAACCATTTGTCGGTCCGTCACGGCAGATGACAAAAAATCTGCACCTACAAAGATCTCAAGATTGTAAGGTGCTATGCCCGGTTTCCGAAAACCTGCAGTTATATTGACTGATGTCATTGCCTTGGAATGTGCTTCTGCTACACACTGCTATATTGTATATTGTCAGAGGTGCTTCATTAACTAGCTACCACAAGCAGCATTAAAGTAAGACTTGAAGGGTCCATAAACTGCTACATCGAGTGGTTGCATTTTATTGCTGCAGTGAAGGGGTACAGTAAGTATGACCTCTCCATTTTCTCTTGCTTGATTTACAATGTTAATAGAGATGTGACTCTCATGGTTCTCGCAAATAAGCAGGGTTGGATTTTCTTTAGTACTGCCACTATGTTTTATGAAATGGTCTAATACTTTGGGGAAGAGTTCGGCATTCATCCAGCAACTTGGTGTTGCTAATCCTAATGTACCCGGTACAGCCCCCTGAAGCATGTGAGACTGATAAAATTGCATGAGGAACACCATAGCGGGTGGTAAAAAAGTTCCAATTGCATTTATTATTGCACCTGTTGTAACAAGCTACCCGCGCTCACCACTAGTACAATCTGTTTAACACCTTTTGTTGCTACAACTTTCTTTGGATTCTGGACTGTAGTAGTTCCAGTCTCGTCTAAATTGTAGACCCGGGATCCATCGGCCAAAAAGGGATGCTTTTCTATAATCTGTTTCAAGTTGATAAAAAACTGCTACACATTGTGTCGATGAAAAGATGTTAGTCGTGACAAACTACACCCTTCTGGTTTCCTTATGCTCAAATGTCTTCGTTTCAAAAAAGCACGTAACCAATCTTCTTCTGCCATCAGATCTTTCAACCAAGAGTTTGGCATTTTAATAGTATTTGCAGATGCTACTTGGTATGCAAGTTTTCTCACATCCAAAGTAGCGAGTGCATAAGCCATTTTGCTACATGTCTCTAGATAGTTAGCTAATATTCCTTCTTCGTTTTCACTGAATATCTTTCTGTTCGCATAATTTGGCTGCATTGGAATGTTTTCATTGGGTGCTTCACGTTTTTTTTACGTACATACCTTTGCAGTGTCTGGAACTTAACATCACATTCATCTGCTGCTCTTAATGAATAATGAGCCTCTAAAACCAAGTTTACAGCTAGCTGCATTGATTCATGAGTTGCACGTCCTATTTTTCGGGGCGTGGCCTTACGTGGCATCTGAAATGATAAAGTGTACAATATTATGGTGAGAGGAATAATGTGGTAAGTACACATTGAGGCAGTCCCACTGTGTACTGGACTTGCTGTACCTACTACTTGATCACAAGAAAACATACTTTTTATAGATAAGCCAATCTCGCATGACACCAAGTATGTTTGAGGTTAGCATTTATGACTTCTATAATGCAGCAAAGAACATAAGCACATTAATCTTACGATATATTTACAGTGACCACACGACAATAATAAAGCAATAGTAACGACTTACCGTTGAAAACAAACTTTTCGCAATAATTTTCGTACGAGGAGCAGAATAAACAATTACGTTTGTCTAATGACAGAATAGCACTGAACGATGACTAAATGACAGCCAAGAAGTGATATATCGCGGTAAAATTTGAACTTAAATTGTTTTTCTCACTGTGTACAGTGTCCTAGTTTGTACCACCCTCCCCTAAACGTTTCCTATTTTAGAGGGTAAATATTCTTATTTGGTTTTTACGAAACGATAGATACTAATATTGGCAATATTGGACTTATCTGGTTTTTACCTGGCGGTAGTGAATTACAAAACAACAGTGGCTTAAAAGGCTTTGCTTGAAGAAAAAAAAAACATTTTTAGGAAGTAACAAAATCGCCCTTAGTCATCTGCTTAAAACCAAATGTCAACACAGTTCATCTTCAAAGCTCAGCCTATTTGTGCAACAACAAATAGTGATGGTAAAAAGGTTACTAAGAAAAAAAGTTGCAAAAAATATATATTTTATTCTATTTTGATACAGTACGAACGTAGGACAACTAAAAACATAATGTTTTCTCAACTTAACAGAAATTTGTTAACTCAAGCTTTGTTTCAAACTAAAACTAAAAAAAAAACAACTCATGGAAAAAATTAAATAGGTACCTATAGCTAGGTAACTAGGTATGTAAGTAAAAGCAAGTAGGTATTAGGAACAGATTTGGCATGTAAAATCGCAGTTTATTGTCTTCGTAAGTTATATCCTGTAATGAGCTACATTTTAGATGATACCATCTGGGACATCTATCAAAATAAATACCTTTAAAGTCCTCATCTTCTACGTCGCTAATTAATTCATCTTGGTACTCACTCCGGCATATTTTGTCAGTTAGCACAATCGATTCTCGTTCATCAGAACTTGAGCTTATTTGGTACCAGCGATTTATAACTGACCCTTGTTTCAAAAGTTTTCTGATGAGTAATTTCGGATACTTTGATGAGACTATTGACTGTCTTCTGTTGGCTGAACTTCATTCACAGCAGAGTCAGATTCTTTTGTCGAAATCCATTCAGATAATCCAACTGATCTGGAAAAACATCTTGAACATGAGCATTAAAAAGTACATCCCCAACTTCGTGTGTGAATTCAGATTGATCATCAACCATTTTATCAGTTTATAAATTATCAACTTCATCATATATGAGGTTAATATCAATTCTTTTCTTGCATATATATATATATTTTCTGTTTTGCTAAAGCCTCTTCTCGTTGATTGTACTTCAGTTAGATTGATTTCATAGTCGTTATCACAAGGAATCGTAATTTTATCTGTTTGATTTATATATTCTAATAAGTTTTTAACGCATTTATGGTAATCGACATTGTTTTATTCCAAGGAAAACAAACCTCATTTACGGAAGCCGCTCTTTATGCAGGGGACCAGGTTTGTATTTTCGAGAGCTTGTAAAACTGTGCAAAAATTTACTTTAATGACACATGTATTGCCAGGTTGTTTGCTTTGCTACAATCTTACTTTGTTTTCCCACTGATGCTTGAGTGGTCTGAAGACAATCCTGTCTACGGGCTGCAAACTGTTAGTGGTGTTTACTGGCAAGGCATACAGAGTAATCTAAAAACTACTAAGAGGTAGAGTCATGTGGGACAATGAATAAAATAATCGATCTCTTCACTGGATATTCAGTCAAGATTTATTAAAATCGTTGTTTATGTATTCAAAATAAACATCGCCTCTCATCCACCCGGAGTCAGATTTTTCAAGTACCCAATTCGGAGGTATGTTAGTAACAAAGGCTTTAGGTGGTCTAGTTGTAAGGGAACATAGATCGCCATTTGCATTTAATGTAACTAGAACAGTCAAATGTCTCTTTTTCGTTGCCACATTTGATGGAATACAAATTCCTGAATCCTGTTCGTCACAACATTTTGTCTGATTTTGGGCAAAGAGAAAAACCCGACTCATAGGGTCGTCCATCATCTCTTCGGTTCGAATCTCGTTAAGAAAGAATCTCAAGCCTCCGAACCATGATCTTACATATTGTTCGGTAACTAGGGCTCTCGCCATATTTATGGATTCTGCTTCCCGCAGCAAAATTTTAGGGTTGCGTTTCAGCAAGTTCCTATACCATTTCTCGCTAAGTTTTCCGTTCGGAAACAAATCTACTCTCCCATTGTCTCTAGAGATTTTAGTAACGGTCTCAATAGGTTCTTTTATTGAAAAGCCACATTTGGCAATTTTCGTAGTTGAATCAGGAATCCTCTGCTCTCCTTCTACGATCATAATTGGATTCGGATCAGTTTTCCATACAATAGTGCTACGTGGCACGCTAAATTGCCTACTCGCTTCTCTCACTCCCAGCTTGTCATCTATGATGGATGACAAAGCTAATTGTAATTCCGAGCATACATGTAATTTTCTTTGCCTACGTTGCATAGTTCTATTGCACATCTGAAAGAGTATAAATGGTATTGGGTTAGTGTGCCTGTTGCCGGCCAGTTAGCATATTCGCCTAGCTGTAATATTTGGTCCTTCTTTATCTCTTGGCGCCTTTGAATGCATTGGATATAGAATGCTATCTGAATATGTTCTAAATCTCCAAGCTCTGTACAGTGAAGATGGTACCATCTTGTACAGAACCACAGCCAATATTTTTATCCGCATCATCCTCTGCATCACTGACCAATTTTCCCTGGCACAGGGAACACTACCGTCCTTTTGGGCTCATCTAGTTGTGCACCATTCTTGGCAGTGTTTTTTCTCTGAGTTTTCTGCTTATTTCTATTTCCCTTTTTTAACCGGCGCTCTAGTTTTTTTCTGTTTTCCCTATCTTCCATCTTCTTCGTATCACTTTCTTTTTTTTTTAATCCCTCCAGGCACTGCTTGATATGGCACTAGGTAAACGTTCTTTTTCCTTTTTTTTGTTTGATCTTGGATTTGGGGGAAACGGTAAATGGTGCTTAAATGCTTCATTGAGTGTAAGTGATATTTGGGATTTTCAACTGAATCCCTAGCAGCCAAAATTGATACTGATGATATGGTGCATCTTAAAGTCATTGCACACTGATATTTTAACCTCAGACTCAGATCCTGCCACTGGATTCCCCACTGCTGAACTTGTTTGTCCCGTCTGGAACTGTAGTCTTCTCTCAAGTCTCTCAGTTCTCTCAGTCAACTAAATTTGAAGTGGACAAAATTGACACTAATGATGATGTGTGGTGTTGGTATCTCTCAGTCTCATTAATTGTGGTTTCTTCAGCTTCAGTAATACCTAATTTCACAATTGAGACCACACAAATGTTTCTAGATTTCCTAACGTCTTCCGTAAAATTATTATTTGCAGGAGACATTGTATCAAGAGTATTCATTTCAAGTGTTTCGAATGAAGTACCACGTTCAGTAAATATTGCTTCTGGTGTTTGCTGCAATGTGGCCCCTCTAGTAACATGTGTTCTTCAATGATGTCTTTACCTGGCATGGATTCCAGTAAAACATTAGTGATTTTCTGAAAGTTTTCAATAAATTACTTCTATCGATTAAAAGGTTGTGTTACTTCCCTCCGCATTAACTATTCTTAACGAAGTGTTCTTTCTCACCTGTTCCTCATCGAAAAACCTGATTTTGCTTAGGATCACTTGTGAACTGATCCCGTAGCCTTCCAAGTTACCTCCAATTTGTTTAATAACTACTTCTGCCGAACGAAACTGTTCATACGTGAGAAAAGTTCCTTTTTTTCCAGTTTATTTCGTGCAACTGACTGCATGTTGTTGCTTTAATGTATTTCTGACACATTTACTGTAGTCTACGTAATTAGGATCGACTAAGAACAACCCACATCTTCTGAAACCATTTTGAATCGCGGCGGTCATATCTGAGGCTTGTAGGGTTTCATTAAACAGCTGACAAAAGTTGAGTTGTATAACTCTTCTATTTAAATTTTTTCATCTGCCTTGCCATTTCGTTACCGTGTTCTTCCACTCTTGTTTTAAAGGTCAGAATACGCTTACGTGTGCCGACTGCAGCATATGTCTAGTGTTTGGCGGAGGATCGTAGAGTATGGTTTGTTTTCGTCGCAAAGTGGCTAAGTGCCCAACTCATTTGAGACTTATGGTCTTCTACTAGAAGGAGGATGGGTCGATGTAGTTGATTTTCGTTGACCCATTTATTAAAGTCATTAGCGATGTATTAGAAAAACACATCTGACCTCATCCATCCACTTTCGGACTTACCAAGTACCCACGAACCTGGAATGTTATCAACTATAGCTTTTGGGGGTCTTACATATGGTGGTATCACTAAGCGTGGGCATATTTTACCGTCAGCAGCAAACACTATTAGTACCGTCACCTTTTCGCTGTCATTGTCGGTTTTTATTTTGTACAAATTTTTTAACCCTCTGGGTCCCAGTACTTTGCCCGTCTTGGGGCAAAGTGGAAACCCGGACTCTTCACCATTAAGAATCATCGATAGATCATGTAAAATATTCGCACAGTTAATGTTAGAAACAGTTGTAAGTTCCTAAACCAGGGCCTTATAGACTCTTCAGTCACAATCGCTCTTGCTTTAGTAAGTCCCTGGGCTTCTTTTAGGGATATTTCGGGGTCTCTTCATAAAATTCTGGTAGCACTTTTCACCTGGCTTACGTTTTCTAGACAGGTGTGATTTCCCGGAATCTTTTAAAACTTTTTCCACGGTCTCTATCAAATCAGTTTTCCTAATAGGAAACCCACATTTGGCTATATTAATAACCCACTGAGCAATTTCATTTTCTTCACTTACGTTTAAACGCGGTGGCGGACCTGTTTTCATAGGCACATCAGGTACTCTGCCATTTAGCCGATCTTGGAGAGTACTTTTTGGAACACAAAAGTCTGATGGCTTTTTTCACAGCCATTTCGTGATCTTGTATTTCCACAAGTGCCCTTCTAAGATCCTCTTGAGTGTATTTGAACATCTTTCTCTTTGTTTTTGGCGTTTTTGCAATCCTATTTTTTGTTTTATATGTTTTTTTAACTTGTTTTGCTGAATTATTTTTATTTTGAGCCATCTCTAGAAAAAACGAAAAGCTTAAAATACTAAGGACGAAAAAGAGACCACACAAAAGTAATGCAAAAAAAGGTGTGGTCGTACAAGGATTCCTGAAGTCCGTTTTTCGGCCAGTAAAAGTCATATATATTTTTATTTCTAATAAAGAATATTTGAGTGGCCGGAAACTGGCTGGGTTATTTAGAAAAAAAATTTAAGAACGTAGGCAAACATTTCATACCCAAAGATAATTCATATGTGTGAAAACGAGATGCAATTTTCGTCCGGGCGGCCGCGAAAACGACAAACGGATTTATGAACAAGGTGGTTACTGTCCACTCATTATTTTAGGTTATTAGTGAATTTTCGTAGAAAAAATTCACTAATGGGGAGATCCCGACTTTTGAATTTTGAAAAAAATTTTGCAAATGAGCGCAAACTAGGACCCCTAGAACCCATATCCGGGGTCAGTTTCAATTTTTATATGTTTATATATATATATATATATATATATATATATATATATATATATATATATATATATATATATATATATATATATATATATATATATATATATTATAGTGTTTCGGTGGTACGTATTGTATATAAGGGTGTTTTTATATATTGTATTTTTGTATATAGTGTATTGTGTTTTATTGTAATTTTGAAATTGATTATTGTAATATTGAAATAAATGTGTTATTAAAGTTTTTGTTGGTTTTATTATTTTTACTGTATTTTTATTTAAATATAGGTGTTGATATTTGTGTTATTTGTTTTATTATGTTTTTGTTGGGCGCCTTTTGTTTTATTTTATTATACTGAATTAAATTATGAGTTTATTAAGAAAAAAATACATATATATGTAATTTTATCAAATTAAATATCTACCTGGTTTTTGATCTACTTGCTATGCCACAGCTATTTTGTTGATACTCTTCTTACCTACAGGGAATGTTTAATAGTTGGGTCCACCAATGTCGAAAATTCTTACTCTTGGTGCATAGGTATTATATTTGCTGAACTTTTTATATACTGCTAGAGGATTAATTGGTCAATGGTCAGATATGTGTGACATTTACAGAAAATAAAATAATGAGTAATATATAATTTGAAATTTTTTTTTTTTTAATATTTATTATTATTATTATTTTTATCAAAAAGCTTTTTGTTTGGTTATTGACTTAATTTGACAAATTTAAATTCTTACTTGGGATCCCGTATATTACTAATTTTAACATACAAATATGCCAGCTTTATTAATGCAATTATGACTTATTATTGAGAATTTTATTTCCAATGCTTTGTTTAAAAAAAATGTTATGACTTGCTATGACGGATCTGAATAGTTTCATTGGCATTTATTTATCACTATGGTAACGTCGTTTCAGGTGAATTTTGTTGCTTGGCAACAGAAATATTAAAATGGAGGAAATAAGGTTGAATTTCTTACGTTTACTTATCGCCCTCTGGTGACTCTTACAAGTACTTCATAAATATTTTATATTTAGTTCTTCTTTTGGTATGATTGCCTTTGCAAATGACATTTAACTTCTTGGATTGACGTTGACATATTATTCCTTTATAAAACTTACAGGTTCATTTCTTGTTTTGTAGATATATAATACACTTTTTAACAATTATTGATGCATTAACCCTGAGTCTGCTTGGCGTGGGTCAATCTTCCAGCTCATTCACTGTTCTTACTCAATTTATGTACGAGTATTCTTGATTGGAGTTGTTGTATAGCTGTTTACTGGTAGGTATAGCCTATAAAATACTTTCACCCTAGTTTTTAATCATTTATATTAACTTTTTTGAACATTTTCTCTTGCTGCAATCTACTAGCTTGTTCTTTCTACCAGCGTCTTCTTCCCAATCTCTCGTTCTTCTTCCCGGAAGTTCTAATTTTTATCTTTTGTTTTGTAACTTCGAATCACAGTTGTTAATTTTTATTTAAACTTTTTATTTACCAATCACCATTTTCTGTTTTCAGATAAGCCAATAACATGATTTAACTACATTAGTCAAAAGAAAGTCATTTCCTGCATATAATTCAATATTCCGATTTTATACATGTAAGTCAAATTGTGTTTGTTTTAAAATTTATAACCTATCATTCATTAACACATTAAACCTTATTTTTCTAGAATAATTACTAAC
Organism: Tillus elongatus; assembly: GCA_964006375.1. Lineage (NCBI taxonomy): Eukaryota > Metazoa > Arthropoda > Insecta > Coleoptera > Cleridae > Tillus > Tillus elongatus. Next base: position 40,037,422 of record OZ023268.1, read on the forward strand.
ACATAGTTTCCCTAATTGATAATTAACAAATTTTTACTTATTTTCTATACATATTAACACATTTTGTTAAAATCCCTAATCATATTCCTATTTAAATTCACTTTGTTCTGTCGAAGACAGTTTATAAATTTGGTCTTTTACCAGCTTGTTTGTGTTTGTAGCTGTCTATACCGGGTTTATATCACTTTGTATTTTGTTAAGCAGTTCATTCATTGTGAGTTTAATTGTTCAATGTTTTCTGATACAAAAATGTTTTTTATGCCTTATTTAATAAATTTAAACTATGTCAAAATCTATTCATTGACGAATATATTTATATTTAACTGTTTTTAATTTGTAGGTTCTGTAGGATAAAAGGCTTTTTTAATATATAGCCATGTCTATGCATGCAATAATATATATATATATATATATATATATATATATATATATATATATATATATATATATATATATATATATATATATATATATATGTATGTATCACACCGATAACTCAAAAAATAATGGGCCGATTTAAATAAAATTTGGCATGTACCTTTCTTTTGTTAATAGCTTGGATAAGTTCGTTAGTCAGGAAAATCGGACGAGGTTTTCCGGGAAAATTTTGAGTTTTCATTCGAAAAAAATTCATATATCAAAAAGTAATAAGCCGATTTTAATAAAATTTGGCACATACCTTCCTTTTGTAAATGGCTTTGACATGTTTGTTAGTCAAGAAAATCGGACGAGGTTTTCCGGGAAAATTTTGAGTTTTCATTTGAAAAAAATTCATATCTCAAAAAGTAATAAGCCGATTTTAATAAAATTTGGCATGTACCTTCCTTTTGTAAATGGCTTTGACAAGTTCGTTATTTAGAAAAATTGGACGAGGTTTTCCGGGAAAATTTTGAGTTTTCATTTGAAAAATTTTTTTATCTCAAAAAATATAAAATCTATGATAACCAAATTTGGTAGGTAGGTTTACGATATAAAAAGTAAACTATACACCAAAATTTAGATTTCTATGTGACAAGAAAAAAAAGTTATAATAAAATATTTTGTTCCAGATCATTTCTATGAAAATTCACTACCATAACGCACTTGCTGCGTCCAGGCTTTTTGTTATAAATTTGACGCATGATTTTTTGCAAATTGAGTGTGAGTGGTATCATTCAATAGCAAATCGTTAGTGCTTCGCAGAAACACATTTTGTTATTGCTCAAACACTTTATAAAAAACAAACGTATTTTCTCCGGTCTGAAAACTATCTTTTTTTGTTCATAAAATACACATGTTTTGTATGACTTGTTGGTTACTATATGGTATGTGCTTTCGAGAAAAACAAAAATTTTCGCCAGTGCTCTAATACAGAATGAGATATACCAGAAAACCCGTTGTGGGGCCGACTTGAGGCATTTTTTGCAAACTAAGTGTAAGTGTTATCAATCGATAGGAAGTCGTTGTAACAGTGAACTAATTTATTTATTATTTATCAAATACTGCATCCCAACAGTTCAAGTCATTTAAGCGCGAGATAAATGCAGCCCAAACAATGGCCCGTTATGCTACAATGTCGCCTTCCCACGGTAAGAACCGCTGAGTCAGCCGTGGTCATACAGGAGCCAAGAACTATGCAGGTTCAAAGTGCAAGTAGAACGGTATATCACTGTGAGAATCTACATCAGCAGATTCCTTGTTTATCCAGAGACCTAGGGCCACGCCTGGAGGGAAGACTATAAAGAGGCTGCTCACAGAGGTAGAACCGTTCATTCTTGTTCCGAGTTAGTCATTGGCACACCGAGTGCATAGACATTAGATCACATGTAGGTTGATCGTCTTATTTTAGTATATTATATTATTCATTTTTCTTGTAACTAAGTAATTAAGTATTGATTGTTCAAAGTATTAAATAAATTGTTTTAAAAATTCAAACGTCGTAACCGTAAAGTTAAGTGGCGCAGTCGGTAGGATTGGTTAGAAAACCGAAAGCATATCGATTTTTAAGCGTATCGACGCCTAATAACCAATTCGAGCCAAGCAGAGCCAAGTTAAAGCAGAAATAGTGGCCAACCAGAGCCAAATGAAAGCAGCAACCATCGTATTATGGTAAGTTTACTGCTATCCCATTTTTACATTTCCAATTTTTATATGTGTTGTATTGAAACGTTATATGTCTGATTCAGAGGAAGAATCACAAAGTTTATGTAACATAGAGTATAGATTTAGATCAATCAGCATTAGCGACAATAACATAACAGTAAATCATTCAAATATTAATAAGAGTAGTAATAGTAGCAATATGACAGACCAATTCAAAGAATTTTTCCTGAAAGCTATTCCCGATTCGAGGGGCAACCAGCCAACGTAGGCAACTTTTTAAAAGCATGTGACTTGGTCATGAATCAGTTCTACGTGCCAAACGAGAATCTGTATATGAATCACTTCTTGTTAAATTATGTTCAAACTAAACTAACGGGAACAGCCCGGCTTATAGTAAATACAAAGATAATCAACAGACCTGAGAGAGGCCATTGTTCAAAATTTCAGTGATCAACGAGATGATCACAGTTTATTAGCTGAGATGTTAACCTTGAAACAGCGTAATGCTGAAGATGCACTGTCGTTTGCGAACAGATGCCGTCATATAGAGCAATTGCTCATCTCGAGTTTAATAGCTAACGAGCAAAATGAAGGCGTGAGATTGATTAAGAAAGACATATACCAGAATCAAACATTAAAAGCGTTCTTAGGAGGGTTACGCAATCCATTAGGGCTTGTCTTGCGTAGTCAAGCACCTGGAAGCATAGAACAAGCTTTGAAATTCGTGTTCGCAGAGGAAAATTTCGATTATAGACATAAAACAATAAATAAGAATTTCAGTAATAATAATAAATTTGAAGAAACGAAGAACCTACAAAGAAGATAAAGGAACAAAAACAGGAACCACCGAGTCCGGATTTCCATTGAAAATCCGGAACGAACCATAGCTTCGTCTTTAAAAAGGGGAGGAGATAAATGGAGCCCAAACAATGGCCCGTTATGCTACAATGTCGCCTTCCCACGGTAAGAACCGCTGAGTCAGCCGTCGTCATACAGGAGCCAAGAACTATGCAGGTTCAAAGTGTAAGTAGAGCGGAATATCACTGTGAGAATCTACATCAGCAGATTCCTTGTTTATCCAGAGACCTAGTGCCACGCCTGGAGGGAAGACTAAAGAGGCTGCTCACAGAGGTTCATTCTTGTTCCGAGTTAGTCATTGGCACACCGAGTGCATAGACATTAGATCACATGTAGGTTGATCGTCTTATTTTAGTATATTATATTATTCATTTTTCTTGTAACTAAGTAATTAAGTATTAATTGTTCAAAGTATTAAATAAATTGTTTTAAAAATTCAAACGTCTTAACCGTAAAGTTAAGTCGCGAGAAGATATAGTGTAAAAAAATAATACATAAAATTCATGGTGCAGGCACACTTAAAGATAAATGAACACAAAACACAAAAACACATAAGAAAATTAAAACAATAACAGTAAAAAAACAAAAATATCCTATACGACGCTGAAAAAAATTACATATAATTCATTCAAGATATAAATAAATGATCACAAAAAAGACATCAAAATGAAAACAACAATAACAAAAAATTCTGGACGCAGCAAGTTTGTTTTGGTAGCGAATTTGCATTAAATGTTCTAAAATTAAATACCTCAATTTGCTATAAACACACAAAGTTGAATTTCGACACATACTAAGGCCTTTACCAAGAGAACAAACCTCCCAAATGTCATCAAAATAGCTGTTATTTTTTTAAATAAAATTATTTCTTTCCAGAAAAAATTTTTCTTTTAGAAAACCTGGTCCGATCGGGCGACTAACGAACTCGTCCGCGGTTTTAACAAAATGAAGATATGTGCCAAGTTTTATCCAAATCCGTATAGTATTTTTTGAGTTATCGCTCGGACAATATATATATATATATATATATATATATATATATATATATATATATATATATATATATATATATATATATATAATATCAAACGGACATTGGTTTCGGGTTCTAGGGGACGGATTCCTGCTCATTGGAAGAAAATTTTCCAATTTTTCACCATCGATACCTCTCTATTAGCGAGTTTTTTTTTTAAATAAAAATGAATAAAAGAGAACAAAAAATATACTCTACGGTTTTGAAAAAGGCAGACCAATCTTAAAATAATAATTGAGTTATACTGTGTAAAGAACTGCATGTACACATGTTTTGCTCCTGCTTGTTTTCATGTCATCATACTCTTACCATGTGGAATTTATTCTTCTGCAATGTGCTGTATAGTGGCCAATGGCAGACTCTACGTAAGGCGGAATAAAATTAAAAACACATCTTAGGTGAAATTGTTGGTCTCTTACTGTTAGTTGAGGTGTTATGTCTTCTAAATAGATGTGGGGTGACTGGATACCATTATCACTGTCATTATCTAAAAGTTCAAATACAAGGTGACCATTATGTCCAATGTTTCCTTCCTCCTTTTCTTGACAGTTGTCACAATTACAAGAAACAATCCTACCAAAATTTTGAATGAGTTTGTTTACCGCTTCTGTGATCTTTAAATTATATTTGGTTTCTGATATTTTGCTTATGTCACAAATAATATAGAAGAAGTTTCTTTCACTAGTGTGGTTTTTATTTGGGCAGACTTTTGTTTCTGAATAAGTAAAAAGAAGGAGTTTGGAGAAAATGTATGTCACGTTACAGGAGCAGTGCAAATGAATAACTTGTGACGGAAGTATCCTATGTTGGAAAAAGTCTTTTACCAAATCACATCTCATTTTATAAGTATACGCGTTTATGGCACCGTTTATAACACTCGAGACTCTATCATTTAGCGCGTTATATTTTTCGAAGAAAATATTCTTATATTCTTCGCTGTCACAGCAGGCCACAGCTAATCCCTGAAGGACACTGTCAAACGCACAAGTGTTGGTTACTGAATAATTATTATCTAGTAAATATGTCAGATGTAGGGTGTTGATACTGCCATTTTTTTAAGTCCTATTTTCAACGTTTTTTTGAATGCCAAAGCATCATCAAGTCCTAGGTCGGGGCAGGGAGTTAAGTAGTAGCTGGTTTTCTTTTTGCTTGATCTCTCAGTTGCTAAGCCTCTCCAGTTTTCAATAACTTCTTTTTGCTGTTTATGTGAGGGGGAGAAAACAGTACATTTCTGAGAATCTTTAAATTCAGGCTGTGGTCAATGGTGTCAATGCAATTTTTTTCTTTTTGTAGTGGATGCTTCTCAAAACAGTTCCCAGCTAATAGCATTGATCCTTCAATAAGTTCGATGTGGTCTTTTATGAATCCGTCTACAGCTAGTACTGATGAGCTAAGTAAATGAGTTTTTAATTCGTTGAAATAGCTCTCGATGGAAATACTGCTTGACGATTCACTTCCCCACCCAAAGAATGGCATCGTGACTCCTGACGATAATGGTAGCTTAGAGCAAAGGTTACAAAAGGCTGGCAAAATGTCAGGTAAATAATGTAAATTGTCTCTGTTGCCGTCATCAGGGTTACAAAGTGCTTCGCTTTCTGCTTTTAAACACTGAACCCACTCAATTGGTTTTTCATCAAATGCATGGTTTCTTTAGGCTGCTCATCTTCGGACTTTGCTTTAAACAAGCTTGAAACTCATCGACATCCCCAGTTCTTTGCGACTCTTTTAGCTAGCATTTCATTTGTTCACAAGCGTTTGGTGTTTGACTGACACTGGATATACCTTCTGTTTCACTACGTGCCACAACAAGAACAGCTAAGATAATTTGCTGTGCCAGCTGAAAATTTGTGCATAGCACCAGTTGTCCTATAGCCCTCATGTATAATTCTCTCAGCCTCTTACTTTTTCGATGGAAGCATTTCCACTTCCGGACAGAATTAATAAGATGGGCAATATCGGTTCTTATGTAGCACGCAGGCATAATGTTAGCTGTATTTGTTAAAATTTTGAACATGTGTTCAATATAAGCCCAAATATCTTTCATCCTTGCAACTGAATTTAGGAGAGCCATTGAGAAATCAGTAACACACTGCTTCGGAATTTCGGCACCTGAACGTATCCATTCCTTGAGCCAGAACGCAATAGCATTATTGTCATATCTTTCTGATAGCATCTGCACCACTGGAATTTGTCCATATTTGCAGCCCATATTCACGACACCACAATATAAGAAAATGTGTCCAGACATTGTGTTGCCGGGTCTTGCTAACTTCCTCACAATACTACCTGTGGCATCAAGGCATAAAGTTGCACAAGAACTTATTTTGTGGTATCTGTTGTAAACCCTCAGCTGGTTAACAGACCATTAATGCACGAAAAATTGTCAAGTGCGATGTCCTTGATAGCATGTGAAAATGGAGAACTGTACTTCAGCAAATGGAGGGACAACAATGAATCTGGATGCAATCTTGAGTTTCTGGATATTTCAGACTTTGATTGTCGGAGAACTGATAATGTAGGTAGATGAGCGGGCTCAGCATTAAACAAGTCCATTTTTTGTCGCTTAATCTCGGTTTTTAAGTACCTTGTAGCAGCTATATTCCTCTCCAACATATACTTTGCTGCGTGTTCTCTCTTTATTCCAGAAAATATTCTTTTTCCTCCTTTCTGGTAAACATTCAAATTTCCAATCATCTCACATATAATCAGAGTAGAGTAAATAGGTTCCTTCTGGCTCACTTGCGACTGCGACTCCACCCGGTTAGAGCACTTGACAGTTGATCTGTCATGTGTCAGCTGTCTTTGGACCACAGTATAGTCAATGGTTGTGTATACGTCACAGCGAATGTGTGTACGTCACAAGGTATGCTGTATGGTTAAGTTGGCAAGTTGTGTGTGTGTGCGTGTGTGTATGGTAATAGAAGTGATGTTGTATGAGAAGAAAAAAAAATTTAGCTGTGTGCTAGAGAGAGAGATGATGGATCTGGTACATATCGTAAAAGAAAAAAAAACCATAGATGTAAATTTTGTTGTTTATGATGGTGGTGCTGCTGCTGCTAATGCTAATGCTGTTAAATGTTGGTGAACGATCAACAACAAGTTGTATGTATGATGAGAGCTGAGTATGAGAAATTCTGATGTGTAGGGAATTTTTTATTTTTAATTTTTTTTGATCAGATGCGTGTCCGGAGGGGGGCGGAGACCGAAGCAGGGCCCAGAGCTAGGGTATTAATTTATTTTTATATTAGATTATTTTTAATCGTATTTGAATTAATTGACTATTGACTATATTGAAGATTGTGTGTCTATGTTATATTAATATAAAAATTATTTTTAAAAAATACAAGAAGAAGAAAAAGATGGAGCTTCAAGTGTTTTTAGACAAATATTCTGATATAATTTTGGAAGAGCATAAGATTAAACTGTGTAAACTTCAAAATATCATAGAAAAATATGAGAATAGAGCAATGAAAAAATCTCTTTATGGTTTACATTATGTGGATTGTGCTTGGTCTTCAAATAATACAACAAGTGGGCCTGATACATGTGGATGTAAAGATTTAAAATTTGTGAAACAAGAGATAGATAAAATAATGAATTTATATGAGAGAATTGTTTGTAAATGATGATGTCGGTTATTTTTTATAAAAGGATAATATAATATAATAATAATTATTGAAATAAAAAATAGTAAATTTTACACGTTAGGATTTGAGCTTGGATTTATATTTGAATCGTATTGCGATTCATCATCATCATCATCAGAGGTCTGGACTGTAGTAGTAGTAGTAGTAGTAGTTGTAGTAGTAGTAATATGCGACTGAAATTTTGCTGAGCGAGCGAGATGATGGTCTAGAGCTAGATGAGAAAAATCATAGAGTATATTTTTGTTTATGATTGATTGAATGTTGTCAGAGATAAGGTGTTGATCGTAAAAGAAGAAGTCTGTAGTTGTACGGTGGAGGGGGCGAGATCAGAGAGGAACTTTAGATGTAATTTAGGATGTGAGGTTGGATTATATTCATATTTGAAACAGTTTTTGCGATTCATCGTCACTGTCACTCTGTTATTTTAGTTAATTCAGTAACGTTCGTACGACAGTGTTTTGTGAGTAGGTTATATATTTATATTTTATTAGCAAGATGTGGATGTGTTATAGAAATTATGAGAATCCGAGCGATTTAAAAAGTGCTGTGGAAAAATTAGCTGCGATTTTCAATGATTTAGAATTTGATGCAGATCATGAGTCAGTCTACGGAATGGGTAGATTTTTGTCAATAGATGAGTGTAAGAAACGTGCACAATTGTATGCGTATGCCTCAGAATTATGCAGTTTATATTTAAATAGTGATGGTAAGATGTCTATGCAATTTTTCTGCTCCACTCTGCAAAATTGTGGTTTAGATTTATATTTAAATGATATTAGACCGTTCTTGTCAGAAAAAGATAAAAATCTATTATTAATAAACAATAATGGTGGTGATGATGAAGATGAAGAATTGGGAAAGGAAGAGAAAGTAGAAAA